>VWZL01000298.1:967473-995914 GCA_013396915.1 Stercorarius parasiticus | reverse complement strand
AGCTTTCTTTTCCTCCACATGCCTTGAGATGATGCCCAGAACGAGCTGTTCCATCATCTTTCCAGGAATAGAGGTGAGGCTGACCAGCCTGTAGTTCCCTGGGTCCTCCTTCTTGCCTCTTTTGAAGACTGGAGTGACATTGGCTTTCCTCCAGTCCTCAGGCACCACGCCTGTTCTCCTGGACTTTTCAAAGATGATGGAGAGCGGACCAGCAATGACTTCTGCCAGCTCCCTCAGCACTCTCGGGTGCATCCCATCAGGGCCCATGGACTTGTGAATATCTAATTGATCCCTCACTTGATTCTCCTCATGCCTTAGAACACCTGCATAGTAGCCTTCCCTGGGAATTTTGCTGACTATCCCCAAGCTTGCAGAAGGCAAGCATGTGGCAACTAGGGCTGATGAGGAAAAGGGACGTGTTGGAGAAAGTCATGAGATGGTCTTTTACAAGGAAACATCCTTTTTTCTTTTTTTCCTGTGTTCCAAAGCAAATAATTTAATCTGGTTAGTATTATTTTGTCAAAGAGTGACCCATGCTTGTTTTCTATGTTGTTCTCTCAAACCTCCATTACTTGCACACATGTGCATGAGTCTACTGTCAAGTTTTATAAGATTAGGTAACAAGCACTAGCACTGCTACCAGAGAAGATGAAATCTAGATTGGCAAGGGGTTCAGATTTAAACTTTTCTTTAGCAAGTATAGTTACCGATTAGTCTCACATTTGGTTCTAGAACTTAATTATTGTACTACATGTCTCTTGAGCAATGTACTGTATACAGAGCATAAGCATATCTTGGGGCCTGTGGTATGTTTTTTTAAAAAGTAAATATTACACAGTACAGTCTTTGGATCTGCATAATGTCACCAGAAACATCTGCAGAGCTTCAATTCCCTCTAATCTTATTACTTTCCAGATAGCTATAATGTGATGCCTCAAAATGCAACACTATGGACCAAAAGGTTTCTTCTCACCAAACAGAATTCCTCTGCTGGAGTAGTCGTCCAGTGACAACAGTAGTAGTAAAGTAGGGTTTGTGGTGGTGCTGTGCTGAAGAGGGAACAGAAGTCATTCCCAGTTCTCATTAAAGTTCCCAAGCCTCCATCCTCCACTACGACCCTTGAGATAAATGTGGGATTTTTTCCTTAAATCATCAACTGCTCATGTCACTTAACTGTAACCTCCTCAAGAGCCAGGATGCAGTGAAAAGGTATCCATGCTTCCAGTGTTTTAACAATTTAAAAAACAGTTTCATGGTTTTAGGTGCTAGGCTGGCAAGATTTGGTCTTTTTGGAATATTTGGGCTTCCAATATTTTAATAATTAGAAAGCAGCTGCAGATGTACTTGGATAGTCTGCTGGCCTTTTATCAGTATAGGCTTGTGTTTTCACATATGAGTTGGAACAGCCAGCAGTGACTGCAGCTGGTTGCAGGAGTTGCTAACTCTATAATGAGAAAGAACAACTTAGATAAGTACTACCCACTGATGAGAGAAAATTTGCATAGATATTCACAATAGACAATTTAAAGTTGTCATCCTTTCTCTTATGTAGTGTTATCTAACACAACTTGTGTCATGTTTATGTTTTCTGACAGTCCCTCTTTCTTGCCTACTTTAACCAGAAGTGACATGTAATTTCAGCCATGATGCAGTGAGACGAACAGTTCCTGCCTCATAAAGCTGTTGTGTCAGTTGGCAAACAGAAAGATTCAAGGAGGTTGCCCTGCTTCATGGTTAGTCCAGACTTTACAGGTTCCTATCTAGTCCCAGAACAAGAAGCTTTAAAGCATTGCATGCTGTGCATGAGGCTGCTGAATCACCAGGCTGTTTCAGTCTGGTGAAACTATATACATCAGGTTTACAATACAGGTGAAATAAGAAGTTTGTACATGGGTCTGTTACTTTCCAGAATATGCTAATTCACCTTTTTTAAATAAAAGGTGTTGCNTTGAGATGATGCCCAGAACGAGCTGTTCCATCATCTTTCCGGGAATAGAGGTGAGGCTGGCCAGCCTGTAGTTCCCTGGGTCCTCCTTCTTGCCTCTTTTGAAGACTGGAGTGACATTTTGAAGACAGCCCCTTTCCTCCAGGGCTGATGAGGAAAAGGGACGTGTTGGAGAAAGTAATGAGATGGTCTTTTACAAGGAAACATCCTTTTTTCTTTTTTTCCTGTGTTCCAAAGCAAATAATTTAATCTGGTTAGTATTATTTTGTCAAAGAGTGACCCATGCTTGTTTTCTATGTTGTTCTCTCAAACCTCCATTACTTGCACACATGTGCATGAGTCTACTGTCAAGTTTTATAAGATTAGGTAACAAGCACTAGCACTGCTACCAGAGAAGATGAAATCTAGATCGCAAGGGGTTCAGATTTAAACTTTTCTTTAGCAAGTATAGTTACCGATTAGTCTCACCTTTGGTTCTAGAACTTNCAGGGCTGATGAGGAAAAGGGACGTGTTGGAGAAAGTCATGAGATGGTCTTTTACAAGGAAACATCCTTTTTTCTTTTTTTCCTGTGTTCCAAAGCAAATAATTTAATCTGGTTAGTATTATTTTGTCAAAGAGTGACCCATGCTTGTTTTCTATGTTGTTCTCTCAAACCTCCATTACTTGCACACATGTGCATGAGTCTACTGTCAAGTTTTATAAGATTAGGTAACAAGCACTAGCACTGCTACCAGAGAAGATGAAATCTAGATCGCAAGGGGTTCAGATTTAAACTTTTCTTTAGCAAGTATAGTTACCGATTAGTCTCACCTTTGGTTCTAGAACTTAATTATTGTACTACATGTCTCTTGAGCAATGTACTGTATACAGAGCATAAGCATATCTTGGGGCCTGTGGTATGTTTTTTTAAAAAGTAAATATTACACAGTACAGTCTTTGGATCTGCATAATGTCACCAGAAACATCTGCAGAGCTTCAATTCCCTCTAATCTTATTACTTTCCAGATAGCTATAATGTGATGCCTCAAAATGCAACACTATGGACCAAAAGGTTTCTTCTCACCAAACAGAATTCCTCTGCTGGAGTAGTCGTCCAGTGACAACAGTAGTAGTAAAGTAGGGTTTGTGGTGGTGCTGTGCTGAAGAGGGAACAGAAGTCATTCCCAGTTCTCATTAAAGTTCCCAAGCCTCCATCCTCCACTACGACCCTTGAGATAAATGTGGGATTTTTTTCCTTAAATCATCAACTGCTCATGTCACTTAACTGTAACCTCCTCAAGAGCCAGGATGCAGTGAAAAGGTATCCATGCTTCCAGTGTTTTAACAATTTAAAAAACAGTTTCATGGTTTTAGGTGCTAGGCTGGCAAGATTTGGTCTTTTTGGAATATTTGGGCTTCCAATATTTTAATAATTAGAAAGCAGCTGCAGATGTACTTGGATAGTCTGCTGGCCTTTTATCAGTATAGGCTTGTGTTTTCACATATGAGTTGGAACAGCCAGCAGTGACTGCAGCTGGTTGCAGGAGTTGCTAACTCTATAATGAGAAAGAACAACTTAGATAAGTACTACCCACTGGTGAGAGAAAGTTTGCATAGATATTCACAATAGACAATTTAAAGTTGTCATCCTTTCTCTTATGTAGTGTTATCTAACACAACTTGTGTCATGTTTATGTTTTCTGACAGTCCCTCTTTCTTGCCTACTTTAACCAGAAGTGACATGTAATTTCAGCCATGATGCAGTGAGACGAACAGTTCCTGCCTCATAAAGCTGTTGTGTCAGTTGGCAAACAGAAAGATTCAAGGAGGTTGCCCTGCTTCATGGTTAGTCCAGACTTTACAGGTTCCTATCTAGTCCCAGAACAAGAAGCTTTAAAGCATTGCATGCTGTGCATGAGGCTGCTGAATCACCAGGCTGTTTCAGTCTGGTGAAACTATATACATCAGGTTTACAATACAGGTGAAATAAGAAGTTTGTACATGGGTCTGTTACTTTCCAGAATATGCTAATTCACCTTTTTTAAATAAAAGGTGTTGCATGTAGCAAGCCAAGTCTTCCTCTTTTGCAATCATCTCCAATTACTATTTCAACCTTACTGTGCTAGTTCAGAGTCCCATCTCTCAGTACACAGGCATTGCTTTCTGAGTGCATCAAAGGCATATGTAAACTTACCAGTCAGGGTTTTAACTTTGCCCTGGGAATGACCACATGGCTGGAGCACAGTGGCATAGAGTCAGCTGGGTCTTGTCTTTGTCCTTACCTTCACCCTTTCTCCTTGAACCAAATCACTCTGTGGCTTCTGACCAGTAAGACAAAATAGTAAAATTGACTTTCCTTTGATGCACCATATGTGACAGTTATTTTGGAAACATAAAAGATTGTGGATTTGTTGTCACAGGTTTATTCCAGACACTATTGTGGATTGGGAAATAACCATTAGCGCTGTCAGAAGGATTATTTAACAAAGCCGTAAAAAATACTGTGTGGCTACCAGGCATTGAAGGTACTGGGAAAACCTGTAGAGAAGGAAAATCTCTGCAATCCAAACTGAGCAGATCTAGTGCTCCAAAAAGATACGATCTAAAGTTGTCCAAAGACTCAAAAACAGTGAAGAAAACCATGGAGACTTAAGACCACTCAATGCAATGATGGCTGTTCAGTGTGACTTTTTGCAACTTACATTGCTTCCAGAAATTTAAATAAGAATAGGTATTATTTTTAGCTTGATATTAATTGAGTTGGTTTAACCATTATGATATTTGTTAATTAAACGTTGCTTTAATTGAAACTAAGAAGAAAGTTTGTCATTTTATCAAACCCTTCTCCACTGAAGTCAGGCTTCTAGAAACATATGTAGAGGGGTTTTAACTGTTTTAAGCGGTGGTACTAAAGCTACAGGCTGTCTTATGCAGAAGATAAAACCAGATGATTACAATAGTCCTTCTCATTCTTAGTCTTGAAAATTAGTCTTTCAGTCAATGCGTAGTGAGACTGATGTACAGTTAGATATGAAACTCTGTCAAGGCAAGTCAAGAAATTCATTCAACTGGAATTCAAAAATTCATCAACAAACCTTTAAAAAAACCTGCAAGTTGAACACATTCAGTAAATCAGAGGAAAACTGAAGTAGGATAAAACGGCTGAGTAAAGAAAAGCCAGTTTCACAGTAAGTAGTTCAAGTTCTCTATAAGCGGTTCAAATACTCTGAAGTTTGGTAGCACAACCGCAACCACCCTCTATAGTATAAAGAAATGCACTTTCCAATACTTTCAGTACCCCTAAAAGGACTGTCATTAGATTCTCTAAATATTCCTTTATAAGCAAAATGGATGCTGACCAGGCCACCGATTTGCAAAGTTGTAGGGAAAGGAGCATTTACCTTGGTTAAAAGCAAAGAGAATTTCAGGTTTGTGTCATACATTTTAGAAGTGAAAGAACTCTTTCTACACTCAATGGGAAGATGAGTAATAAATATGGGAAGCCAAACTATTCTCTTCATTTCTTTGATTAGCTTTTTAAAGCTAGTTATCAGTGAGGATATGTTTTTCTCATCAGATATAACGGCTAAAACTTGAGAACTTGAAAAGCAGATACAATGCAACGGTGAAGAAGAAGTCTAAACACGCTTCAGTTCTGCTGATTTAAATGAAATTTATCTCCTATGCTAGTAGCATAAAAAGATTAGTGGAAGAAAATGTTGGTTTGTTTGAGATGCAATTACAGAATATACCAGGCCTGGATGTTTTATTAGATTCAACCTACAAATCCTATTCTGTATATTCAAACTCATAGTTCAAGTGTAGACAGGTGTTTCATCTAAATTCAGAGGCTGCCAGGTGCAGATGATAAACACGAAATAGTACAGTACTTGTTACAAAATGTCAATATACTACTCTGAGCTAACATCATTTGACCTGTATGTGTTAGATAGCCGTGATTTTTGAAACAAGCAAAAGTTCATCCTGTGAGGAAAATGGCCTCTGCTACTTCACTTGTCTGATCAAGTGAATTGTATTTGTCTGGCTTTGTATTGTGTTATATTTAAGGTCCCCAAAAGGTTGTGAATTTTGCGCCATAGACCACCTGCATCATTAATATAGTCCAAACTGTAACTGTCATAAAGCCAACTTGTAGATGCTATCCCTGATGTGCGTGATTGCAGTTATAGTCTTGTCTCCTATTTCGGCAGTATAAACAGTCTTGTGGAATAAGGAGACATTTTTCTTTCATAATCAAACATTAAGGCAAACTGCACTTCAGATTTAGAAAATCTGAGGGCCTATCGCCATACAGGCTATGTAATTACAGTGAAGGTTGCAGTTTCATTCCATGTCTGCACAAAGAGTTTTAATCTAAATTTAACCCAGGTTACAGGGTAAGAGGTAGCCCTGGCCCAACCTGTGGGGCTACACAGCAATGGTCACACCGTGCACACTAACGGCCAACCGAAATTTTTGCATCTTCACTACCAAAACCCCTGGATGGATGAGATTCCTGCAGCTGATGCTGGAATCTCTCTGGTTACCTTGCTCCTTGTCTTGTTGACAGCTCCTTCTGACACAACCTCAGATCTATGTAAATGCCGGATCCCTAGAATAAATTGCTATGAGGACAGAATCCAAAATTTAAGGGACTGTCTTGCAGAAGAACTGTTTGCTTAAATGCAAATGCTGCTTAAGAGCTGCTTAAGCATCAGAGCTACTTAAATCTTAATGCAGCAAAACCAAGTATGAAAGCAAATCGTATGTTCGTATCCTCAAACTTAGAAAGTCTCCATTAGAAAAATGAGAAGACAATTCTAAGTCCATCTGCTTTTGTGCTGTGGTGTCACATGTGCAAACTAGTAACATCATTGCAATACCAAAATGCGAACGGAAAAGGCCTGCAACTTGTCCTTTCAGGTCTGTCCACAAGCTTTATTATAATTCTTTCTCATTTTTAGAAATGCAAGACATTCAGGCTACAACTTTTCATCCCTTGTTTTTTGTAACAGGTTATATTTTTTTTCAGAGGGCTTGAGCTAGACTAGTTGTGCTGTCTGAGACTGAAATAAGGAAAACATGGAGCTTTCTTCCTGATATTAACAAATTAACAAATAAAGCCGGGAAACCCTACGAGGGTAACCTCCAGTCATATCTACCCTGAAGTATGACACACCGCAGGCAGAATCCTATATTAGTGTAGTGTGGGGTGACGAGAAGCAGTAGCGACCTCGGGGGTTTTGCAGGAAACTGGTACCTGTGGCCATGAGAGGGGTCACTCTCATTCTTGCAGTTTTGGCAGAAGATCGTACCAATCTTGACTGCTTTTCTTGTGGGCATGCAGTGTGCTAGTTACATAGTATGATAGTTTATATAATCACACTATATTTGTTCACTGAAGCGTAGTTTCACTAAGTGAGACCATTAAATGCTATGGGCTATATTGAATTCTCTTATGCCTCTGCTTTACAACTCCAAGCTCAGCTAAGGAGAGCTGTACTTTCTACGTTCGAAATGTGACACTTCAGTATTTATTAGATACTTTGAAACCAAGTTGTAGACATTTCAGATTGGGTATCTAAATGAATAGAAACTTCTGCCTTTAATTTCTGGCTGTATGCTTCTCTTCACGTATTAAGTGAGAGTTGTGAAACAGCCCAGTGCTACATTTACAAGCAGCATAAAAAATCGTGAGAGGACAAACAATTCTGTCTTTAGAACAGCATTTATACAATTTAGGGTAAATATAATAAATGAGACATATTAATGCATTACCTGCACATTGTGGGGAAAAAAATAGCCAAATACTGAACAGCTGTCTATCTACAGAACACTACCCAGCTGTATGCTGAATGAGGCAGGGGTCCTGATGAAGAATATCATTCATTTATGCAGTTAAAAAGTGGTGGCCCTTATCCTTGTATTTCTTAACTTCAAAAACCTTGACTTAATACCCTTCCTGTCTTTGGTTAGTTGGTTTTGTAAGTATTATGTATGCAAGAGTACTGAAGTTCTTGTAACACAGTAAACAGCAATCAAGATAGAGTTCACATTTCATTACCCAGCAGCCATAAAATAATGACTTCTTTCACGTCACCTAATAATGTTCCTAAAGGAAGATGTAAAAGGTAGAGGGAGGTTCATAAACATTACAGGAAAGTTTAATAACTTTGCAGAGTTATATAATTTTCCCACTCTTCTCTTTTCCTTCTTCCTGCTAGCATTTCTTCAGACTTGGTCTTTTCTGCTTCTCCATCCTGTGCTGTCACCTGCATTTCAGCATAGTTACTACCGAAAATACAGATGAGAATAACTATTTCCAAAAGTCCTTTATACTTAGATATTATAATAACAAAATTAATGAAACCGCACTGAGTGATTTGCAACATCAGAACCCTAGTTTTCACTATGTAAAATGTACTCGAGTGCCAAAACTTCACAAATAAGATCAAAAAGGAAATAAAGAAAATAATAAAAAAATACCAAAAAAGTATACTGTACTAACATTTAGAGGGATGCTTTTCATTCTTAAATTGCTAATATTTTTTGTAAAATTCTGTACTAAAACAGTGCATTAATTCCTGGCCAGTTAATTGCATATCTGCAACAAAATGGAAGAAACCATGAATCAAATGTAGTATGAAGTGCTAAGATGAAGTTAGTAATATATATGCAAAAATGTAAATAAAATAAACCATTATCTGTAATAACAAGATCCTGATTTTTTTCTGTTCAAATTCAGAAATGACTGTGAGTATTGTTCTCAGGATTGCATTCTTAGCTGAATTCTGAAAAATAGTAAAACAATTTTGTAAAATTGCTCAGATCCTAAAAATGCAGTAATATCTCCTGTATTAATTCTTGTTAAGTTTTCAAGACATTTCCTACTCTAAATTTTAATACTATACTTTACCATTCAGATGTGACAGCAATAATTACTGTAAGCTTCGCATAGATCCAAACTAAAGAGCTCGTGACAGACAACCTGACAATATCATGAACGTTTGTCATCAGTTTGTAGGCAAAGTTCCTTGTATTTCTATGTGACGGTAGTTGCTATAAATTAAGTAGACTCATTCAACGCAAAGACAAAGGGAAAGGGTGCATAAATATTCTATTACTTGAAATTGTTTAAAGCTAATAAATAATTACCTAGCTTTGGACAAACTTATGTCATATCTGCCAAAGATCATTATCTGACATGTAATTAAACTGTCCTGTAAGTCTAATGTATTAGCAACGTGCAGTGGGTTTCCATGTTTTACACAGTTTCTATTTGAATCCATGCCATCTGTGTGATAATGACGAGTTGCCACAGCGATGTCAGTTTTCCTGACCCTGCAATGGCAAGCCCGGGATAGTGCATGAGCACCAGTGCAAGATGGAAAATTTAGGAGGAAGAGAGTTTAAAATATCTGTATAGGCTGCTAGTTCTCTGTCTTTTACTCAGGAAGGACAGCACCATCACCAGTGTTAAGTTTAGGTGCACTTTTCAGGATAGTAAATGTGTGATAGCATGTTAATGCTATTACAGAACTGATGTTTCATTCATCTTCGTATGCCACCAAATATCCTAGAACAGTTTAAACGTTTGGAGAAAGGGTTCAGTGTGTGCTGGATGGAAGACCAGGTCCAGGAAAGGCATGCTGGCACTAGATGGCACAGAGATGGTTATTTAGGGCAGAGCAGAGAGTTGTAGGAGAACTTAAGAGACCTAGTACAACAGTAGTGCTTAATAGCATTGCAAACTAATCCTTTTTATGCCATTTGCCTTTGCAGACATTTAAAATTCAGGTACTGATGTAGTAGAATAATATTGCCCATCACTTTTAATCTTGAAACAGAAGATACACGAAGCAAATGTACTTCCCTGACAGACCACAGGGACTTGTGAGGTTTCCACTTGTGCTTCTCTTCCGCTCTGCTCAAACTGGGTTTTCTCAACCTTTCACAGGAATTACCCACCCCCTTTAGAGTTACATTTGCTAATGGAACACAGATGCCTAGGAGAAAACCTACAGTCTCCCTAAGGTGTATCTCTGACACACAACAATTGTTAAAGATTATTGTAGCAAAATGGTATTGTCTTCATAATTCATGCCTAAATCAGCTGTTGGAGAAAAGACCACTACGTGTCCGGGCTCTTCTGTCCAGAGGATCCTCCTTTTTGCTATGGTTCTCTTAGTTTCCTGCTCTGGGGAAATGACTGACATTAAGGGTAATGAATGTACTGACTCACACTTCTGTTGGCGATTAAGTCATATTAAAGATTCTCCCTCTGTTTGGGCAGAGGAAGCTGGGCCTCATTAGAGGTTCAGAAGGAAAGATCAATGTATTAATTAGTGTACTAGAAAATGACAGCCAGGATCTCTGGATCTGATTTCAGACTGTTCTAGCTGCAATATCTTGTATGACAGTTCTTCTAGTCACAATTTGTTCCGTTAGAAGACTGTTCATACTCACAAATTTGAATAGGATTTTCCGTTGTTAAATATCAACATTCATAGCTTATATTTCTTCTGAGAAAAATAACTTTTATCTGTTCATCACTGTGTATTACTGACCTGACTCTAGTTACCTCAGTGCAAAATTGAAGGTGAAACACAGGCAGAATTATTGCCCATATTCTTGTAGTGTAGCCAAAATACTGTAAAATGGAAGTATTCAATTTATAGTGACTGTCTTTGCTCAGGAAAGACTCATTGTCTTCTTTTGTGGCCCTCTAGATCTTGGTAAGTAAATAGGATAGGTAATTTTGCAACTCTTGGCTCTGTAGCTGGACAAAAGCTGCTTTTTTTATTACTAATTTTCAAAACATTAAAATCTTTTATGCATGAAGATGCTATTTTTTGAACTGTGAAACTTCCTCACAGATGATAAACATTGTGTGTATTGAAGATTGGGTTTGGATTTTGCATTCAGAAAAGGATTGTTTGTATAGGCAGCAAGGACACAAAAAGTTATATGGCTGTTAAAAACTACTGTATTTAGAGCCTAGTGCACCTAAACGACTATGTCAGGTAATTATCAGTGTTGCAACAAGATGGACTATCCCACCTATTTGTAAATTTTACAACACGATTTGCATTGTGTTGTAAAAATGTTTGCATCTTCCACTGTAATATTTGCAGGTGGATAACAGAAAATACAGTAAAATAGAGGTGATGGTAGCCGATCCAGCACATTTGTAAGTTTATTTTCTGGTATTTATTGTACATTCTGGTTTTTGGGGGGGGGGGCAAATTACAGCTGCCAGCTAAAAGGAACAACAAAGTATTAGAAGCTAGCTAAAAACTTTGCTGCATTCAGTAATGCTTTCAGTCAAATTTTGTTGAGTGCCACTGACTTTGCTCCCTCACCCCTAAGCTTTCTATTTCCATGTTTCCACTGTTATTAAATACCATTTTAATGCTCAGGGTTTAACTTTTTGGCTGAATAATGAATGACTGGAGTCCACACAATATGGTAAATACAGTTGCTTATCGTCCATTTCTTGTCTTTCTGTTATCTATTTAGATCATAAGTTCTTCCAAGCAAAGGCATTATATTTTTCCACACATTCACTTGGTTCACCTTCTCTAGGTTCACTTTAAAGGTATTTTAGTTGGTAATCCCAAAGCAAGAATTTTTTATCAGTTTTACCTGTAGTTTTAGCTTGTTTGTAAAATGTTTAGTTCAACTGTTTTTAAGACTTTTTCTCCCATACATTTTTTCTTCACCTTAGAGAGCAGCTTCTCAAACTGCTGCTCAGGCTTTGAAACCACTGACAGCCTGTTACACCTTTTCAGACGTTGATAAAATTCAGTCTCATGTTTAATGATTCTCACTAGAAAAGAAATATTTTCTTAGATCCATTAATTTAAATGTACTTTGGCAAGAGCTGCTTATGACACAGTTATTAATATTCTCTTCCCATACTGCTCATCTCTGAGTGACTGCAACTACTAGCAAGTATTTGGGGACACATAATTAATGAGAACCAGGAGTATGCTTAGTTAATGAAAAAGCATTAGAGGAAGAATTAAATGTCCTTTGCTGACTAATACTCTTTTATCCAAAGAAAGGGCAGCCAATGGGCCTGGATGGTGTTGTGTACACCTTAGCATCATTTAATTCCTCACATTTGGAAGGGATTTTACTTCTCTTGTTTGAGGCAGGAGGGGCAGAACATTTTGTGATGTGGTGTATCACTCAGGGTCCTTTCCTTATCTGCTATCCATTACAGTCAGTGTTTTCTCTCCATCCTTCCCCTTCAACATTTTAGAGTATCACAAGCAAGCAAGGTCCTTGGTGTAGAAAATGGACAGGAATAAACCAGAAGTCTAAATCGTTGTGGATACATTTCAGATGGGAAGAACTGAGTTTCATAGTGATGCATTTTCTGTGTCTAAGTTGGACCAAGAGCCTCAGAAAATACATACCCATCCCTCTGTTCAGCAAGAGCAGCTTGAGGTCTCATGCTATTTTTGGGGCCTGGCAGGGACAGCCAGGCTGGTGGTGCCTCAAGACACTGGGCCATCACATTGCGGTTAAAAACAAATGTACTGCTTCAGCTTCTTCCCCACCAAGAGGAAAACACTATGGCTGTAAACAAGACCAAGGAACTATTTGCATTGCTGGAGATCTTCACCTACAGATAACGCTGGTGAAGACATGGGCCAAGCAACAGTTTCAGAGCGCTAACAGAAAGGTGGGACCTGTGTCATGCAGTGGAATAATATTATCTCTGTTAATGTTGCAGAGGAACCTATTGGGGTGAAAGGGAATATATTAAATCATGGGTGAGTTGCCAGAGGAAGAAGAGATTTGGCCAGTAAGTGACATTTCCGTTGGCACAGGTAACATTCTTTAAGCTTGTCTGTGCTTGCTTGTGTACCAGTCGCTCTATGTTACAGGCAGCAGCACAGAAGTGTAAATGACTGAGACCGGGTGAGTGTTCTTGAACTCTGCCTCTTCCGTGCTCCATTATATGCATATGTTATATTAATTTTAGTTTGATTAATGAGGTGACTTTTTGGATTTCCAATATTTCACTGTTAGTGAGTCGCCTGAGAGCGGAGAAGTCTGAACTTGTTATCACACATCTAAGAGGAATTCTTAATTTACCAGAGCAGATCATGACTCTCAGTGTAGCCATCACATGCTTCAAAACAGGGTATTCGAAAAGCTTCCTGAAGTGAAAGTGTCAGAGTGACGATTTGTTCCCAAATCTTGTCCAGAAGGTTTGGTTACAGCTTTGGTAACCTGCCACAGTTGGATGACATTGGATACACTAACAGTAGTACGTTGACTATAGAAAGAAAAAAAAAATAGATTAGGATTATGCATACCCACCTAATTATTATTTGTCAACAATACCATTTTTTCCTGTTGATCTGCTTTGAAGACTAAAACCAAGTGTTGTGTGCCAGACAGTAGAGACTATACAATCTAATGTGGGGTAGATTTATTTTTAAAAAACAAAACCTGTAATGGAGCTTGTCATTTATTTCTTTACTTTTCCCCCCACTCTTCTAACAGTGGTATTGGAAGTTGAAGAAAGAAATTCCATCTCATTTCTCAATAACTGCTCTTCACTAGGAGACCACAGTTCTCCATATAAGCATGCAGGAATGTAGTATATTGTATTTTCCAGTTCATAAAGTGTAAAGAATGGAGCAAGCTATTCTATTTATTGATGGCAGTTCCATGCCTTGTACTCCTCCATCTTCACAGATGTGCAAGCCACATACTAAGACAAAGACGCTAGGTTTTGACTGCTTTTTGGGGAAAAGCATCTTTGCTCTATCCGCATTGCACAGCATTCAAAAATTTTTGAAACCTCGTTTGATTCCATTATCTGCTTTGTTCACGCAAAGTACTCAGCCATGTGCACCATATGCTAAACACTGCATAGGGATTTCCACCTCAGAATTGGCTATTTCAAACAATGTAGCTTCAGACGATATACGGGAAATCTAGCAGTTGCCTTGGCTAATTTTTTTCTATTTAAGAGTGACTCATGTTCCCTGCCTACACAGATTCGCTCAAGTTTCTTATGACCCTTTAGCCAGAGTGTGCCCCAGTGTCTTCCTCCTGATTTGAGGCATCAGCCAACACTTAGGGACTGATGCTTTCCCTTCACCACTGACCATGTCCCTCGGGGACAGTCTGCTTATAGAGAGCCACCTGACTCACAGACGATTCTGTAAGCTTATTTCTGGACAGAATATTACCATTTTTCAAGATCTGGCGATAGATATCACTAGGCTGAAGGGAACTAGTGAGGAATGGAGTAGTTGTTTAATTAAACAAAACAGATGAACATGGGTTGTTTCATGGTTTTAATTAAAGATAAGATTTTAATTAAAGATAAGATTTTAAAAGATAGATTTTGTGTAGAACTTTGATTTGTGAAATTTGGGTGAGATTAACTGTGGATTTCAGATGTGTGACCAAATTTTTTCAGAGCTTGATAGACTGCCAGATCTGACAGTTTTCTTTCAGTAAGATCCAGGTTTTCTGCAGCCACTGTCACAGTTAAGCTTTGCGGATTTAAGCAAGCAATTTCATCTGTCTTTGCATCCATTCGTCTCTTAATTTGGCTTGTCCTCCTGGGCTAGTTTTTCTTCAGCACAATGGCCCTTACTGTGTTTTTTGACTCTTCTGTTCTGACAGGCAACTATAATCTTGGCAGGATCCTGCAAGCAATGTTGTGATAACAATAATTAAAACTATAATAACAAATATATACTCGGAGACAAGACATTAACTTAAATAATGATTACCTTGTTTTTATAAATGATTGCAGAACACAGAAGTGTTAAAGAAAAAGCCTTTTCTTCTTGTTTCTGAGCATCAGAGACCTATGCTAAAGCCTGCACTTTCAGAGAGGTGCAGAGGCAAAGGCAGAGTAAGAGGTTGGAAGAGCAATTCCAGATGTATGGACTCTCATAATACAGATAAATATGAAGTCTAAATGTCGGCTAAATACAACAATTTTCCCATTTTGGTTTTGAATGAAATACCTTCTTCTCGTCTCCCTTTATAAAATCTTCTGCTTTTGGAATTCATATCATTCCTCTGTTCAAAAAGGAGAAAACCCCTGGGGGAATCAAAAGCAATGCATTGTAAAGCTTTTGGAAAGGACCTGCTGCACTGGAAGATGATATTGTAGGCTTACTGGTTGATTAGATGTTTATGTCTTATCTCCTCTATAGTTTTCACTCCAAAGTTACTGAACAGCTTGTGGAGCACGTGGCTTTGTTCTGTTTCTCAGAAGATTCTTTCAGCCTTTAATGCAGTGAAAACCAGTAACGATAGTGTGACGTTTTCCCTGCGAGCCTCACATTTAGCCGTGACTCTCTCCTGATGTCTGTGGTGCGAGCCCTACATCTGACTTGTAAGACTGAAATGTAGCCTCTTCTGTTTGTTACCCTTTGAGTTCAGGACTATGTACTAAGAAGGCAGGGTTTATTGAGATGACCCAGTACATAGATTTTTCTTTAGGTGAGGATTGTCGTGCTCTTCCAGTTACATTAAATCCCACTCAAGCATAGTTATGGTAGAATGCAAATGTAAGCATTTATTCACAACATCCCAAACCAGCAGAGTTACAAATCATTACAAAAAAGATATATATGCAGAAGTGAAAGAAAACCTTACCTAATGTACTTAAAGCAAGGTTATGTAAGAAAAGTCTTTCTCCCTTATTCATGTAATTCTATGTCTGTTTTGAGAAGTTATCACCTGGGGCTTGGGTCTTTCCCTCCTGTCTCAGATTGCCTCTGCTCAGCAGCATCCACCTGAAATCTTGCCCATTACAGCTTCTTTTAGCTTCCAACAGGGAAACACTTTCATAGTACATCTTCAGGGATGCTTATATCTCTGCTTGCTCTCCTTCTGCCCTTTGGTGGAGTGTTAGCTTTCCTCCCCTTCAGTCCTTCAAGGGCATCCAGAGAGACCTGTTCTTTTGCTCCAAAACTCACGTTAATCCATGTTTATGCAGGAGATAATCAAGCCACTCTTCTTAATGAAAACCAAAATTGTTTCCCCTCCTTCAATATGTATATATTGCTTTGTTAGCCAAGGGGTTGTTGCCTATATATAACTAGCTAGTAGACAATACTTTCCTTCAGTGAGTAAAATTCTTTCCTCCTGTCTTTAATGACTGCTTGCTACGTTTCAGTGCGGGGTATAGCTTTCACTGTGCTTTATATTCTGTATCAGTCTGTACATTAAACCCATAATTGAGATACTTATACTTAGGTGCTTGCCTGCATCTCATTATTGGCTGAGTACTGCCTGGACTGACAATGAATTTTGGTGACTGATCTCCAACCTCCTACTCCCAAGCATTCCATTCTACATACTAATGGTCTTAGGATAACAAAGCTATAAATGTACTTTTTTTTTAACTTAAGAACTTGACTATATTAGGAGAGATGTAAGACTAATTGTACTTTTAAAAATGATAATAATATAGTGACTTCTGATCAAGTTTTTAAAAAAAATTTGGAAACTCCAGATCTTTGTAAAAAGTTGCATTTTGAAGACTAGACAGACTGACTACCATCAAAAACACTCTGACTGGAGGTAATTCAAGCTTGTATTTCAGATGTGGAAATGACAGGTTTTCTCTGAAGTGATACTAGTATTGTTGAAAAACAGCCCAAGATAAGAAAATGGTGTTTGTGAGACAGAACTGAAAGAATAATTTATACCAGGGACTTTGACGAACAGAAAGTGAGGTTAAACTTGTCAAGTAGTTTCCACACTTTTCAGTATTTGTTTAAATTTACTAAGCAAATCTGACTTGATTGCAAAGGGATTCTTCTACCTAGTCAGTAGCATCTCAAAATTCAAGATTTTTGTTGAGCCAGAACTAGTCACTATGCGATCACTAATTGAGTATATATGCTTATTGACCGTGATTCTTCAAAACGCCATTCATATCCATCTTAGAACACGTGACTGAATCCCACTGGAGTTGCTGTAAGCCTGTGTTTAAATGTCTTTTGTGAGTAAAGATGCAGATCTTGCAGATTTCCTTTTCAGATCTTGCACCTTCTTTCCGTCCTCCAAAAGTTAAAATCCCTATGGCTGTTTCGGCCCTGAAAGGGTTAGGGAGTTCCAGAAGATGCTGTCTTCTAGACAATCTTTGCTTTTTTTGGAACGTAAGTCCTCTACCTGAAGCATAACTCCTAGAAGAATTAAGCTCCTGACGGTGTGAGTGGTTGAATGCAAATTTTAATTTTCCCCTGTCGCTGCTGGGCACTCCACTGTACATGCACGAGCCTTCCCAGTAATGAAGAGAGAGGTCTGATCAATGGCTGGGTTTGTTAACTGCCTCTGTGCCAGGGCTCTGACAGGGCTGAAAGAGCCCTCTTCACTATTTCACTACCCTGAAAGTTCTCTCATCTAATATAAATGCTATCTCAAAAGTGAGTAACTGTACAAGCATTTCACTTGAGCCTTTTTAACTCCTTGAGCAACCTGTCCCAAACATTTATGGCAGGATGCCTCAACCAATGACATCTTTTTCTTCATGGGAACGCAATATAAACATGGAGAGAAACACAGAGAAATTACTGTGTTGGATTTTTTTAACTTGATTGAATGCGCTCAGAAAGCATTGGCAATGCTTACACAATTCTACTGCTATCTCTTCATCTGCTCGTGTACAGAGATCAAACTTAACAATTTGATGGATTTGGAGGGGGGAATGCAGTTTCTGCATCAATATAGCTAATGGGCATGTCAGGTGCTAATAGTTGGGCATGAATTTTGTGTGAGGCATCATGATTATCACATTATCCTTTCCCAAATCATCTGCATTTATTTCCCAATGACAGTCTCTTTCTCTTCATTTAATGGCAGGAAAAATGAAGGAAAATAGCTGGAGTTTTTCCTCAATGAGACTTATTTTTCAAGAGCGAAAGGTAAACTACATTTTTTCTTAAATACAAAAAAAATAATAATCCCAGGATATATCAAATAAAAAAAAAATCCCCTATCTGTTGCCCCAGAAAAGTGTACCATCCACTATTTTTACCTCTTTTTGGAGTAGTGAAATCTGAAGCCTGTTATGACAACTGAAAAGTTAGTTATCAGTCTCAGCAGAAGCTAGACATTGAATTGGGCCATATAAATGGAGCCCTTAACTCACAGATAGCCTTGAAATGGAATGACTGCGACAGTTTCTGTGGAAAAAGGCAGGTGGCAGTGCATCTATATTAGTTACTTTTCTAATCCTATGGACAGAACATGTCACTTATACAGACCTATTAGTGCAGTACCTCTCTTGAGCAGTACATCCACGTGTGTGAAAGGATCTTGATAAAACAGATCACCGTACAAAAGGCAAATTCACCTATCCTGACACCTCACATCATAGTAAATAACTTCGCAACTAATGGTTTTAATAGGAGTGCTTGTAAAACAAAAGTACTCCACACCACATTAAGAAGTTGCAAGATATAACCCTAAAGTGAGATTTTTCCAAGTAGAGGAATGTAGTAATGGTGCACTGCGTCACTAATTTTCAGTATTACTGGATAAAGCAGAATTATTTATTTACTTTGTGATCTAATATTTAAGACATGGATACAGAGAGAGAGAAATTGACAACTCAAAAATAACTTTCTTCCAAATTTAGTACTTTGCACAGGAAATAACGGAGAATGTGAAATTGGTAAGTATTATTCTATTATTGAAGAAACAGAGGACTTCATTAATAGACAGTGCTGAGTGAGACATGTAAAGGATCCATAAATATTAGTTGATGCTTGATATGTTTTATTTTAACCTAATATTTCAATTAAACAGCATCCTTACGACAGAAGTTATCATTAAAATATTCTTTTCTCTACTTAATAAAATGGTTTCCAGCTCTTTGTGTAACTACTGTTATCATCCCGAATTAAATCTCTGACAGCAGGCTGGATGCCACACATCACAGAAAATTCAATTCCTCTCCCTGAAGAGCTTATAGTCTGATTAAGCTGACATTCAAATCGACCTAGGTCTGCTCATTAACTTAAGGGAAAAGGACTGATTGCATCGGCCCAGATTTGGAGTTAAGGATCACAGTCGCGTACTGCTTTGAATAGGCAGCTTCAGTGAATTTAAGTGCAAGATGACATTCAGCAAGCTGTTCTTTGCAAGTGGAACAGCCATCGAAAGCACTTTTTTTTCCCCCCACTCAAAGATTCTTTCCCCTGGAAAAGTGGGATGCTTTTTGGTGCCACTCCCAGCATTCAGCACAAGCAGAGCAAAACACAAGATTTCCAGTGATGCTGAAGAGATTCTGCTCGGCTTGTTCAGCCTTCAGGATCAGCAAAAGAGGCCTGACACTGAAAGGGATCCTTTAATTTTTGCAGTTTAGTCTCAACAAAGCAAGTGTAGAAACTTATTCTAGAAATATACTTCTTACATTTGACAATTTTTAAAGATATGCATAAGATTTGTAAACAGTGATTTAAGTCATTTCTATCCCATTTGATGGGAAAACCAGGAGCTTACTAATAGCCATGAACTAAATATGCCTGCTCATTTTTATTTTTCCCCATCTGGCTGCAAATTAGATTGTATTTGAGCCCTTAGTTTGGTCCAACCAACAGGAGGTAGACATTTTCATTAAAAATGTAGGTAGTACAGAATTCTTCAAAGATCTTCACGAACTACAATCCCACAGCATGAGGAACTGATGTAGTCAAAAGAAAAAAAAAAAGGCAAAAAAAGCACGCTATAATATATAATAAAAGTGTACTAGCTGTAATAATGTTTATTAATATCACGGTGAACCAAGGCCTTTTTGTGCTAAATGCTGTTTCCAACCTGAAAGTAAAAGGTTATGACTATTACAAAGACTTTAAATAATAGACAAGACAGCAGACGGACACAGGCAGATGGGAAGGACTATAAAGAGGCAAATACTACCAGTCACAAATACTATCAGTCAGCGTGCCTGGCAGTTGTCTTAGTACACCAAGAGCTTAACCACAGTCATGCTGCGGGTGGGTGTTTTCATTTGAGGAAGGGGTGGATGGTTTTTGCATGTTGGTTTTGGTTGTTTTTGTTTTGTTTTTGATTTTTAAACATACACCTTATTGCAATTGAAGGTATTAAAGCAACTGGAAGGAGGATAAAGAGGTAGCTCTGCAGATGTTTACAGGGAGAACTGAGGGCACAGATAATCTCACAATGTCACCTCTACCTTCCCCTCTAGGGATTTGTGCCAGTTGTAGCGGGTTATACACTCAATAAGCAAATAACTGGCTTCCGACCTTTCCACTTCATACTGAGCGCCCACCTTCATTTTGGTGAAGTTCAACTCTCTGTGAATTTTAATTGCACAAGATTTTGGTAACGGGGATGAGGTGTATGTTACCTGTAAAACTAAATGTTGTAATGTAAAGAGGTGTTCAGTCTAAGGATCTTGTGCTATTAGATATGTACCTGATTTAGCTTGGATTGATGGGTCATTACTGTCATCATAAGCACATTTTCCCTTAATAGTCTTTCTACAGTAGAACACTTTAATATTCTTCACTCTGTAATAAGTCCTTTCTGAATACATCATTTTCTCATGCTGTGAGATGCTGATACTTGATGTAAAAATTATGCACTGGCTATATTAGTAAAAAAAAAATACAACTATCTTATGCTATTCTGGACAGGCGGGTGGCTCCAGTACATGCTAATTTACAGTAATACTTTCACAAAACTTATCTTTTAATGAAGTTCAAAATAGAACAGTAAATCATGTTGATTTCCAAATGTAATGAATACGATCTTTTTTTGTTGTTTATCATCTTAAAATGGCTATTTAAAAATTATTTAGCAGTTTCTTATTGCAAATTCTAAATTTGAATATTGTTTTAAATGTATCTAGAAAAATGCTTTTTATTTTGTTAACTTCTATGGACTTTTTGTATTTTTTCAGGTTTTCAGTGAGCTTGATGGAAAATTGTGGAAGAGAAACCTAGCCATGGCCTACAATCACTCTTGTACCAAACCAGAAATTTAGTGAAAAATATGCAACCATTTACGACATGTGAAGGAAACATTACACAAGGTAATCTGAGGACAACTTATGTAGTGTTAGCATAAAAAGGATGACTGAAACAGCTATTTTCAGACAAAGACTTCCCTGGGCTAAGGCTGAACCACAGATAAGCCTGGTCTACAAAAAACTTCTCACACTGGCATTTTTACTAGGATTGTTTCAGCCACTGGCAGACGTTCAACTGTGATTCGTTTTCCCAATAATTTATATCTATCACTATATAATTACAACCTATAACTATAAACATTGGCCTTCACAGGTTTATTAATTTATAAAGACTTTTCTGAACATGTACACAAAACTGGATACTCTGGGATGAAACTTTAATATTTGACTATATTTATGAAATTATTAAAATATACTACAACTTATGAATATGCTCAATTTAATTCTAAACTCATTGACTCATTGAATTTGGCTGTTCCCCAGTGGAGGTGCTGATAGTAAGTTTAAAACGTATTCACAAAACCATCTCGATCTGTTTGGTTTCCATTTGCTTTGTTTCTTCTTAGAAATTCAGCTTTGTGCAGACAAATAACTAGCTTTTTTTAAATGTATTTTCCATTTTAAATACTTTTTTCCCTTGAAATGCCAAGTTTTCAGTTTACAGTTTACATCTCTCTTGGTGATGCATCAGATTTCAGTCTTTCCACAGCTGCATGAGCTGTACAACAATGGAGTATACTTCACATTTTGTTCATTTTAGAAAAAGGGTATTCTTCTGAAACACTGAACACTGGGTGTTTCATCCCACTAACCAAAGAGAGTACGGAATCATTTATGCAATATTTAAGTAGATAGTTTTGCCCCTTCAACATTGCTGTCACTCCTCTGCTTAGCGGCAGTCATTTACATTCACAAACATCCTTGTTTTACCTACAAGTAGTATTGGAGCAGAGATAGCATAACTGTACACAATATTTTTCTTCCAACACTTAGCCTTCACCTCGTTTTGATTACCGGTTTTAAGAAAACAAATCTTCAGAGATCAGTTCTACTCAGGAAAAGATGGCAGAAAGAAGATACTTAGTCTGACAAATAGCTCTTTCAGTCACCATCACTAAACCCCTACTCTGGACTTGCATAAGAAATTTCACAAAAAGCCTTCTTCCCAGTATTTTATCTTATGAAAAACTTGACCAGCTATTTGGACCACTCTATACTGCCTCCATAAAACCGCCACAGCTGTTTTATGAAGCACTTTCTGATTGAGGTTTGAATCATCCTCCTGTCTGCCATCTCTGAATTTTGGGGTAAACTCTAGTTATTAAGCAATGCAGTACAGCACACACTGTAAAAGAATGAACTGTTACTGGAAGACTCTCTCTTTCTACTTGCTTACCTCATAGCATAAGTCAATACATACCTGTCGGTCAAAGAATAGACATTTTCTGGCACAAACTGGGATACTATGATGCTCATCTTTAAAAGTACTACTGACACCCACACTTTCTGGACCTGTTTCATTGCAGCAATGCAACACCTTGCAAGGGTACTGTAACCTACTCTTTAAAAACGAACTTTACAAGTGCAAATAATTTCCTTTTGTTGTTCACCTTCAATCTGCTAACTTTAACACTGTGCAAATGTAGTCTTTGGGGGAAGGGAATGTTACACATTGACAATGCTAGGTAAAGTCAGTAGCAGAACAAAGTCATGTGCACTTCATTAACAAACATTGTAAGCATAGTTGGTAGAATTCCTTCTTATTTACATTGCACTAGCTATTTAATCTGCTCTGACTGAAAGAAAAGATAAGAGAGAGTTTAGCACACTGCCATGTATGAAAGAGCAAAGTATTTCCCAGTGAGGAAAAAGAGAAGGCAGTGCAAGCAAGTACATGCCCTATAATCATGCGCTTTGCATAGATTTAGACTGAAAACTGCTTCTTGTTTTCAAATCCCTTTAGACTATGCAATAGTCGACAAAAATGGCATGATTTCGTATCCTACGAAGCTGAAGCCTGGCCGCAAAATGTGATTGTTTTTGTAGCAGGAGTGGAGACAGCAAGGAGGGGAAGGCCCCAGTTCAGTTATTAGAAATGTTTGCTGTTTTTTCTGTGCTGATACTGCTGCAGCTGTATTCAGGCATTCTGGAGTATGTTTAATGTGTGAGACTGCTTGACTTCCTCTCATTGGAAACGCGTTGAATAGCAATAAAGCAGAGCTTTGTAGATGTCTGCCCACACAGTGACTATAGATTCTTTCTTTAGCAATGGGAGAAAATGTAATAATGGCTATCAAGTTTCAAATTTAAAGAACATGTTTTACTTATTGTAAAAGTGATCTGAGCACACGTCAGATTCTCCTGTAAAGACATACCATATTTCATCTGCATTCTGTGATTTAGTTTCAAAATGCAGTGAATTCAAGGGCTGGGTGATCGCAAATTGCACGTAATACAAATCTTAACCTTTGCAGATTTTCATTTCAAGAATGCACACTCTAACAAACAAAATCATATTGTCTTTATCTTATACCACATATTTTAATACATCTTTTTGTATTATAAAAAATATAAACTGAATTTATAATTAAAAATGTCAGAATGTAAAGAATTATGTGAAGAATAATAAATAAGTTATTTCATTGTGGGTTCCAGGCAATCATTCTTCTTGGTAAATACGCTAAATCCATTCTTATGTTCTAAATCTGTTTTTTTGCAATTACCCTGTTTTGCAAACTTTCACTTGGGGAGCTGTACATCTTTTTTAAAATTGAGCAAAAGCATTTTTCTCCTTTTTTTCAGGGGGAAAAGTAAAAGGACTTCCAACTGGAGAGCCCCTCATGTAACATTTGTTTCCCAGTTCAATGCGATAGGCAGTGGGAGCTTTCATATTTCTGGAATAAAGCTGATTTCTCCAAATGGGTCCCATAAACTGGTACTTCAATGCACTGCAGGTGCTGGATTGAGAATATGGATATTGCAAATGGAGACGCAGACAGGCATGACTTCCTCTCACGATGAGCTGAGCAAGGACTGCTATTTTAAAAACACTTATATTGAAATAGAGGAAGTGTTGTGCTGGTCATCGCAAGGAGAAGTCGCAGTCCTGAAGAACATGCAGTGTAAGAGCCAAGGTTTAACTAGTGGAAAGGGGAAAATTAGAAGAAGAGAGGTTCAAAGTAGATAGAATCCTGGATATATCCATTTCTGCCCCTCTTCAAGTTTGCTTTCCATATGCTCACAGAGGCCTTTACCACACTCTATAGTGGCTTAAGAAAAAAAGGGATATATGTGTATCGTATGTATGTATATGTCTGTATGCATGCATCTGTAAGTAATTAGTGAGAATACAGACACTTTAATTTGTATAAGTGAAGAGGTATTTATACACAAGGCTTGTTTTCCATTCATTCATTTGTAAATTAACTGCACACATCAGGCATGTTTTCTTTACTGATTAAGTGCTAGTGAGAAACACAAACATGGTAATGTGCTTAATATCACTCAAACACATCAAATATTTTCAACTAACTTTTCCATTAGTTGCAATGCTCATGTTAGAAGAAACAGAAGAGTAAAAACTCCTTTTATCATAGGACTTTTTTGATCGATATTGCAGCAGTACATGAGGTCTGTTTGAAATATTCTGCGAGATGATCAGTTTTACAGAAAACTGGTTGTCAAAGGCAACGATCAGACAGAGACAAAAAGCTACAAAATGGAGAAAATGAGTTTGAAAGTCTGTTATGTTCATCTTCACAGTCCTGGGCTACTACAACCACCTGTTGCTGAGCTTTTTGATCTTTTTCGTCAAACAGGATATTGGTGGTGTCATAAAAATGATGCTCGTCTCTTGAAAAATGCTTTAGAATCGAATCTGAAGATAAAATATTTAGGCAAACAATTCTGAACAAAAATTCCTGTTTGATCATTGTTAGGTTATTTCTACTCTAATATGTAGTACCACTCAAATCCTTGAATGCCGGTATGTCTGTAAAAGATTACTTTTCTTTCTCATTTGGGCAAGGATACAACGTATTATTTGCAAGGACTGCCAATATCTATTACATTGCCATTCATCCAATGCTGTCTTCATCCAGTAGGGAGTCATAATTTACCAGGAGCAAGATTTTTCTTTCTAATGCATACTTACAATGAGGTCATATGCCTTAATACCAATGGGTAGTAAGAAACTATGAGTTCGGACAAGATCTCTGAAGAGGGTCTTTCCCCTTGTGGCTGCAGAACACCTCCTCTATTCTCAAGGTTCATTTAGAAAATAAAAATGCAATTTTTTTAAGACTCAAAGGCTTCAGAAATGTGGCTTTTTTACTGCCCCGTCACAGGTATCTCCTGAAGAAAGACAGATTTTGAACTATTTTCCTAAATATTTGGCAGAGACCCTCTAAAGTTTAACCACCATGACCATATAGAAAAGTTTCAGCAACCAAGTCTAACTTTGGGATTCATCAATTACTAACACATATCTTCCAGTTTGTGATAGATCTCAGCATCAGCAGATAATGGTGTTCTGTTTGCCTACATACACAATCTGAAATTACTCAAACAAGCACTTGCTAAGATGATGCCCTTGTATCGGAGTCTTCTTGGAAAAAAAAGTAGCAAGAACTTGCTCTGATTCTGCTTATAAAAGTACGGTAAGCATTGTGTTGTTATTTTCAAGGACTCATATATAATAAAAGGTTTTATGAAATACACATCATAAAAGGTTTTATGAAATACAGCAACCTCATAAGTCTTTATAATTAAGATTTGATTTTAAGACTTAAATGAAAGTGTTATCATCTGGAGTTCACTGAAGGTCCATTCATGAAAAATTTCAAATGAGTTCGTAATTGAGTCTAGATTATGTTTCCCCTGCATGTAGGGCTTGATATCATTAATCTTGCATCAGCAATCACCACTGTCTCAATGATGGTTCCTCACTAGGGCATTTTGCCATTTGCCATTTTCAGTTCTTGAAAGCAAATAGCTCTTCTTTCATCTCAATTCAATAGCATCCTGTGAATTTTAACTAAATCATTCTTTGAGTTTATATGACATTGGTCTCGTTACCCATTATAAGGCTTTCATACCTAAACTATAGTTTCCCTAATAAGTCTAACCTATTGGTCAACCAGGTCAATTGTTTCTCATTAAGAATAATAAATGGCCAATTCTAGTACAAAAGTACATATGAAATATGGTGCAAATTCTGCTTTCCTTCTACTCCCTTTCTGTGATTTGCATAAAGGAACACTTTATACTTGACTCAAGCAATTTTTACTGGACAGTTAATTAAAAAAAAATCAAGATTAATTTCCCTGTGTCACTTGATTTCATACTGTCGTTTATTCAGGTAGAGCTCTTTACAGTGGCCCAAAGAGCAGGGGTGAAGTAGTGTGTGGGGAATATTTAAAAAAGAAGACAACATTTTTCTTTTCTCCATGCTACAGGAAGCAAACAGAAGAAGAAACAATACTGGCTTTGTAGACCTGGACACGTAAGCATTGCTGCTGAACACGCACACTTGCTTTCTTCATGAGGAGTTTCCAGGAGCTGGCATTCATTAGTAACAGAATTATAAGGGACAAATCAGAATGTCTAAATTTATAGCTACCAACGCTGTCCAGTGATTCTAGTGCTTTTACAGGACTTTAATTTTTATGAGTATATTTAAATGAGCATACTGACGTCTGCCTACATGCAAAAATCCTGGAACAATAAGGGAAGTTACAAACTGAAAAGCAGGGAGATGTTCAACACACTAAGAGAGAGCTGATGCAGCTGTGCCGTATAACACAGCTGTACAAGGACGTTAATTTTTCAAAATTTTTTCCACATACTGTATGACAACCCACGTTCTGCATTTGTGACTCTCCTCCCACCTTTACACACCTTTAGGCCTCAACAGAGAACCGCGCATAACTGTATGTAGACACACAGAGAGGTATTTATATATATAAAAAAGTATTATTTGTGTATGCACATCTCTATGCAAAGATGTTCACATGTCTAAGCACATGACCAACTGCCTACATGATAATTATTCTAGCTCAAAGCTATATGTAATATGAAAGTATGCAAGATTTGTGTTCTAGTCTCTTTACCATGATTTATTCATCTGCCTTCTGACGGTGCAGTCAGATGAGATTTGTGGATCTAATCTCTCCCTGAGATTTTATGCGGAAAAGGCTGAGATGACCACCTGAAGACTGAAATTGAGTGGTCTTCTAAAGTTGATAAATATTTGTTTCTTTTTGTCATGCTTTTTAACAAAGTTACCATTTAAAAGTAAAAAATATGCATAAAGCCTAACTATCAAATTCAATTAATGTGCTTCTCAAATTTCCAAGAAAAGAAAGCATTATTTTTTTTGCCAGTGAAGGAGTGTGAGGGAAGAGAGTGATTCAAAGCAGTGTTTTCTGTATTCTTAATATAAAATTCCCAGACTTTGAGTTGCTCATAATGGTGATAGTCCATCTATCCTTTCTGCAATCCTTCATTTCTTCTGTGATCTTGTTTAAGTAGCACTCCAACATTTTATCTTCAGGTTTCAGCACACTGCATGGTAGTCTTCATGCTTGTAATAAAAACTGCCATTGCAAACTTCTCACTTTGCACTGTAAGGAATTGCTGGTAGGATGTTCCTTTCATTCAGTGGAAATATTTATCCAAATAACTGTTTATCCATAAGAACATACAGTTTATAGTCTGGCCCAAAATATTTTCCTAAAACCTCCTCCATCTTCAAAGATGAATAGTAAGCCAAAAAAGCTTTATGTATTGAGGAATTAGTGGGTAGCTGGCTTAATAACTCTCCATCTGTTGAGGTTTAAACATGATGCACTTGACAGGTGCAACAGATAAATACAGTAATCACCAATGAACCTTCCAAATAAAGTGACTTCTTAAAAAAAAGCATCTATAAATTTACTTCCTACTTTTACATTTTTTGCACAGGATGGAAAGAAACATTATAGCATTCAAAAAAGTAAACCACCACCCCCCCCAAAAAGCTACATGAAATTCAAAAGACCGTTTCTCTTCCCTCTAACCCCCCCACACCCCTAGTCTGGGGGCTCATCCTGTGAAACTTGTTCTATGAAAGTGGCCGAACTTTGCCCACGCCAAGGTGGCACCAAGTTGTGGGGCTGGAAGCCTGTCCCATAGTGTGACTCAGGCTCAGATCAGGCAAAGCACCAAGTTACCCGGGCATCTGCTGCGGGACCCTGACTTTGAGCCTAAAACTGCAGGTAGGGTTGGTTTGTGGTTGCTTTTTTTTGCCCCCCAGGAGTCAGGTTTATTAAAATCCCACTAGGACAAGTTACAGGGACCAGTTACTGGCCTACAGCTGTCAGGCCCAAGAGGCCAGTGAGCAGCCAGGCAGGTTGCCACCGCTTGCCTATCCAGCTCCTGGTGGTCCAAGCCCACTCTCCCTCCCCTTACCCGGCAGTGGAGTGCTGCCCGGCCCCCCAAGGGTAACGGGCTCCCCTTCTTCCCCCGCTCCCGGGGGGG
>VWZL01000298.1:838680-967459 GCA_013396915.1 Stercorarius parasiticus | reverse complement strand
CGCCCGCCTCCGCCGGCGGGGCACGGCGGCTGCCCCCGCCCGCTGCTTCCTCCTGGCGGCGGGGAGCGGCTGCAGGACGCACCTCCCGCCCAGGTACCGGGGGCCGCCGCCGCGCTTTCAAGGGCGGGGGGGAGCCAGGAAAAAGCAAGCCAACAAACGGCAACGCGACGACAGGGAGCGGGGGGAGCTCCTCGCTCGGTGGCGGGAGGGAGGGAGCCAGGCGCGATCCTGAGGTTTCTTCCCCCCGGGCTCCATCTCTGCCTCTCCCGGGTGGGGGGGGGGACGCGGGGGGGCGTGCTGCCCCCTCGCACCCCGGCTGCCCCCGCTGCATGCAGCCGCCGGAGCGCCACAGCCCAGGAGGACACGCCGGGGGGGCGGTGTGATTTATTCCTTTCTTTTTATTATTTTATGGGGGGTTTATTTTATTTCTCTCCGGAAGGCTTCAGGGAGGGGAGCCCTGTGGGGAGCGGAGCCGTGTAGGGAGGGGAGCGGGCCACCCCTGGGGGCGAACGGGGCACTCCGGGGGGCGAGCAGACCCCCGTCCCCCCCCGTCAGCTCTGGGGCCGCGCCCGCTCCACACGCCGGGCTCCGCCGTGGTTGTTGTTGTTGCGCTCCGGGGAAGGAGGCGGTAGAGCCAGCGGTTCACCCGGGGCGGGGGGGTGGTGGTAGCGTTTCGACTCGCTTCCCTTCCTCTTCGTCGCCTGTGACACCCCCCTCACCTCCAACCCCGCGTCGCTCCCACTTGGTGGGGCGGGCGGCGCGGGGCTCGGCGGGACACCTGGAGCAGGTGGCGCCGGCAGCGGTAAGGTGGCCCCCGGGCTCCCTCCTCCCCTTGCTCCCGCCTCCGGGACAGGTCCCCCTGCCGGCAGGGCGAGCAGCACTGGGGGCGGAGCCGCCCGCCGCGGGGGCAGCCGCCGGGGCCGGTGCGTTACACAACGGGGCGGAGGGGAGGGTGAGGGGGGGTGGCACAGCCTGTGACGGCCCGGCCGGCAGCGGGAGGCCCGAAGTCGGTACCGTGGCCTTCCGGTTTCATATCGTGGCTGTGCCCGGAGTTTTAAACAGAAACGGCCAACTTCTCCTTTTTATTTGGTTTTTTTTTCTTCTTCCTTTTTTTTTTTTTTTTTTTTCCACTGCGGANTTTTTTAATTTTATTTTTTTTTTTTACCTCAGGGAGGGCAAAGCCGGGCGCTGGCGGGCAGCGGAGGAGCGGGGCAGGTGCTGCTGCTCCCGCCGCCATCCCACCGGCTGCTTCCCCGCCGTGACCTGCCCTGCCCTGCCCTGCCCGTGCACTCCCCGCCTCTCGCCGGGCACGATTGCCGGTGAAGTTCCGTGTGAGGAAAGCGTCCCGTGGGGAATGCCTGAAACCGCGCCCGGTGGCGGGGACCGGGCTGAGGCCCGGGTGCCGCGGTTGGGCTTCCCGCCCCCCGGCTCCTGTCAGCGCCTCCCCCGGGGCCCCGCCGCCGCCACCACCTCCTCCTCTTCCTCCTCCCTCTCCCTCTCTCACCGTCTCGGCTCGGCGCCGCCGTCCCTCTCGGTGCGCGTCCCCGTTGGTGCGGTGGCTTGTGGAGGGGTTTGGCGACGTTTAAAACAAGTCTCGGTGGGGCTGCGGCGGTCGGGGTTTCTCCGTCTGGTCCTGGGGACTCCTTGGGAAATCGCTGCCGGGTTTGGCTGGGGAAGGGTGTAAACACCTATTTTTGTAATTTTTTTAGGTAGGTCGGTCGCGATAGGATTTCCCTGTGGGCATCGCATTTGGCCTTCAGATGCTACACTTGGAGGAAAGTTGATTTAAAAACAAAACAAAAATACGAAGAAACTGTGAAAATAAAGGCTTTCTTGTGGAGAAACTAAAGGTTTTCCTCCACTTTTCAGTGGGCACCAGAATTGAGTCTCAGGTAATCAGGAGTGACAGCACATATATATAGCACTGTTCTATTTCTGTTATATTTGCTAATTATTCTTAAAATGCTCAGATTAGTAAACGGGAATTTGTGTCTATGGAATACTGCTAGTTCACAGACACAAACAAGTTAACCTGTAGACTGTGGGGTGATTGTGTATAAAGGCTTGAAATACCCAGTTGGAAGGATGATGAAGTGCTCCCTGTCAGTCAAGGTAAATAATAACAGAGTAAGAGACAGTCTTGGTTTATGTTAATTATTTGATTACTGTTGGCAGTTGGGTAGGAAACATTTCTCTGAAGTCTTTAAATAGAGCAGTTAGTGATAACTGGTGTGAGTCTGTCAAAGCTCTCAACCATCATGGATTATTACACTTTTTGTGTTTTACATGAGCTCTGCCTGTAAGCATTCTGAATTATTCTAAAGACCACCCATGAGAACATTAAAAATGCCATACCGGCATATACCGAAGTTTCTACTGGCAGCGGCCAAGACTAGGTGCCTAGAGAGGACCACAGTAGGGAAAGCTTGCAGTGATGCTTCCCCAGAATGCGCTCTCCGGGCAGCTGTGGCTCAAGGATTCCATTGGGTAGAAGTGTTGCCTTTGTGCCTGAAAGACACAAAATTTGTTAGTTTTTTTCCTTTGATCTTATACAGTGGCTTTGGCAGCTATGTAGACTTTTAGTAAGACCATAGAAAGGTATCTGAGGAAATAGGTAACCAGATGGAGCGTTTTACAGATGTTACTGATCACTAATGAGACAGTCAAAGGGCAATTTCTAGTTTGTAAAGGCCTGTGCATAGAAGTTGTATTAATGGATATTTATTTTCCAAGCAATGTTCATGCATTAGGCTCTGAGACAATCCATCTAAAATAAAGTTTGATCTTTGTAATGAGAAAAAAGAAGCAGAGAGTGTTATGTTCTTCTAATGTATCCTAATGAAAGGAATTCAAATTCATTTTCACTGAGCTGGGAGAATAGTCATGAATAAAATGTGATGTTTTGTCGGCTTCACTGGATTTATAGTAAGGAGAGAATTAAGAACAGAAAATGAGGGTTTATGCCACGCTCTACAACTAAAAAATGTACACAAACTTTCAAAGCCCCTGTTCTGTAATGATAATTACTATGAATAAGGTAGTGAATGTTACAGTCGTCATTGTAGTGATAAATTCTGTCCCACCATAGACCCCCTACTTTATGAAATTGCAGCATGTTACTTAAATATAGTTTCATATTTTGAGTAGCTTAATTTTGTGTGTTCATGAAAATTTTCATGACGAAATTGTCCTTGCATTGGGATTTATTCCTCATAGAGTCAGCTCCCATGTGAGACTTAGATTTCTAGTCAGCTAAGGCCTTACATCCTTTTTAAAGACAAGCTTGACAGAATTACAAACATCATGAACTCAAAATATCCTGCACATGCAGAGAGGGATTATATCTGTTTTCAAGGCATGGCAACAACCAAGACTTGGTATTGGTCACCCTGTGAATCGATAGCATAATTGGGACACGCTTCCACTTCTTTCTAGTTCTGAGAGTTTGAGAAGATGAGTGTTAGCAGTGCGTTGGATTACAACTGAAGGTATGTGGAATAGTAATGGCAGGATTAGGCAGGAGAGCAACCCATCCTAGGGGAATGCCAGTGTTCTTTTTCGGCGTTGCCTGGAGAAACACGGAATTTGAGAAATGGGTGCTTGAGTCTCAGTACCGGCTGCGTATGCACAAATTTCCTGTTTATTCTTTTTGTGATGTTTTATTCAGTACTCAATGTAAATTACCCATATGGTTGAAATAGCCACTTCAGTTATTTATTCCATCAAATAGAACATATCATTATAGTTTAGGCTCTAATTGCTCTGCTACGTGATTGTTATGACTGAAGAAACATTTTCATTATAAACTGTTGAGAGAAGGCAGATTAAACTGAAATCCACATCTTACACTTACTTGCAGCTAGGTAGCAAAAGTTGTTAAGTGCTCAAAATGATATGCTACCCGTTTTCTGTTAACTTCTTACATGCCAACAGGATGGGCTACGAAAATAGCTGAGTGCTCATATATTAGAACCTAGGCAGTTTAGTTCAAATTTTTACTTACCAGAACTAAATGGATTTAATTTACATGAGAACGCAACAATTTTTGACAGTCAACACAATGTATGGACTAACGTGGATGAAATCCAGTATTCCTTGGCTAATGCACTGAAAGCATAACCAGTGTTCAATGAGGGAAAAGGCTGGAAAGTTTGCCATCTAAGAGCATGGTCTTCCATACAAGTTTAAAGTGTAAACTCTGTCATGGATTAAAGGATAGCACAGTCTTCTGGATCGTTGGTGAGGTGCCCAGTCCTGTGGCGTTTAATTACCTGAATAATTTTTCTCTTGGGCAAGATGTCACGTTGAAGCTGTGATCCGTGTTTTCTGTGGTGAGGCGCTTGCTTAAATAAAGGACACCACTGATGAACAGTAGTAGGTCAGGAACATTTAGATGCAGTGTTGAATACAGCCAGTTGATAGTCTTTTATAAAACAGGCATTTTTCTGGTTTCTTTAAAACCCTCTGTTGCAGCTGGAATAAGAAAAAGCCATTACAGTTTTCTAGAATTGCTAGATGCTTCCAAGAAAAAATCACCAGGACACTGTCATTTCTGAAGCAGCCTGAATTTATATGTATTTTAAAAAAAAGTTAGCAACCCATGGAAGAAAAATCAGAAAAAGGACATAAGCTTTAGAGCTCATCTGCTCAAATAACTTGTACAACTGGAGTTTCAGACAGGTGACACTAGGCTCCAGTACTTTGTTTGCATATTACTTGTGTTAATATCCATTTTGTGGTGCACCCAGCTTTGTGCACAAATTGCTTAATTTGGACCTAATTAGATAATCGGTATAAAATGAACAAGTTTGTCTCTGAGAGGCCGATCCGGTTGCCAAAGGCAGTGGCTGACTTCAGTGGAGATTACATTAGAGTATGTTACTGTAGCCTTCAGTCGTGGTTCTGGGTCCCGCTGCACTAATCATTCTGCAAGCAGATTGTCCTCACTCTGGTGAGACAACATGTGAATGCTGTGTTCGAGCTAAAGGAGCACAATATGGTGATACTGACTAGGTTGTAAATGAAAATAGCAGAATCAAAATCTGGTTCTTGAGGGGTTTCGCCCACCTGAGAGTTCAGACAAAAGGTTCTTAGTTATGCTAAGCACTGTGGAATTAGCTGTGGTTGGAAAGAGTTGCACGAAACTTCATTGGCAGCTCTCCTCCAGCGAGACAATGATAGTGTCTAATCTTACATGGTCCGTGACATTAAATAAATGCTATGTCATGCTCAGTTGTAGATTTTCTTTACTTAATCATCTCATTTAAATCACTATGGATTTTCTGTATTTGTTTCTCTGGTTATTTTCATGCGTTAGTAGCACATGAAGAAATTTCTGCTTCTACCAGCTAATCACCATACAAATACCATATGTAGTCCTGGTTGAATCCTTGTGCCACATGGTCTTTTGGGTATAGTAGTAAATAATTTTGATGTTAGTTAGAGTAGATGATTAGCAATTTCGTTAACTTTTCTGAAGAACAAATTGTATTCATGTTTTCTTGCTTTGCCAGCTGTTTTCTGAGTGTGGCTTTTGTTGTTTGGGGTTTTTTAAAGAAATTTACTTGATGTCCAGGCTATGTTGCTCTCATCTCAATTTTTTACACCTCATCTTCATAGTTGAGAGATCTGCAGAGACTGACCCTTCTGTAAAAGGTTGATCATCCTGGGTTTAACTTTTCTGTAGAGACTGACATACAACTTTCTATATTTTCTTTAAAGGATTCAGAATCTGTTATGAACAATTTTCGTGGTTAAAGAGTTTCTAAATAGCAGATACTTAAACACTTCCTGACAGCAGTATTCAGGTTTTAATGTTCTGTGTTCCTCATACTTGGAGAAAAGCTTTATGCTTCTTAAGATGCTCAGTTAAAAATAATGGGAGAACTCTTCGGTTAATATAAAGTGAAATCGTTCCTATGAGGCTTCTTGCATCAGTTGCAGTAACTGTGAAGTCCCAGCTCTGTTGCTTGGAATAGCTGTAAATCTTGGACATAGCCCAGGAAAACCCACGCAAAGGGCAAGTGAGAGAAAAACAAGAAATAACATGGAAATTTCCAGCCAGTTTTTTTTCTTCTGTCCTGAAGTGATTTTGAAATAACTCAGTAGGGAAGTTAGTTTTCTAAATCTTTTCTTCACTACGCTTTTTTTTAATTTTTTTTTTCCTGAAGCTTTTGTGAGGCCTTTCAAAGGGGAGAAACAAGCAAAGTAATAAATCTGAAAAGACCGATCAATTCAGAGGTCTTTTTTTTTTTTTTAATACAAAAGCAAATACACACCAACATATATTCCTAAAATTAATTCAGGCATGTAGTGTATTTTTGTGTTTACCTCGTGCTTTATCTTTGGCTTCTGCGAAAGAGTTGAAATCTCTGGATCACAAGTGAAAATATGTTTGTTCTTAGCCTACTTCTTACTTAGAAGTCACAATATTCAGCTAAAACAACGCAGTTGGACAAATTATAGCTATCTTTGGAATTCAGACACTTGAAAAAAGAGGTTTGGCAGCGTACTAACAGACACACATCAGTGCTAACAGACACACATAAAGCTGTTTTGGAGAAAGTTTATGTACTGTTTTACAACCCTTGGACCTGGTCTTAATGTTTGCTTTTAATCCCTGACTTCCTGACAGAGATTTTTCAGGAATACAGGAGAAGGAACATTGTAAGCAAGGATACTGTTGTGTTCATCGCACCTGGCTGCTTTCTTGAGTTAGTTCGCTTGATTGTGGTCTTGTGAATGCACATGCAAACCGATGAAAAATGATGGTTATTTGTGATGGATGAGGTCTGACAGGGGACTTGTATGGTGCAACAGCAGCCTGTCAGCTTGATGGTAATATGTGTGTCCTCCAGAGATTCAAAAAGCCTTGAAATACAGCTGTTCTGTAGTTGTCAGTGCCCTGCCAATTTTGTTTTGGTTATAAATTGGGCCATGATAGTTTCCAGATTAGAAGGCAATAGCGTCTTCTGGGTATCCAAGGGCCTTTCAGAGGACAGCGTATAGCTCCTTCTTCTATTGTGTCTAGGGATCTACTGTCAGCCCTTTCTGGACATGGAAATGCCAAAGTGTGGTATGGTGGTAAGAAGCCAAGTTGAGGTAGATTCATCTTGGGACATAAGGTGTTTCACTGGTAAAACTGTCACAGTAAAATCATAGTTTTCAATGTAATGATAGCCTCAGAGCCCTAAGGACAGTTTTCCTGTACCTTCTGCTTAGTGTTCACATTTGTAGTTTTCCTTGATAGATTTCAGATAGATGTACTGAAGTAAGGTAGGTTGGCTTCAGGTTGGCAATGCTGGTTGAGTGCATTCAGTGGTAGTGATGGTCTTTGCTATCTCCTCAAATTTTCTTCCTCACCAACCTAACAGTGTCACTTTTACCTCATCTACTGCAACTGACCAATTCTCACTCATTCCTCAGCCTTTGTATAGGCTGGGTTAGTGTCTTGATGAAGATACAGCCTAGACTTTTTTTTTTACTGCAGCAATTCTGCAGATCCCAGTGACAGCAGTTATTGTCCTCTGGCCTTAAAATCTCTGTCTAAACCTGAACGTCATCAATGTACCCCTAGCTCACAGCCATTTTCTTCTGACTAATATTTTTAATACATATTTAGAACTTCTACTGGCTTCCCATAGTACCCACTCCCAGGAAGTGTTCCTGGAGTCTATGACAAATTCCTTGAGTAATATAGATTGTCAGCTCATCTCAGATGAGACTCATCAGCTTCTGGGATCACAGTTAAGTCCATGACATCTCATGGTTAATAGCAAAACATTGCTTTATGGTGTTGTGTAGTGTATTGTAATGCTTTTCACTTACCTTTCTCCATCATTGTTATTTCCCAGATGTCAACATCCCTCTTCTCTTCTGATTCTAAAAAAATCAGGCCTTAGTTAAACTCTCTTGTCAAATCTTGTTAATTCTCTGGATGAAAAGTAGTTTTGGAATATTGTCTTAAAAGCTAGTATAGACAGAGCTTGCAGGGATCAACATAAAATCATATACTTGTCTCTTTGAGTGTTAAGAAGGCACAGAAGCAATGGTGCGTCCACTGTCTTTTTGTGGGAAGGACAGCTCTACAACTTTGTGTCCGGAAAGGATCTGTTACAGTGGAAACTATGGCAGCAAGGACTGAAGCCAAAATAAGGAAAATAACTGGCCGATGTTTTCAGTAGATCTGTGGTATCATGTGAAATACTGATGAAACAATATGAAGCAGTAACTTTGGAGAATGATGTGTTCCTCAAAGCTTTATCCATAAAGAATCATATCATCATTATAACAGGAAACTTTCTGACCCTTATTGTGTTGCATTCATGGTGTTTTGACAGCTCACACCATTCTAGAGAGCTAAAATAGCAGCAAACCCCAGAATCCACTACAATACTAAAATCCAGTCAGGTTACACAGTGATCCCATTTTAGTTTGGCTCTTTAGTGAAACGGTCACTGAGAAGTGCTCAGCAATTTGATTCCAGGCATTTTTATCTCTAGATTGCTTAGTTCAAAGGAGAAAAACCACAATGCCTGAAAGGCTGACCAGAAGACAGAGGTCCACTGTTGTGGAAATGGTTGCCTGGAGTGCTTCATATATAAGCAAAATTGGTGATAGCAAAGATGGGCAGAACCTTTTTGCATTTCTTAAGTCAGCCTTGGCGTCAACTCTCCCTTTATTTTTGTGACAGCAGGTTCTGGTTTTATTCATTTTTATTTTTTTTTTTTACCTTATTGTATGTGCTTAAGAAATTGGGACTGACTTAGAGGAAAACAATTGCAATTATCTTTTACTTTGGCTCTTGTCGGGCCTTTTACTCTTAGATTCTTTTCCCCAAATGGTGGAAGTTACTGTATTGAAGAACTTCTTAATAAACAAAGTGTGTAGCTTCTACAAATAGAAACTCCCTGGCTTGGTTTTTCGCAATCATCTTTTTTATCTGTACTATTACTTTGCCCTGACTTGTTTGTGGAAAAGAGATAAGTGTAAGCTTCTGCGTAGCTTTCATCAGCATAGTCTGACTCAGCACTGTTCACCTGGAGGGTAAGCAATAATTTGGCTTTGGTTTTGTTTTTCAGAAAGATACTCTTGTCAAATGGGAAGGAATCTGTAATAGGATCCCAGGGAAAAGTTGTTGTTTTAATGGCAGTTTTAGTAGGTGCTTTTCAACCAAATGCAGGACTGTTTGTCTTGAAAAGTTCATCTTAAATTTTGGCTGACTTGTAAAGTGGATTGCAAAATGTTCTATTCTCCTCCTCCTGTGGTAAAAAGCTTTGTATGTGGTGTGGTTATTGGGTTTTGTGTTTTTCATTTTTATTTTTTTTAATTCTAACTCCTGTATGCTACAGCCTTCTGTATCAATGAAAGCAGTATATGAAGAAATTTGGTTCCAACTGAAGGCTAGAATTGTAGCTGCAAGTCATAATTCTGTGTGCCCCTGGAAAGCGTGAGGAAACGTTGCAAAATACTTCTCATTACTTCTAATTGGCCTTTTATTGCAAACAGTTTGTACGTTTCATCTCTGTGAGTAGTATTTTGTCCAACTATTAGGCCTTAGTGAGAAGGGTAAAATACACCTACCACGGACAGCATATAGCAACAGCAAAAGTATGCTCTTTGACTGAATGCAGTTAACTGGTACAACGCTGAGTAGCATCATACTCACAGTTCTTAACGGCAGTTTATATTCTACCATTAGAAACTGTTCTATCAGCCATGAAATGTATGCTGTACCTGTAGTCTCTTCTTTTTTATAATTAGCTTTTGGTGGCTTCTCCCCCGTAGCCACAGTGCTACTAAGTGAATTAGGATTAATTGTGGTTCACGTTGTTCAGTCTTCTGTCTCAGTGAGTCAAATAGCTTTGCAGAGGCTTTTGAAGGACATGTTCTATGGGGCCCTCATCAGGCACGTGACTAAACACATGCATACGCAGTTCTTCTGATCTGCGTAATCGCATACAATTCGGAGAATAGTGAAGGCATTCCATTTACTGCACATACATAGATCACTTGTACAACATGTTTTGAATATGCCTGAAGTTTCTCCTGTCTTCCTGGTTGCATTGTGCCTAAATATGCATGCCCTGCTTAACATATATACACAATTCCAACGTAGATTTGTAGGCTCGTTCAGGTTAGAAGAGACTTTGAGAGGTCTCCAGTCCATCCTCCTGCCTGAAGCAGGGTCATGTACAAGGTCAGACCAGGTTTCTTAGGGCTTTGTTTGGCTGGATCTTGAAAAGCTCCAAGGACAGATACTCTACTATATTTTGGGGCATCTGTTCCAATGCTCAATTATGCTCATAGTATATTTTTCCCCCCCTTATATCTAATAAATATCTATAAATTCGCTGGTTTCAGTTGACGTCATTCTCCCCCTGCTGTTGCACAGTGGTAAAAAGCCTGGCTCCACCTTCTCAGTAATCTAGTTTTAGATATTGTAAAGCCATTATTAGATCCTCCAAAGCAATAATACCTGAAATATCCCAGTGTCTTCAGCCTCTCCTCGCAGGGCATGTGTTACAGCCACCAGCTATCTTTGTGGTCTTTCACTGAACTTGCTCCACTTGACTGATGCTTCACAGTGGGGATCCAAAAGTAGACCCAGTAGTCTCCAGATACCTGAGTATCTGATGGTACATGACGCAGAACAATTCCCTCCCTCAGTCCACTGACTGTTCTTCTGTTGCCGGATCCCAGAATGTTGTTAGCTGTCATTGCTGCTGATTCATGTCTCGCCTACTGTCCTCCAGGACGCCCAGGTCCTTTTCAGCAGACCTGCTTGCCACTTAGTCTTCAGGCTGTGCTGTCCTCAGGTTTCTGTTGGCCCGTTTCTCAAGCCTGTCAGTCCCTGCCCATAGCAGGGGGTTTGGAACTAGCTGATCTTTAAGGTCCCTTCCAATTTAAACCATTCTGTGATTCTATGAATGGCAACACTGCCTTCCAGTACATCAGCCACACCCCTAAGTCTGGTGTTGTCTGCAGCCTCGCTGAGGGTACTTTTTGTACGCTCTGCCAGGTTACTGTTAAAGATACTAAACAGGATAGGGCCCCTAATTTATCTACTTGTAACCAGATTATGGGTAGATTGGGAACTGTTAACAGCTGCTCTTTGAGACTAATGATAGAGACAGAGTTTTTATCATCCAGTAGTCTGCCTATCTAGACTATAACTTAGATCAGGTTAGGTACAAAGATGCTGTGGGAGACAGTGTTGAAAGTCTTGTTAAAATCAAGGTAGATGACAGCACTGATCTCTGATCTACAAATCCCGTCAGTTTATGACAGAGGGCAATCACATTGGGCATTGTTTAACCTTGGTAAATCCACGCTATTGATTCCCAGTTGCCGCCTTCTTCATATGCCCAAAAATTACATCCAGGTGGGCATATGTCTGAACATACCATGGGACTAGGCTAACAAACAATGAAAGTAGGCTGGACCGTGATGCTTTCTTTCCCAGTGATCCCTCAGACTTGGTAACCTGGGCATAATCCCTTTCCTGCTCTTCTTTTCTGGATGCCCAGTTGTTGTCCATCTGTAGGTGATTGAGTGCACGCTGGTCACAGGATGGAGCACCTGCATCTTGGGAATGTGGTGATGAATGAGTTGGGACTTCATGTGGCCTGGGGGAACAAGCTTGTTAGGAACAGGATGTCGCTGCTAGAGTGATTCTTGCTCCCTGCGTGTATTTGAGGCATTTGCAAGAAAGGAAGTTGGCAGTAAAAGTGACAGTAAGTTTAATAATTATATTGGTTTGATCATTGTATTGGTGATCTGTGTTTAGCCAGTGGGCTTTGTCTTGGATTCTCTTTTGTATTTATTTAGGTCCATGATCTTGCCATTAGCGTGATAATAACAAGAAATACGTATGCAGGTACCAGTGAGAGGGCATGTGAAAAATCTTTATTTGCATTTAAAATTACTTTTTTTTTTGTACTTGGTTGTTTTTTGTTGTTATTGCTAATATGCATTTAAAACCTCTTCAGTCATGTGGTGGCTTTTTTCCTTCTAATCACTATTTTGATGTTCCCTTATTTCTCATAGCTTTTTTGGTGGTCTCTGGAAAACACCACCAACCCTCAAGTGCAGTAAGACCCACAGTAAAACTGAGACGTGCTTGATTTGCACATAGTAAGAAGCAAAGAAATTTAACCTGGTTGTATGGTGCTGAGCACTAAGTTCACAATGACTTTTTGGGGAATTTAGTATTCTCAAATCTTATCATTGGCACGACATGACTTACTAGTTTAAACGTTTAATTTTCCAACTTTTTCTGTTACTGATAAACAATGATTACTTTGTGTAGTTTGTCATGTATCAAAATAATTTTGTCATGTGATGGTAGTCATCCTTAGTTTCATGCTGTAAAGAACCGTACGTTATGTTTTAGATATTCATTTTTAGTCACTGTGTTATTATTTAGGATCTGGAAAACCTCTTGGGAGTAAGGTTATAAATACATTTAATGAAACGTTTCTCGACGTCCAGTAGCTGAACTGGATGTAAGAGTTACATTTTACAGTTTAGAAATGTTCTAGTAACAACCTATCAGCAGTGGATTAATCAGAAATACAGCTTTCATAATATGTTTTGAATGGCATGTGTAATTAACTCATTATTTTAATGCTTCCAATAGTGTTCAATTGCAGTAAGGCTTTAGTACTTCAGGAGAAAATCATAATAGATTGCAAATCATTGTCAGTATTTTAACTTAATCTTACATGTACCCCAAAATCATAATGATGATTTCTAAACTGAGACTGAAAAATGCGTGTAGGTGAAAAAGTCAGATGCTAAAAGGTAAATAGTACCTCCATAGTAAGTTTTGAAAACATAAGTTCTTCCTGTTACCTCTAACGTCTTTGTCTCTTATATTTTAGGAATCTGATTTTATGCTTTAATTATTTGTGAAGTGTAAAATCACATTTTCCTATTGTCCAGTTTAGTAAATTAATCGCTGCAAATAAAAGATTAACATGCAAGTATGAGAATGGTAGAATTTTACATTTCAAGAATGGCTAAATGATTAAAGGTATTTCACAATCATTCATCTCTGTACTTTAACCTGAGAGAAATAACCAGAGCTTTGGAAAGAGGGCAATTAAACAATTTCATAATCACTCATGCATTATAGCAATAATACTGGCACACACAAGTATGAAAGCTGGTTTTGCAGTGTCTTCCTGATGCAAAACAATACGATTGTCTTCAGTGAGTTTGCTTGTGTAACAAAAAACCACCCAAATAAGTAAGATCAAATGAATGCAAGAAGATTTTAAGACGTTAATGTTTGTTGTCATGCTGATTTTAAATAGATAATAAATAGATAAAAAGGTTGTTCTTCATATGTCTTTTTGTGGTATTGAATCATCTTGTGATGATTTTTTTTTTTATTGCTTGAGACAGGCATTGACTTCGAGTACGTTGACTCAATTCCAGCTTATAATTACATTCTGTTTGTATAAAAATTTCTCCTGTAGCGTCAGTTGAATAAGTTTCCTGTCATTTACTGTTTTAAGCACTTTAAGTATTCTCTGTTTAATGGTTGTTGCAATTCAGAAATGTTTGAAATTATTTGCATTTGGTTGGGAACCCTGTGCTTTGAAGTTATTGAACAGATTTTAATCTTTATTTTAACTATAGTTGCCACTCTTAAGAGACTTACTGTCATTTTACAATAATGGTTTATGTTCTCATGGTGTGACTGTACACAGAATACTAATTTTTAGGAGGTCTGACATCACTCAAGTTCCTGAAAATTAAGCTATCATTAGATCAAACTAAAAGATACGCTTAAGTTATTTCACTTCAACCTCTGTCCTGAAGAGCAAGACTAGCTCTTCTGTAGAGAAATCCTTATGATTGCCGTCCCAACAGAAACTTGAAACAAAGAGCCTGAAGTAGGCAGGTGACTTTTCAGCCCCACAAAAGTAGTACTAGTTCACATGAAACAGAGAAAACAAAAATTATGTCCAGGGGAAACAAAGGCAAGAAATTAGAGTTCAGACTGAACTGAATGCTGAATAGCGTTGCTGTGAGACATACATAACATGTTTCTGTCCAAGAGAGATTTCGTACTGCTTGCAATACTGTGTTTATAATACAAGCTCAGGCAGGTAGGGGGAGGAAAGCATGAAAAATATCTTTGTGAAAAAGTACATATTCTGGATTGTGTTTGGGTATGGGCAGGCTACAGTGTGCAAAGGGTAAGCAAGCGATGAGCAAGATGCTGGTATTGCCAGGAGCGTTATGACTTTAAATGATCAAAATAGTAATTGGTACCAAAATGATTAGGCGTCCTTGTTTCTGCTGTGTTGCGATGCCATTCTTTTATCAACCTCTGCATGTCCCAGTCACACTGAGCCTGGCATTTCTGTGCGTCTGATTCCGTTGTTATCTGCTTGTACCTTTTCCCTGTGTGGCATTTGAAGAGAGTATGCGTGATATGATCTGCAAACCTTCTCCATTCTAGCAGACAACCAATGTATAGTGTAATCTTAAGTGCTTTGGGACTGGCTATTCGTATCAGATAGCTGGCAAAATAAGGGAAATTTTATGTTCACTGCTAATGGAATTTAAGAGTGAATATAAGTGAACTCTGATGTATCCAAACTGATGAAATATTTACATGCAGCTGTGTTAAAAAAAAAACCAAACCAACAACCCAAACAAAAAAAAAAAACCCAAAAAACAGTTGTGGTGGTAATTGCTTTCCACTTCGCTTAACTTTAAACATGCAAAGTCTGCAGTGCTTTTAGCTTTTGTTTTTAAACATCCTTGCCAGGTACTATGAAGCCTGTGGTTTGGAGGTGGAGCTGTGTTTTTCATCAGGGGTTTTTTTTTCTGAGTGAATTTTGTGTGCTTCGAGATAACAAATGGGCAAAACACTTTCCTTCCTAGCATCACTGTATTTTTGTTTTGGACATTGGCAAAATACCAAACCGAGAACGGATTTACTCATAGATACTTACTTATAAATGGTAATGCATTAGACTTACTGGATGTACCAAAAGAAGATAGTGATTAAAACAGTAGTGTTAGCTTCATAAGGGCAAGTTTGGTCATCCAGAATTATTGTAAGATTTTAGAATACCGCAGACTAAATGTTGGGACCACAGCTGGGCAATGTTGGCATAAAGAAGAGACTGGTGCTGCACACGGGTCATCAGCAATGTATTCGGCAGTGAAAGGCTCCAGCTGCAACATCTCTTCAGGCTAAATATAACTACTAACTTAGAAGAGCTGAATTTTCAGTAAAAAAAAATAGTTCTAAAACAGTTAAGCTGTAAATATAATTTAGTTGCTTGCAAACTGATTGATCCCTTATATTTGTAATAAAAACTTGTTTGAGCAAGATGCTGCATTAAATAAAAAAAACATTGTTTTCACTCGTAGATAACTCTAAAAGTATTAAATGAGAGCTTTTGATTCAGGTATCGTGTAATTGGTACTTCAGAAAGTAACTCGCAGTATCGACTGCCCTTTCAGTGCTATGAGCTGTTGGTGCTTGAGAGTGAATTAAAAGTTGATAGTAAAACATTAGGTAGAGGTATTGTTTGAGGTGGGAAAGTAAGGAATTCAGCCATATCAGCAGCCCAGTATCTATTTTCTGAAAGGTTTTTAATTCTGCTAAGGAGTGGGATGAGAGGCACCTTTATTGATTGAATCAATGATATGATGCACACAGGTTTGAAGTGGCTGTTGCTGGAGAGTTTGTTATATGTACGTGATTATAAAGTGCCAAAGGCTGTAGAAATATGATTCGTTATTGCTCTGCCATGGCGGTGTGTTTACTGCAGAGTGCTTGAGGAGGGGAGGGAATTTTAAGGCCTTGTTTGGAATATAGTCTTGGAGGAATGTTATGAAAAGAGCAGTCAGTTTGCAAATGATGTGGGAAACGGGTTAAAGTGACTTCAAGAGCCTTGTACAAAGCACCTAGTCTATCTCATGCTGAGAATTAGATGCCTCAGGTTATTATCCAAGGTAGCCAACGAGCCAAGCAGAAGGCCCCTTAAAGTCAATGTCTCTCTGAACCCAGTGCATTGGGTTGTGCTGCTGTTGCTGCTCCCAGAGCTGCGGGGGGCAGGGGGTGGGCTTTGTGTGTGTCTCACAACCCTCTCCTTGAGGGCAGGTGCTGACAAACTTGTAGAAGGGCTGACCTGCCTAGACCGTGGCGTACCACGTCTGGGATGGAGATCAGCTCCATCCCTTCCTCAAAGGGTTGAACCAGACCTGCATTTCGCACTCCAAGGAGGAGGCTTCAAAAGTAGACGCTGTTGGGCAGGAGTGCTGATCCCTTTTTTCAGTAGACGTCTGTCTTTGTACAGACAGAATTACAGTTTTCTTGTACTTTATATTGATCACTTTCATGATAAAATGGACAAGCAGGAATTCATCAATGAACTCGGAGTGGGGAAAAAATTCTATTTGTCCAGTATCTACACCCCAGTGAAACCTAGCTGGCTAAAAGCTAGCATACTTAATTTTTGCTCTCCCTTTCCAGGGAATCGCAGGTTTTGTGATTTTATTTTGTTTGGGGGTTTTTTATTTTATCTTTTTCTAAAGTCAGTTGTCAGTATTTGAACAGGTTCAGCAAAAGGTAGTCCCTCTCCGCTCTCCCCCTATCCTGCTATGCTCCAGGTATACCATCTGGAAATGTGGATTGGAATATCCTCGGGCAAAAGGAGTCACCTCTGTCATTTGGGGCTGTTCTTCTGCCGTGGCAAGAACCATGCCATTCACACAGTCTCTGAAATACAGCAGTCAGACTCTTGCTTTCCATCTTGAATATAGCTAGGTTTTCTACTCTCCTGGTTCTTCCAGAGCCCTGCTCTTCTGGCATTTTATAAACACACTGACTTTCAGCTTAGATTTGTACGTGGGCAGCATGTTTTTTTTCCTTTTCTAACACTGTCATTTAGCTTTGCTTTACTTAGGCTTGACATGTCATGGGCTTTTAGTCTTATCCTTGTATAATAGGCTCCTGTTGCTCTCATCATCCTTGCATCTGTTCTAGTAAAAAATTAATGTTGTTAAATATGGCTGACCAGAATTGTACCTTGTATTCAGCTGAGGTGATGCTAGTGGCTTGCATGATGACATTAATTCTTCCCTATCTTGACTGGAAATATCCCCTCATGATACAACGTAGGTCTGTTTGTCTATCTGGTGCGTTGTTTTGGTTTTTTTTTTTAATTTTCCCTTGCCAGATCACATTGGTGACTCACAGTTATCCTGTGATCAAGTCAGGCTGATCTTTCCCCTCAGTATCTTCTAAAACAATCCCTGGTTTCCCACATCCTGTGTGAGTATGCTAATCACATGCTTATTATCTAATGGTATGGGTGACCTCCTGTGATAGCTGTTTAAAAAAAGGCAGGGAGGATGGGTATTACAGTGGTTTCCACTGTGTCTTGTGATAAGGCTGAGCATTTTCTGTGTCTGTGAAAGTCTGCTGCTTGAAGACCTAGGATGGCAGAGAAATACCTCATTGTATATTGATGGTGTTCTGGTGTGAAATCATGTGAAGCTGCTTGACTGTGTCATCATAGCTGTAGTGTTGTTTTGTATGACTGACGGCAGAACTTGAAGTCCATGAAGCACTTGTAAAATAAGAAAGGAGGTGCCTGTTGTGATTACAAACCCCAGCATTATGTAGTAGCTGAGAATGAGTTTTCAGAATTACAACTCTGGATTTAAGTTTCTAATGTCTGCCTAAGCTTCTCAAGTGGGACGTAAGTAATTTTTCATATATTGCCCTTAACTTACCTCCACCTTTGTTCTACATTTGTAATATGGGAGAAAGGTTTGCTTCCTACGCTTTTATTTTGTATACTTATGTTGCAAAACCTTTAGGGAAGGAAATTTCTCGCTGTCTTTGTGTCCTGTCTGGAATGAGACCAACCCCCCTTGGTTGAAGGCTGTGGACCATGTCATGATTTTAATGATGGTATTTGAAACATTTTCTTCTTTTAAAAACATTCAATTAACAATAAAAGTAAAATAATTTGTCCCCATACTTTACAAGTGCAACTTGTTCAAGAGCAAGATACTCTTGTGATGGGTGCTGTGAATATTATATATAAGCTTACTTAACTTTTAATCACATAGTGGATTTGAGGTTTATTTTGGTAATCATCTTTGAAAGTGAATACACTGCTAATCTCCTTATTGAAACACATGCTTTCTTACTCCATTATTTTGACGTGTTGATGGATTTTGGTTGTTTTTTTTTTTTTTGTACACTGAATTTGATGTAAATGGTGAACTGCCTTGGAAAACTATGCTGAAGAAATGAGTGTTTGGCCTGTCACATTCTTTGGTTTTCCTTTTTACATGAAATAAAAGGTCTGATTTTCTTTTTAATGAGAGAAGGGAAATAACTGTATTGTGTACATTTCGTACATTCTCATGTTCAAATAGAAGTTCTTCCGTGGGTCTGTCGTTGTTCTCTTCAATAGTAATTCAGTAATGACTATTTCTATGCTGTCTTTGTACATAGCCTGGATAGAGGTTGGGAAAGCAACATTAGTACATGAAATTTAAGATTTAGATAAAATTGAGGTGATGTTTGAGTACGAGACGCGAGTACTTGAAAGCACATATGAAGAAGCACACGAGTACAATAATGTATCTGGGTGATGTAAGGACTTCAGTGCTTTCTCATGCAGATTTCAGTGCCAGGGTTGCTGCTGTTACTCATTAATTATTTGAAATTCCAAGTGCAACAACTCACAGCTTAGTAACTGTAACTTGCTGAGCCTTTGACCTAAACAACTAAAGCCCAAAATACCTGGACTAAAGTTCCATTTGAAAAGGAGGTAGATTTATTTATTTCTCAGATATACAATTATCCTTAGCAAAAAATAATTTTGCTTTCTTTATTCAGAAGGGAGAGCAAACCCTTGTGTAATTGTCAGAGAAAATCCCAAATTGCTGTCATGGTATCTGTGTTTCCAGATAGACATTCATGAACACGGAAAAATTACTTCTCTATAGCTTTGTAAATCACTTTGTTCTTAAATTTATTCATTGATTTTTAGCAGCAGAGGAATTTACAAATCCTTACTTAAGCATCATGAGGTGTTACCTGCAACTTGAATAGCAAACCATTTCAAGCTGGAGAGCTGTCTTGTTTGTGCTAGTGGACTGTGGATACTGGTAACCTGTTAGGAGGCTGTCATGCGAACCTTGAAGCTTGTTACACGTTTTAAGCACACTCACAAATGACAATATTGAGGACTAAGTCTCCATGAAGTTACTTAAAAAGTTACTTTCAGAGCATAATCTCATGCATGAACCCCCAGGAAATCAAGCTAGTAAAAGAGAACACAAAAAGAAGTAAGAAACATACAGAAAAAGTGAGAAATATGAGCATACAGTTAAGGATGCGTTTTTTTCATGTCAAAAAAGAAAGGTTGGGTTTTGTGCCTCTTCAGCAGTGTGTTTATGGGAGGGGATGGACATGTTTCCACAGCAGTAGATTGATCCAAGAGGGAGTCAACTTGGAGTATGGTGAAAGTCGGACCCTTTCGTAATACCAATATTTATGCCAAATGTAACAGAGGAGCATTTACAGGAAACTCATCTCTTGGTTGATATGTTTACAGTATGGATAGATTATATATGAAGTCATAACAGAAGGAAAGGTTGGGCAAAGAGAGAGGCTTTTAGCTCTTTTTTTTTATTTAATTGAGAAGGATATAGTGGTTCGGTGTTTTCTCCCAGCAAACTTAACGGTGTCTGGAGGGGGTGAATCATCTTCTTGTCCCATCTGTCAGTCTGTTGAATATGAGAAGATAAGAACCAGCATACAGTGCCGTTGATTCATGTGCGTTTAGACGCACTGCAGGTGTGCATTTTGTCATCAGTCTCTCCAGTGTGTTAATGAAACGCTGATCATCAAAGTGGCTGTGTTTACTGGGAAGCTTAGGTGACCTGCCCCACTTTGAAAGGGAGAATATACCGTTCACCATTTGGAGAGGACTTGTTTTTCTAAGCAGAGAACAGGAAAAAAAAGTGAGTCTTCAAATCTGTCTTGTTTTTATTCTAATGGTATCTTCTCATTTTTATGTGAAAACAAATGTGAGGTCTTGTCTGGTTTCAGAGTACCTTAATCTCAAAACTGAAAGTCTCCAAGAAACAAATAATGATACTTGTCTGTACAGTTTCTTGATTGCTCTGTGCTTTTCCCCCTCTGGTACTGGTAAGATTATTACTTTGTCCTGAAATTCTCTATGATTTGAATGTCGTTCTTTTTTTCTTTTTCCTGGTTAATACTGCATTTCTGTTATATATTCTTGTGTGCTGGTTTATCTTTTTAAAAAACTTTAGCATTTAGGTCAAGTGTGTACCTTTTAGTTGTTGACTCATTGATGCCAAGGGGTAAAGTCCACAGCTGCGGAGGTGTACTCCGACAGGAAATATGGTACTTTAGAAGTGATGATAGTGGAAAGTGATGGTCTGAGGAGTCTACTGCGTATCTTTGCAATATATAGAATGAGGTTATGGTGAGTCTCTATTCTTAGCCATTCGCTCTGTATCTTTCACTGTCCTTTTTTTTTTTTATGTGAGAATTTAGTTTACTGCAGTGTCAAATTGTTTTGACTCTGGAGCACACAGGTGCTGGAAAAAATCAGCAATAATTATGCATCTGATCTTTTTCAGAGGGCTAGGAAAAATTGGTCCTTGCTCCTAGGTTTTGTTTGCCACGCAGACCTAAACAGTCCTCCAATATGAAGAAAAAAACCAAAACCAAAAAACCAAACAAAACCCAGCCTGTTTTGTTGTGATGTTGTGTGTAAAAGATAGTATGTAGCAAATTAAGTGAACCTGTTGATATTAATGACTGAGCTAAAAATACAAAAATCAGTCTTAATTTCATAGGAGGGCAACATTTCCTTTTTGCTATAGGTTCAAAGGATGTGTATGTTAGACATATATGTGGTCCTCTCTGTTCTCTAGTCTGGGAATAGCTGTGAGGCACAAGTTATCTCAGCAAAGGCATGGAGAAGACGTACAAGGAAATCCACATTTTTGTCAAGCCCCTGAAGTGTAGGTGCTGTGGTAGAAGCTCAGCACGCAGAAGGAGTCGTGTGGTGGGGGCATCTGTACCTTGCCCTAGGTCATTGGGGTGGTACCTCACTCCCCCATCAAATGCACTGGCCTCTCATTTAAAGTGGAGGTGATTAAGGAAGTTTCCTTATGACCCTGCAGGTGGATTGACATAGTGTTCACAGGGCTCCACTAAGCTTAGTGTTTTGAAGACAAACAGTAAGCATGTGGCTAATGCCGTTTGATTATAATCATTGATGATTTGTGTTTATATAAGGGAGTGTAGATATCAGTGTGTGCTAAGGGACGTTAGGTGAGCATTTTTCTATTCAGGAAGGGAAGCAGAAAAGCGCTGTTGAGAAATTTGTTTTAAACTCGTATCTTTTCTTAATGAGTGGGATGAGGCTGATGGTATTCCAGCAAGGAGAATGGAGTGGGTTGAAGGAAGAAAGAAGAGAAAACCAAGAGGAACCTAAGCTACAGAAAATAAATATATGCATATATGCATATATATATTTAGCAATTTCATTATAATTGTTTTTACAGACTGTTGTCTGTAATAAAGTTTGTACTATCCTTAGCTGTGCTGAGGTGAGATTCCTGAAAATCACTTGCTTTTATAGAAAGTAATATGCAATATCCTTCTTGTTGGCCATAGAGAGAAGAAAATTGTAATCAAAGCAGTCAGAAAAGATCTTAAAAAAACCTTAGTTCCTGGCTGCTGTGCTTACCCCATGGCAATTTTAGGAAACAGCTTGCAGCAGTGTTCTTCCCAGAATATATTCTGTCTCAGTGTTGTAGCCTTTCTCTTGTGTTGTACTGTTTGCTTAATATTGTAGTGGAAATTATTTAATTTTGATGTCCTTTGCAATGATATATGAGGTGTATGCAAATTACTGAGCAGCTGTGCTAGCACTGGGGAGTACTGTCTCAGATAAATAGTGTTTCAGAACTTGGCCTGTCTCTCAGAGGGGTGGTTTTCTAGGTCTAGGATCCTTGGTAAGGCATGCACAGGTGTCTACAAACATGGAAATTGCTGTAATGTCTAGGTAGGCCAGGACTCTGATATGCAAGGCACTCTACAAGCATGACTAAATACACCTATCGGTACTAAACTCCTGGTGACTTCTCTGATTTAAATATTATGGTCGCCACTCAAATCTTGGTTTTGATCATTCACGATGGAAATGCGTATGAAATAATGTATTTTTCTGGCAGAAAGCATTCCTCAGAGAAGGATCATTGTGGAAGTCAAAAGTGAAATAAGATTTGATCTAGCAAGGATTACACAATTTCACAGGTAATGAAAAATTAAATTTGTATTAAATAACGATGAAACTTGTAAGGGAGATAAGGCATTATATTTTATGACATAATTTAACACTTGAATTAAGAGGGCAGGATTCCCAGGAAGGAGTTTGCCCATGAGGCAGGTTACATTTGTTTTGTGGTTGCTCGCATCTGTCTCTGAAGCATCTGACTGTGGCTGCTGATGGAATTAGTTGCAGATCACCCACCTGTGCCCGCCGGAGGTTTTCTTTCTTCGTGTATTGGAATACTAGGTTAGCATAATGAGGGAATTCTGAAGAAACAGATGGGGCATGCCCAGTGTCTTGATCTGTTTTGAAAGAAGGCTGAAGTAAAGGGCTTCCTTCCAAAGATGTCTATCACAGTGAGAGCCTAAAAAAAACCCACTTAAAGATTTCCATCTAGCTGGCAGCCAGGGCTAGGCAATATGTCAGCTTGCTTCCCAGGAAGCTACGTAACCTGGACCTGATGCTAGCAGAAAAAAAAAAAAAGTCTTTTACATGTCATTTTGCTGGGTAAGTTTGTAATTAAAAGTCTACATTAGAGGGCTACCAAAATTAGAGAGAACTTGCACATTTCTTTAGAGTAATTACGCTTTTTATTTTGTCTAATAAGATCTGGATATAGTAGTAAAGTGCAATGATTACTTGGATAAGAGAAGTCATTAATTTAACAGGAAGTTTTAAGTAAATTCCTCAAATATTTCTATGGTTACCCTTCCCATGCGTGAGTAAGGCCAGGAACACTTGGTAAACGTATCTAGCATTGTAGCTCCACACCATTATCCAACAACATCAGTCTGTGGTGAATACGTATTCCTAGACAAGGTAATAATTATGTTCTGATACTTGTAAATGTGTAAGTACTTGGATACCTTTATCATTATGTGTAGTTCTGTTGAGTCATAATTAAGTGTGTGGGGAGAGGTAAGATTGAACCCTTATTTTACGTAACTAAATTACTCTTAAAGGACCATATTTAACAATCCATTTGCAGCATCCTGTGATTTACATTTGGTGGTTTATGTATTTCAATATGAACCATTAATGTTCAATAAAGGTGCTCCAGGTGCATTGGCTTATAGCCTCTTGTAACTCCTGTATTACAGTTGGTGACCAGTCACTGCAAACCAGCTCCTGGGCTGAAGTTCATCATTTGTGTTTAGAATATGCAAAAATTGTCATGTTCTCTGAGATACCACAGGGTAAGGACGCTCTTGACAGTCTGACCATTACAAGGGGTGAACTTTTCTGAGGCTCCCATGAGTAAGAAAATGGTATTTTGCAGTTAAAACACTATAACTTGCAGGAAGTGATACCATCGCATTTCTTGGTGTATTCAAAAAGTTTGGAGAAGTATTTTTCTGCCTTTCAGTGAAAATTCTAAATCATAGTATAAACCTCTTTATAGGACAGTGTGTGTGGGGGGGAAGATGATTAGAACCTCTTTTTTAACTACAGATATCCATTTAATTTCAACAGGCAGATTAGAATGGGTTAAAAAAAATTATATGGTGATCCATGTTTCTAAAACCCTATTTTTAATCAACTGTTCAGATGAAGAGAAATCAGTTACGTGATCCCAACATGCGCATCATTTTATAGGTATTGTAGTAGGACAGTGTAGGACTGAGGTTTTTCCATCCCTTTTTTTGTATTTCTTTGGGTTTTATTTTTATTTTGTGTTTGGCAGACAACAAGGAGAAGTTTCTCCCCTTGGGTAAGGCAGTGGCGCTTCTGTTGTTGAAAGTTCGGAGACGGCTTCCTATCTCCGTCTCCTGTGAAGAAAGCGGGAAAGCAGCTTGGTCTAGGCTTCCATCAGGTTACCTGTTAGACTGATTCTGTAAGAAGGTAAATTGATGGGAGGAGACACTTTATTTTATTTCCCCAGGCAAAATCCCTGGGCTATTTTTGGAATTGCTTGAAGCAGCCTGGATAGCTGGAGTTTATTTCTGCATCTGTCATTGATCGGGAAGTGCCCGTGTGTCGGCAGCAGAGCTGATTCAGCTTGGTATGTGGTTGTGGCGTAGTACTGGGGCAGCTGGGTGACTCTGCTGGTGGCGGTTCACAGCTTCCCGCCATAATTCACTCACATCATCCAAAAGAGTTGTCGGGCAGCTGAAACGTTCTCAACTTTCAGTCCTGTTAATGCTCACATGGCCTGTTATTTCCTGAGCCTCTCAGACGTTTTTAATATGCTGAAACCCACAGTCGTGGTGGGGAGTTTTGTAGGGGAGCTGGTGATGTACTCTGATGCTGCAGACCTGCAGAGTGTCCCCTCTCATTTTATGACTCAAGCTCACGTGCAAAATCTTTCATCTCGCAGGATTTACGAAACTTGCTGGGTTTCACCAGGAAGGTTTCGGACAAACACTGTTGTTGCTGTCATTAGCTCAATCTCATGTTCAGGCCTATTTTGGCAGCTTATTGTTAAATGTGATTCACATTGGATTCAAGGAAGGTTACTACATTTCTACAGTACAGGTTTTGCATTGTTTTAGAGCTTCATGACTGTTCTCGTGGCTGTTTATCAGTGCTAAAGCATGTACAGACACTTCTGCAAACAAGAATGTTCATCAGTTGACTGACATTAATAAGTGCAAGAAGCTGCTTCTTCGCTATGTACAGAGCTGCTTAGTCTGGCAACCTATATGTTATGAAGGTGACTAAAAAGAAAATAGAAATCTTTTTCCGGCTCAGATTTTTTGAATAGTTGGCTGCAAGTTCCTACAAAGATCCTACCGTGAGTAATCCCACTGAAGGCAGTGACTCAACTCATTGCATAAAGATTGGCGCAGATAGAACCCATGCAGTGTGGTCTCCTCACCACAATAAGAACCTAAATCGGTGTTTTAAGTCCTAGCACTTCAGGATGTACTTGCATCCTGAAGTAAAAATGAGCCATGTGCTCAGTTTTCAATCAAATAAGGCAGACTTCTGTTTGAGGCTAAAGTGAAAATTGGTCTTTTTGTTGCTGTAAATGATTTTAATGTTTACAGGCTTGTGCGTACGTCTGGTTTTGCTTCCTGATCAGATATCTACAGAAGAGTTGGCACTATACATTTCCTTTCCTAATTCATGCCAGATTTTTTGGAAGCCTTTTTTCCCCAAAGGGTTACTTGTGTTTTTCTCCATTTAATAGGTAGTGTGAAGAATTCTGTAAGTTTTAGAATACTCTTGCTATATGGCTGATTGGTTTTGTTCTTTTGGCTGAAAGGTTAGCTTTATCTCTATGTAAGGAATTTATAGCAGGTACCTACCGCTAACTTATCTTGAGTTTAAACATCTGTATTCATTTATGCATGAAAAAGATGAAGTAAAATCTAGTTGTATTAGTGTTAATTTCTGGATGTGAGCTGAAAATAAGAAGGGGTTGATCATGCGAATTTTGACCCGATGCTGTCCTTCTGACACATTCAAAACGATAAAGGAAAACAGAAGTGCAGATTTACAGGGTTAATCAATGCCATTAGTTTTCAGCTTTTAAGTCTGTTCCTGGAGCGAAACATAACACTCGGCCCAGATGTTAGGTGTACTCTCAAACCACACTCCTAAATTTTGAATAGCATTGTGCATTTCCATTTCTCCAAGTCTTTTTTTTCTTTTTTATTCCCTTCCATGTGTAATGTTTAGCATCTTGATGAAAGAATTTTGCACATGGGAATCAAGAAGGTGTTGATCAGCCATTTCATATACTTCTCAGTTTGCTTGGTTTTCATTTTGTTTCCTTGCGTTGTGCAGACATTTGAGCAGAAAACTGGCCTTATCATTTTCAGACAGGGCCCCTACCTAATTCCTAGTTCAGGTGTATGTGATGTGGCAGGATGGAATTTTTTTATTCCTTTTCTTTTCACTGGCCAACAAATGATTTTTAAATGTTTATCCAGCTTAGTTTCACAGCAAAGCTCGTCTGTATTTGGTATCTTCTACCTTGGCATCGCAGGACTGGGTCTCTGCTATGCTCAGTGTTTCATGGGTACAGGTGCTTGTTCCTGGAGCGTTACTGCAAAGACACCAGGGTGACAAAGGGGAGGCAGGAGGACATTCATTAGAGTTCTAGTTTGCAAGTATTACATTGGCTCCGTACTCTATTCACTTAAACATATGTGTATTACTGATCAAGTTTTATAGTTAATCTTTCAATAAGTGACCGGAAGAGTAACACTCGGAACATTATGCCTTTATTTTCTGCTGTAGATATTTCCTATAGTTTTGTATTCCAGTCTGTTTTCCTTATGTTGCAAAGTAGGTGACGTGAGAGGTGAGCTGCTGCTCAGAATTTCTAGAGGGAAAGGCCAGTTTGAGGTAGTTCAGCTCTGAAACCCAGTGTTTATGAATTTATTTGTATTTTTCCTTGAAAACTTTCATAATCTCACAAAAATGTGAATTGGTTGTGGTGATTTCACAGTTTGAAAGGATAAGGTTTTTTCTTTTTATCTTCTATGCAATAGATAGCGCTGTTAAAAAAAAAAAAAAATCTGTTTCCAGTTTGTTAATAAACTCTACCTTGGGTATATTTACTCAGTTTGGGGTTTTTTTTTAATTTTTCCTTTTGCGAGACCTCAGAAGTGGATATTCGTGAAGAATTACTTAATCAGATACTGTGATATGTGGCATTTTGATTTTTAGAGCGAGCGGAATTCAGTGAATAGTCAAATGAGCACTGCAGACCCTCACTAATTTGAAAATTTATCATTTGGGCAGGGCAGAAATTAATCTATCAGTCTCTCTAAAAGTTGCAGTAGAGATACAGGACAAGATTGCTTTTGATAAAGTACACATATCTGCGATAGAAAGTCAGAAGTAATCAAAGTCTCTATCTTTAAAGTCCTTTGGTACACAAATCAGTGCGTGTAGCTGGGGTTGTAACTATATCTGTATGTTCTACCAAGTGTAACTGGTTAATAGCCTATTGTTTTACTCCATGCATTTTCTATCACAGCAAAGGTCTGGTTGTCCTTTTCTCCCAAGCCTTTTCATAAGATTATGCTTAATGAAATGGTGTAGCTTCTGATACTGAGAGTGTTGTGCCAGGATTTATGATGCTCAGGTTTTATGGTATATACCTCTGTTTATTGCAGAGTAACGAAGTGTTACTGTTAGCACCAGAAACTTCACTTTATTATTGAAATTTCAGTTCATAATTCTGAGAGGAAAAAGTCCACTTGAAAGTTCTTTTGCATGTAGTTTTAAGTTTCAGGACTTCAAATGCTACCTTGCGCTGCATTCAAATTGGCTGAAGGCAGCAGCTGTGTATATGATCCTTTACAAACACTTGCTTCTGTGAGAAGAATTATGTAGCGTAACCACAAGTGTACTCTAAAAGCTGAAATTTGAGTGTTGTGGTTTAACCTACATAAGCTCTGTTAAAGCTGAGATACAACAGGATGAGCCAGAAAATACAAAGAAAGAGTTGGCATTCCTTTCTTATATGCTCATCAGGACAGTGTGGGCTGTAAAGAACAATTCCATTCTCACCTCCACAGCAAATTGTTAGCTGTTTAGTGTGGTGCTTTTTTTCAGTAATTGCTGTTTATATAATGGCAAATGTGAATTCAAAATAACTTACTTGATCTTCTATGGGAGTTTGTAGTTACAGATCATTTGATACATATTACACTGTTTTGGTATTAAAAACGCAATATTGAAAGACAGGGCCCCGCCTAATTCCTAATCTAGTTTTGATTTATGTGCACATTTCACAATAAACACTTTATTTTTAGTCCTCTGTTTATGTCTTTTTTTTTTTTTTAGAAGAAGGAAAGCTTACTGCTATTGCTTAGGTTTACAAAATAGACCAGATAAGCATTTTTTTTTTCTTAGGATCTTTCACAGATCTTACCTTGGACTGTAAAAGTGCTTATCGTATGAGGGCTATCTCTTTGTTCTGTGTCAGATGAAAAATTAATTTATATTTCAGAACAAATGTATTGGTTTCTAAAATGCTGTTTCATTTTTATCTTTTCAGAATTTGAAGTTCTGGTGATCCATCATGGGGAACCATGTAGGCAAACGAGACCATAACACTGACAAGTCAACCAAGGTAAGTGTGAAAAATTGAAGAGGCAAGGCCACTTCAGAAATATGTATGGTATGAAATATATACTTTTTTTAGTACATTAGTGTGTTTACCAGATCACTTTCACCATTACTGCTTTGTAGTTGTCACTATAAAATGACCACCTTTTTTTTAAAGAGAGGGTCCTATGAGATGTGACCAAACAAGGATTTTGCTGTGCTGGATTTAATGAGAGATGTGATATTCTCCTGCGTCAGGTCTATAGTTGATAAAAAGCTTCACAGTCATGGTGAAAACGAATGAAATGAGCCTTAGAAGCATGATATTACAGAAAATTTTAAAGAGCCAGTGAGCTGAATTATGTTCTGCATATTGACAGCTTTCCATTTGGGCATTCATTGGCTTTATCCATAAGAAAGAAACTATATGGAAATACATAAACTGTGAGAATTCTAAAGGAAAAGATTGTCAGTCTGAGGAGATAGAGCTTTAAAAATCTCCTGACCAGAAAAAAAAAAGATGAGAACTATCAAAATGTTCACTAAAAGTTAGCATTTGCTTTCTAAGCCTCCGCTGACACTGTTGTATGTTTCTCACGTAACGCGGTACTCTGATTGCCTTGTGATAATATCTTGTTTATTTGTTTTTCTACATTGTACCGGAAGAGAACTCACACATATCTTAAAAAAGACACCTCTTTCTATATATATAAAAAAGATACTTCTTGTTGCTAGCTATTGCTAACTTCCCTCCGCCCATCCCCACCCAGAAATAACAGTTTACAGTCTGTGCCCACACTGTATAAAGCTATTGCCCTTTGCATTGGACAGATGATATAAACAGGCAGTTCTGTGCTTTATCTGAAGGAATGTGGGTATTTTGCATTGCTGTGGCAGATCAGCAGCTATCGCTAAAAGGTGTATAAACCAGAATTTATACAGTTATTAGTTCTTTGCCATCTCCTTTAGGAAAATACATAAGCACACTGGAAGGAATAAGGAGAAAACAGCAGGAAGAGAGGACAGCTGGCTACGTATGGTTTTGGTTTGTGTTTGTGCAGCATTTTGCAAAATGGTTTTGTGGCCCAAAGTTTCAGTTTCAGTACAAACGATAGTATGAGTCCCAAGCTGTGGTTTTGTAGTAGCCAGTCTTGTAGACTTCCCCTCTAGAAAACGCTGTTGTGTGGATCCAGCAAAGTCAAATGCACCAAACAGATGTGTTTAGCCAAATATTTTGATTCTTTCTGACCAAGGGGGTGAGATCCTGCAGGTGTGATATGACAGGTATACAGAGCTTGATGGGCTGTTGTCCACCACCTGTCCAGTGCTGTGGTCTTTGAGGACAAAATTTGGGTAGAAAAACACATTCTAACTTTTCTGCCACTGTGGGATTGCAGTGTGTCTGATGCATCTGGGTTGCAGGTGAGTGAGTTGCCGGGCACATGGGGCCTCAAAAGGGAAAAGATTCTTCAGACTGTAGCAGCCGATGCAATAGATGCAAGTTTCCGGTGGTGAGCAAGAGTCAGGTGGCCATGAGTCTTGCACTTAGGGTGTAAGATAGGCCTACAAGGAAAGGGATTGCTGCAATTTTTTCAATTCCTTCTTTTTCCTAATTACTTCATGGAGAATACTTGATTCTGCAATCAAAATAATATTAATTTACCTAAAATATTTTTGAAGGGGGAATTTATTTCTGTAGCAATATCTTCTGTCCCTCACTCATCCTTCTAGAGTGACAAAAAAACGCAACAGCCCCACCCCCCCCCGCCAAACTTTAAAATAGGCAATGCTTGATCAAGATCTCCCTTTATGCACATAAGAGAGTAATCATATCACAAGAAATGATAGGGCCATAGATTTAAAATCAGGAACTACATGCTTAAGGTGCTATCCACATAACTAGTCAACCTTCATTCAGGTCTTAGAGGCAGCATTGAAGTTCTTACTGGCAGTGGTAACTATATGTCATACTTTGGTTTTGTTTCTTTTTTTTTTTTTAAGCTGAAATAGCTTTTTTCTGTTGTTCTTCAATACAGCTGTAAATTAGAACTGTTTTCCCACCAGTCTTCCCGTGTGGTATGGGAGACAATTGCTGAAGGCTTGCAGAGACTACAGTGGAAGTGCTGAACTGCCTCTCCTCGCTCTCAGCAATAGAACTGCAATGAAAGAGGCTAACATCTCATTAAGGGTCTTTCTAAAATTCATTACTTGTAACCTCAGGCTGTTTTCATTTCCCAAAAATATAGTACCAAAGAACAACATCATTTTAGGCAGCTGCTTTGAACGTGTGATGTCAGATTAGCTGCACAAACAGTGTACTGTCTCCTGAACTGATAGCACAGTTCTCCAGATGGCTCTTCTATGTATAGTGACGTTAGAGAGACTGTTGCCGAACTGTAGCAATTGTAATTCTTGGTTGTCCAATAAATGTCCTATAATACAGCAATTACTATAGATTTGTGGGGTTTTTTGAGTTGGCATCTACCTTTGCTTTACTTTCAGTAAATTTGGGTATTTGAATTACAAAATTAGAGATTTGGAAAGCAATTATTTCATCAATGTCTAACGTGTCACCAAGATCCTTTCAAATTGGGAAATTTGCAAAAGACAACAAGACGGCTTCCTGTGCTGTGATATTTCTTTCAAAATATTGTTCTTTTCTTGATTTATAAATATGCCAAGCTACACTGATTATTTAATAAACAATAGGAGATACTGTGAAATTAATTGGATGCTGTGAAAAATAGTTGGTCTATTTGACCTAAATAATGCCAAAAATATTTGCAAACACCCTCATGGTTTACTCAAAGTGATAACATACTCTCTCTCATTTCTGTCAGATTTCTTTCTTGTATCTAATGGATCTGTATTTTTTTTTATAGTTTTGTAAGATACATAAAAACTATTCAATGAAGCCGGCAGTTTATGCTCTTTCTTTTTACTTTGGGTTACATTAGGCTTAGCAGTCTGCTTAATGCATTAGTAAACGTGTAAGTATTTATTTTGGTTAACTTTGTTCTTAGTGTTAATATTGAGTTTAGACTTACGTACATATATCTAAGAAGAACAATGGCAAAAAGAATGGGCTGTCCTTCGTGCCCTGAGTTTCTTTAAGTTCTCAGAGACCTAAATGTAGAACAGTAGACAGAGTAGACAACTGAAGTTCTATTGGTCTTTGTTCAGAGTTGTAGCTGATCTGTGTTAATGTGGCACCATTAAGCTGTGAAGTGCCCTGTGCTTTTTTGTAAGTATTTGCCTGTAAGTATTAGAATAGCGCATTTCTCTGCTACGCTCCATTATGTTTGTCTCCCTCAGAGAATTCTGCACAGCACACACATTGCCATCTCAAAATCTCTGAACCTTCTTGCTACCTGTCAAAATTGTCCCTTGACTTTGTTGATTGTTCAGGAAGATGGGGTTGGAAAGGTTTCCGTCATTATCCCGTCTATTCCACAGCAATTGCCAAATGCACCAACTCCACGGAGCCTCGTTTTCATATGTCTCAGGTCACATAGTACTGTGGGGAGCTGGAAACCAAGCTTGGGACCTGTAATAAACAATCAAAACCTGATGCCCTGCCATGTCAAGGGATTGCTTAAGAAACTTATAAGGGCCTGGAACATGTTAGATTATTGGAAATACTGGATCATCTACCTATTTCATGTCCTTGACGTACTCTAGGGTGTGCTGTAAATAAACGCTAAGAAATCAAAACCAATTGCTACCTCTGATATCTAACTCTGAAAAACTTTGGGAAATGTAAATTGTCACAGTATACTGCTTTGTCACAGGCCAAAATTGAAAACAGATGTAGTGATGATAAGGCACTGAGTCTACAACTTAATGTTTTGTTTGAACTAAAAGCTATCTGTTAACAATGACCAAGTCTTGCTGTGTAGTAAACTTAAGAAAAACCTTGCTTTAATTGCCCTATGTATGTGCCTAGATTCTATAGTGTTTTGCAGTGGTTGATTTGATAATTTTAATAAACTAACTGGTTCTCACTGTTTGAGGAGAACTCAGCATAATTAGTTCAAGCTAAATTGCTATGGTGAGCATGTATCAATAAATTGGACAGTTTCTACGCTAATTCTAAGGAGATTCTGTTTTCTGTCCTCTTTTCCCCAGTTGTCTTGCTAATGTTCGGAAATTTGCACCCTGCGCAGCCTTACTCTTGATAATATTGGCAGAAAGTTTTCTGGTTCTCCCTAATGAGAGGGAGGTGGAATTCTGAAGGTGGCTGGCTCAGGACGGTAGTTGTATTGTTCACCTCATAGTTGCATTTCTGCAAGCAAAAGTGTTTTCACATTGATCTCATCTGATGCCCTACCTCTCATGGTTGAGACTGCTTATAGACCTGAGCTGTATATGTGGTTTTTACCAGGTGCTTCCTCTTGGTATGCATCATAAAGTATCAAGAAGGGAAAAAAACAACAGATGAAGTGATTTTATTTGCTTTATTAATTGCTCTGAAGTGTTATTTTTATAAGATAGACGTTTATTTTTTAATACTTACAGTTTGAGAGATACATGACGTACATGTTATGTGGATTTTGAAGTCTGGGATATGCTTTTCTATAAATAAAAAAAAAAAATTAAAACCTCAAACAAAAAAAACCCCACATTTGATTTTATTACATTGAAATAAATAGTCTTATTACCGTATGTAAATGATCTGAGTGCAGCCTTCTCACTTTTTTCCCCTAGCAAAGTTGTATAGCACTATTTTTATTTTCCAGTATAATTGTGTGTTTTCTCAGAGTTTTACCTTTTGCAGTAAAGCAATAAAGAGGACAGAAGCTATAGTGCTGTATTCTTTGTAATTTGATATATTGATTAAAATGCTCCCTCTCAAGCCACTATCTTTCTGAAGGCCAAGAAAAGAGAAAAACTTGAAAACTTTGCGAGTCCCAGCATTTTCTGTGAGAGCATTGATGAGCATTTTTACCAGCCAGTTTTACAGATTACATGCTGTAGAAATTCTCTTGACCAGCCAGTGTCTGGTTAAGCCAGTGCCTGTAGAAGGAAGTGCTGCCCTTGGAAGAGGCAAAAAGAGGTGTGAAGGAAAGTTCTGGGCAGTCAGGTTAAGCAAGATCAGTTCAATTTGATAGATGTCTGTTTTCTTCAGATTCTACCATCAACCTAGATTTGGCCTCGAGCAAATCCTTTTGTTCTCACTCTATCTTCCCGTTTCATTTCTTAACCTTAATACTGTCTAACTGGATCGTTTGTTGGGACAGATGTGGTGTCATTCTGTATTAATTGTAGTGCTTGGAGACCTTGAGCGGAGCCTTCAGGCACTGATGTGCTTCAGCTAGTGAGATACAGAAATATCGATACAGAGTAGTGATACAGAAATGACTGTACTGTCTGAAGCCTCTGAGAATGCCAAGTATGCGGTAGCTATGACATCTGTCCTCAGAAATTAAGACCATCGCTCAGTATGGTACTGGAAGTCTATGTCTAATGTTTAAGTAGGCAAGTAGCTCTGCTATTAAAGGGAATAATTTGTGTATCTAAATCCAAGTCGTGTGTTTGAATAGCTAACTGTTCATTAAACTCTTCAGGTGCTGAATTTAATAGGGTCAATTGTAGTTATCATATTTAAACTTCCTAGTGTCTAAAATATGCTAAGCTCATCGTAAGGATGTATGGAAGATAAACTGTCCCTGGATCAGAGCTGGTGCTTCTACACTTCCCTGTTTCCCTTTGCTGCACGTATGCGGAGGCCACTGAAGGTGTAGCGAGGCTTCTGTGCAGAGCAACTGGTGGAAGAGTTAAAGGTGGGAGGCAAGGCAGATGCCAGTGAGGAGCAAGTTCTGGCCAGTGCCACAGCATTTAGGGAGTTCCTGAATTCTATAGTCCTGGCAGAATGTCACTAGATCTGTGTTTCAGTGAAAAAGTGAGTAAATACTTAGGTGAAGGCTGCATGAAATAAGTTGAGAATAAGTGTTTTTCTGTTGTGCACACAACTGCCAAGTACTAGTGTTTCTTGGTTTAGGTCTTGCATGAGTGTAGAAGGAAGAAGCACAGTCGCTGTGGTTTTGGCTGGGGAGGTGGGTACGGTCTTGGGCTTTGTTCTCCCACCCTCAGCTTGAAGAACTGACAAGAAGAATAGGGAAGTACACCCTGTACTTCTTAAGGTCTCGTGCTTCAGACGCCATGCTGTTGTGGTGTAGTTTGCTATAGTTCCCTTCTTGTTAGCTTTGACATAGACCTAGATAAATGTCCTGTCAAATGAGTTTAGTAACATTACCACTTAAATTATCAAGGAGTTGGAAGGACAGGGGTGTAATGCACTGCCCATTCTTTGTTAACTCTCTGTGATCTGTTCTAGTTGCTGAGATGTTTTTTCTAGTGAGAGTCAGCCCATACTTCAGCCTGAGAACATGTTGTTCACTGCTTTATATAGTTTTATGCATAAACTTCTATGAAGTTTTTCACTTCATGCCAGAAAACTGAAGGCAAAGCTGTTTGTATCTTTAATCTTGAGGAAACAGTAAGTGACATGAAGATCCTGAAATGGAGCAATATTTTCTTCCTTCCTCACATAACTTTTTGGTGCTTTTATTGTTGTGGTGGTCATAGATCAGCTTGGGGTGCTATGTTGTATCACCTACACTGGAAGTGGGTGAGAGAGGTCAATGTAACAAGGTGGAATTTCAATTAGTTACATTTGCAAAGAGCCTAAAAAACCCTTTTGTGGTAATGTATTACCTTAGAATGCAGTTATATCTGTAAAATTAATTACAGTGAAGTGCATTCTCCCTATTGGAGAGGTTGCCAAGCTTTACCTATGGGTAAAGAGGGCCAAACCACAGCAGAATCTCCAGTATCTAAGACAATATCTGCTCTGTAGCACTTAATAAAGTATTAAACACCAGTAAAAGTGCATTTTGAAGTCAGTCGTCCTGGTTTTCCCCTAATGCTAGTTCTGTTGCTTTTAATGCTCCTGGGCAGTAGCTGGGAAGAAGAGTGCTGGAGCCAGGTTTTATTTTAATTCTCAGTCTCACAAGCTTGTATTTCTGATGGTGCAACTGACTGTGCAGCTAGGTCAGTGTAACTAGTTGTGAAACATGGTTTTACACTATGCATTGGTACAGAGCCAAAACCCCAGCTCTGCTTAGGTCTGATGCTAAATGTTCTGCCATGAGAAAAGAGAAGTTATGCATTGCTGAGGCAAAGTGAATCTTGCTCTCATTTGTAAATTCGGCAAGTGTGAAATGGGCATCAGAAAGAAAAAGATACAGGTCTTTCCCATACAAACTATAACTTTTAACAGTAGCTTCTTTTTGCACTTCAGAAGCTGAAGGTGAATTTCTTGTGTAACTAGTTATTTGTACGCTGAACAAATTTAACTTGTCTGCAGATACAGTTCAAAAACTGTTTTTTTTCCATTTTTGACCTAAAATGTCACAGAATGTTTTTCCTTTTCACTTAACTTTCTCATGCCCTCTGCTTTAAGTTGATGGAAATACTTAAGTAGCATTTACTGGAGAGGAAAAAAAAGAAGGTTTTTTGCAAAAGGAAATCGAAAAACTTTTAAGCAGAGTAATATGACTTTATTCTTGATTGCTGAGATAAGGTTCACTCTTAAAAACAATCTGATCTTTCAGTGCAGCATCCCGTGGATGTGGCCATAAAAATATCAAAATTTGCATAGAGCTGAAAGCCACAAGATACATACCACTTAACCTGGATATTTAGGGGGACTTCTGAGCATCAGTTATAATCAAGAAGAGGCAATAATGGAAAATCTTACATTTTTGTCACAGTGCCACAGAGTAACATTCAGGTTGGTGTAGCTGGATTTAGCTAGAACTGAAGGATTAATTTAGGGAGACATAAGGGCACTTGACTTGCTCATGAGCTCTGTGCAGCTCAAAAGCCACAGAAAAGACCTAAGAGCCAGAAATCTTAGCAAGTCTGTCACTGATGAGATCTATCCTTAAATAAGTCACTTATTACCAAAACAATAGTTGCCATTTTTGGGTCCTCAGTTATTCCTGTTCTGTGTAAGAGCTTCGTGATTGGATTTGCTGTCTGGTAGTGATGAGGTTTTCAGATGAGTTATGGAAATCTCAATATACTGGAAATATCTCTGTTTAAAAGGTACTATCTGAGCCTGTTATGCTGATATCTGANTTTTTTTTTTTTGGTTTTGTGGTCATAACTGACTTATATGTCTAGCACATTCTCCCAGCCTTTCACACACCCCCTCTTCCTTCCTCCCTTCATCTTCCTTCTACTCCTTCTTACACCCAGTTTCTTTCTGCATATGACTTTCTGCCAGCATCTCCATCTCTGATGCAGTCTGAATTCAGTGCCGTGTTTTGATTTTTCTGAGGCATTAGAATATTTAATTGCTAGCAGTGCAGTTGCATGCTCAGAAACAGCGAAGAGACCGCCAGCTAACAGGCAGTCTGTTCAGGAAGGTGGGAACATTGTAGAAGAAAAGAGAAAAAATTTGCACTTTCCTGACAACACATACCCCCTTGAAAAATGGTTTTCTCTTCCAACTAGCTTGCTCGCTTCATGTTGACGTACGACTTCCGTGAACTATCCCAGCCTACCACAGTATGTTGCTTCACAAAGCAGTCCAGTAGTGCCATTGCCAATATTTGAAAGGTGAAATCAAAACCGTCTCCTGTTATTTTTATGACCAACTATCATCATCATCATTTCTATACTGTTCCATCATAAAGTTGTGTTGGTTTTTTGCATTTATATCTTGTACCTGTTAAAGCATTTCTTTTATGCATAAAATAGGAGAATTGCTGTTGAATCCTTTTGGGGAAATTTATCAATGCGAAGTGGACCTGTGGGCAAAAAACTTTAAATTCCACTTTAATTCCATGTGTGCATGTATATACATGTATGCATACATCCATATATAAAAAAGTACAAGTGTATATTTAAAAAATATATATATATAAATGCAGGGTATATTAAAGTTTAGATACTCTGCTTGTATCCCTGTGTGGCTTCAAATGTGCTCACTATATGAGTTTCAAAAGGCAAGACCAGTAGACTTACACCCTAGGGAGTCTGGCTATCCGTTTTGATCTTCCCTGTGAACTACAGGCTAAATGTTTTCTTAGCGTTGAGCCAGAGCTTTCTGCTGCAGATGAAACTTGCCTTATGGGACACAGTGATAAAGCCTGAATAATCACTGTCATGTTTTTATGTTTGGTTGGTTTTTATTTTTGTTTTTGTAAACCCAGTGTCTGAAATTCCAGACAATCCTGTTTTTTTGAGACTTGGCAGATGAAAGGGTGGTGAATGTCTGGGACTCTGAGAATCTCAAGTCAGTGCCTGTAGCAGTTGAGGAATGTTTATATCTCATAAAATATATTAAAGATATTTCAGTAATTACTACTACTATGTATGGATTAAAAAATTTAAATATCCTTGTTATGTTTAACAAATATGTAGTACTAGTAAATATATCTTAGTGTTCTAGGGAAGGCTTCAGAGCTCACAGTAGGTGAGACCTGCTGCATAAAGCAAAAGCTGTTTTGTCTTTGGTGTGCTGTTATACAGAAAACTCAGTGTGTTTAGGATGATCAATGTTACTTCTGGAGCTTGATCATATAAGATGAGATTCTAGGTCAAAAGCTGTACATAATGAAGACTAAAACTTTTTTTTTTTTGCACTGAAATAAGTAACTTGCCTTATGCTGCAGCGTACTTTCTGATAGAAAGAGGTCCTCTCCTATGGTGTGGTGCTAATCTTCAGTTTCTTTCAGAATCAAATCTGTGTTCGGAGAAAACTTACGTTATATATTTTATTTGAGATGGATCTGAACCACTGTAATCCATTACTTTCAGATTGTCTTAAATGAAGCATGTTGATTTGTAGGTGCTGAAAATGTGGACCTGAAACATTTAGCCTTAGGTTTTTAGCCTTAAGAGGGCAGATATAGATTAGTTATTAGGAAGAAATTCTTTACTGTGAGGGTGGTGAGGCACTGGAACAGGATGCCCCGTCCCTGGAAGTGTTCAAGGCCAGGCTGGATGGGGCTTTGAGCAGCCTGGTCTAGTGGAAGGTGTCCCTGCCCATGGCAGGGGGGTTGGAACTAGGTGATCTTTAAGGTCCCTTCCAACCCAAACCGTTCCATGATTCTTTCAGATTCATTTACCTGATAAGTTACTTTTAGCATTGATTTATTTTTTTCTACAATTCAAGAAAGTATAACTCTTAAGAAGGGGATTTTCTTTATATTTCCTTCAGCTAATTTCTTGCCTTGTAAATAAGGGTATTGGTAAGTAGGAAAAAATAGGTGAAATACCTATTTAAAATTAAGCTTTCACACTTTTTCTTCTTGCTTTAACCTCAGTGCTTTTTGTTCTTCTTTCCTGCAGTTTCCTTGGGAGGAGAGGGAACAGGACTCCATTCTGGAATTTCTTCAATGAACCTCTTTGTCCTGTTGCACCCTTTTCCTTTCTTCTGGCATCTTGTCTGTTGTTTATTATTTTATTATTATTCTATTATTCTGTGCTATATAGGCCCTATAACGATCTATAAAAACATCTAAAAATGAAAGTTTTATGGAGTTTAGGGGAAAGGAGGCCAAAAGGTCCCAGTCAGTGGATGCATTCAGGTGGAATGGGGAGCCCTGGGTTGTAATAGTTTCTTACCGGATTGTCCAGCTGTCCTGGCTAGTGACCTTTAACTCGAAGTACACGAACAGCCAGGGGAACAAGTTCTATGTCTGCCTTTGAAAAGGGATGATGAGGTCTTTCAGGCATCAGATTCTACTCTGGGATTTTGCAGAGAGAGTTAATAATGCAATAGCATAATGCAGTTAATGCTGTAATAACACTGTATTGCGGCTGTTGAGTCACCTGATTATGGGAGAATAAAAGATCTGTGGCATTTTGGAAGCTTATGGGGCTTGACACATAGGGTTTGTATCAATTATTCTGATGATCACAGACATCTTATCAGCTGCTGCTGTATATAAGGGACAGGAGACCCTCTGAACATGTCTTACATGGAGCCCACAAGGGAGATGGCTCCACCAGGAGGAGGGGAGGCTTGGCATTGATCCCAGCTTCTGAACACTAGTCTCAGCAGCTGACAAGTTGTTCTGGTTTTTGCCCTGATCAGCTTGCTTTAACCAATTAGGCTATGAACCGTGGGCTGGCGGAGCAGGTGCAAAGCTGCTTTCTTCCGTGCAGAGAGCCAGATGGCCAGTTAATCGTCCCAATCACTGAGTAAGACTTGGCCAAGTCTCCTGCTCAGTTCTCAATTCTGCTGGTGCGCTGCCAATTTGGGTCTCGTGGCTTTAAGAAGATGAGGACTTCAGGGACATCTCTGAGCATCTGGACTTCTCTTAGTCACGATTTAATGTGGTTAGTTTCAAACCTTGAAATGATTCCTAGCTGGTTTTTGTTTTCTTAAAAGAAAAAATTACCTGATGCAGGAGTAAAGACTTCTTGGCCTGAGTTAGGACATCTTGCTTGTTACAACATTGTTAGTATTGAGGTATGGTTGTGACAGAGGAAATCTTTAAGTAGGAACCGTATTTTGAAGGCTTTTGCATGAGGTCTTTTATCTGTTGAGTTATGTATTACAAGACAAGAGCTGTGGGGGCATTTTGAGGGGCGAGTATTTTGGTTCGCTAGAGTTTCCAGAATCCTTTTTCAGGATAATTATTTTTAATTGTTAGGAAGAAATGGGAAATATATTTGAATGCTGCACTTTGGAAGATGTGCTAGACTGTAAGGGATTGTAAACTTGCTAATAGAGTTGCAAATGAAATGTGTTTTCGTATCTATATGCTTATACTTAGTCACCCAGTGTAATAACTGCAACTATAGTTTACGTGTAACCTCTTCATATGAATATGTTCGTTTGTGAAATGCAATATATGTAACTCAATCTGTTGCTTTTGTGTGAAGACAACCCACTTCTGTTACAGTAAATCATTTTAGGAGATAAAACTGTGGGGTGCCAGAGGCAAAAGGTGGGATAAAGCAGAGTAATGATAATATGTCCTTTGCAGTGGTAGGGAATTGAATTAAAAACATGCCTAGGTATTTCCAGTAGGCCACCTATTTTGTTCGATGCTGAAAAGGCAGTCTCTTGATCTAAAGTGATTCTGAAGTCCCATGTTGATAGTTATTCAAGCAGCTTGAATAGGCTGCCAGTCAATTCACAAGTAGCCTGTATGAGGGAAGGATCAAATATGTAAATTAATACAATGCAGCTATTTAAGTTTTCATATTTGAAGTTGATGAATTATCATCTGCATTTCTTTTAAATTATTTTTTTTTTTTTGCTCCACCTGTTTCCCTCAGCCCTGGATCTGTTCTGCACAGCTTTTTTTAGTAATGCTTTGACTGTGAATCTGATGATACCAATTCTACCTAGAAGTTATGTAGCCAGTGGATTATACTACCTCTAGGGAAGAAGGTGAAGAGCTTTGCCTAGTTTGTTGTGCTTATGTCTGAAGTCTGCACCGCACAGTCTATGAATAATACCAGAAAGTCTAGACGAGCACTGACTTCCTTGAAGTTGTACCTGCTCCTTTTTTATGATGAAATACCAGCAAGAGAATGGTGGTGGAAATACTTCTTTGTTCATGCACAGGTTTTCTCTCTCCCGTTAAGTTCTCCACCTGGAGAAGCAGTTGAACATAGCTGGTGCAAGTTTGATTTACAGTTCCCCCCCCATGACTCCTTTAATTCCTGCTTGCCTATAGAACTGAGGCATGGATTTTTAGCCTTCACAACACATATGCAGTAATGTAAAATTCTATTTATGTGCAGAGGGTTACTAAGTAACAGTTGCTGAGGGAAATGCAGTTTTTAACTGCATGACGTCTATGCACTTAAAATTGCCAGCGAAGTAGTACATTAACATAGATTTTGCACATTAATGTAATGGGATTTGCTCTGGGCTATATGTGAGCAAAACCTTGGGAAAAACAGCAGCAGTGTCGTTTGAAGAGTTGGAGTCTCTCTGCAGCCTGGTATTGCGGACAGGAATGAAGCCCAGTTTTCCCCTTCTACCTCATCCTCTCCGTGCTGTGCCATAATTGTGGACCCTGATATATTTCTATGTGTTTATATCTGTATCTACCTAGAGATATAAAAGTTTCCGCATGTAATCAGTATGTTTTGCACATTGTGGTGCGTTGACCCTGGCTGGACGCCAGGTGCCCACCAAAGCCGCTCTATTGCTCCTCTCATCAGCTGGGCAGGGGAGAGAAAATATAACGAAAGTCTCATGGGTTGAGATAAGGACAGGGGGAGATCACCCAGCAATTACCATCATAGGCCAGACAGACTCAACTTGGGGAAATTAGTTTAATTAATTACCAATCAAATCAGAGTAGGGTAATGAGAAATAAACGCAAATCTTAAAACACCTTCCCCCCATCCCTCACTTTTTCCTAGGCTTAACTTCATGCCTGATTTTTTCTCTGCCTCCTCCCCTCCAGGGGCACAGGGGGACGGGGAATGGGGGTTGCAGTCAGTTCATCACACATTGTCTCTGCTGCTCCTTCCTCCTCAGAAGAACTCCTCACACTCTTCCCCTGCTCCAGTGTGGGGTCCCTCCCACAGGAGACAGTCCTCCATGAACCTCTCCAACATGAGTCCCTCCCATGGGCTGCAGTTCTTCATGAGCTGTTCCAACGTGGGTCCTTTCCATGGGGTGCAGTCCTTCAGGAACAGACGGCTCCAGCGTGGGTCCACCCGGGGTCACAAGTCCCACCAGCAAACCTGCTCCAGTGTGGGCTTCTCTCTCCACAGGGCCACAGGTCCTGCCAGCAGCCTGCTCCAATGTGGCCTTCCCATGGGGTCACAGCCTTCTTCAGGCATCCAGCTGCTCTGGTCTGGGGTCCTCCATGGGACTGCAGGTGAGCAGCCTACCTCACCATGGGCTTCAGGGAAATCNGTTCCAACGTGGGTCCTTTCCATGGGGTGCAGTCCTTCAGGAACAGACGGCTCCAGCGTGGGTCCACCCGGGGTCACAAGTCCCACCAGCAAACCTGCTCCAGTGTGGGCTTCTCTCTCCACAGGGCCACAGGTCCTGCCAGCAGCCTGCTCCAATGTGGCCTTCCCATGGGGTCACAGCCTTCTTCAGGCATCCAGCTGCTCTGGTCTGGGGTCCTCCATGGGACTGCAGGTGAGCAGCCTACCTCACCATGGGCTTCAGGGAAATCTCTGCTCTGGCATCTGGAGCACCTCCTCCCCCTCCTTCACTGACCTTGATGTCTGCAGAGTTCTTTCTTTCATGTATTCTCACTCCTCTCTCTTCTGACTGCTGCTGGTGTTGCACAGTTTTTCTTTTTCCTTCTTAAGTATGTTGTCACAGAGGTGCTATCACTGTTGCTGATGGGCTTGGCTTTGGCTGGTGTCGGGTTCGTCTTGGAGACGGCTGGCATTGTCTCAGTTGGGCATAGGGGAATCTTCTGGCGGCTTCTCACAGAAGCAACCCCTGTAGCTGCCCCGGTACCAAAACCTTGCCACGCAAACCCAATGTGTATCTTTATTCGGGACGGGGGGGAAGGCTGAGTGGCAAACGAACAAAAAACCAGCTATGACTTAGGGATACATGGGGTGTTGATAATACAAGGAGAAGTTTGTCTTGAGCTGTGTCTCCTCTAGTAACTGTGTTTACCTCTAATTTTGCACAGAGGTTATCAGAGGATTTGTTTTTTCTGAGGATTTATTTTCAAGGAACCCTACTGTGGAAAAGTCATGTGTCTAGCCTTGAGATGGAGCTTATGTATTAAAAAAGATTCTACTTAAGTGATCAACCTTTCCTTTAAATCAAACCTAGTATAACCTACACTAAGGCTTTGCGCTGGAGACCTTTATATGCTGATGAAAATGAGCTGTTGAACTGCCCACAGCTTTTAACTCATTTCTCTGTTACAAAGCTACTTTTTGTCTGCAAATACTTGGAAGATGGGGGGGTGCACGTATGTGAATAATTATGGCAGGAGGGAGATAGCATGAGCTTATTAGGCTGTATGATTTGCTCATTGTGGACTATGTAGAACTTCAGTGAGGTTCTTGTATTAATTATATCATTTTGCCAGCATACGTAAAAGATGCGCAAAAAATAAATTTTGATAAGTAACTACTATCCCAGTCCTTTTATAAAAGTGGCATAAATATTTACCAGGCATATTTAGTTGTTAAGTTTCCTGGATTTTCAGGAAATCCAGGATGTTATTTGTAATCATTGAGAAATGCATTATAGCTGAGAGTTGATACTGTGTTATTTACCTGGGCTCTTCAGTGGCGAACATTGCTACTTTCATGTGGATAGTATGATAACTTAACCAGCCTTGCAAAATTAACTTCACTCGTGGCAATTGATTTTTAGTTATTTTTTTCTCGCTTTGGATGATTTATAAAAACCCCTAAACCAAACGAAACCCAAACCTACTGACATCATCACTGTAAGAGCTGTGTATGTTGATTTTTGTTTCTGGCATTGTAAAGTCTCTTGACATTTTCGATAGGGTGTAATTCTAAAGTTCTGTCTGACTGCATTTTTTTGTCCGTGTTTGAGAGACTGTAGTATCTGAGCTTTTTCTGTAGTCTTTCAGAGAGTTCACCCATTTTTGTTTTGAGGCCAGAAACCTTTCCCTCTGGGGAGAAATCAGTCCTGAGTTCTTCATTGCTCAGTCAGGCTCCTGTTTTTCTGTAACTCTCTGTGACCAGCTGTGATGCTCAAGTGGTTTTAACCTGATGTATTAGCCACAGCTTTTCCCTCGGGAGGCCGTCATCTCTGGTGGCAGTATTGACTCCAAGCAAAGTAACTTTAAAGTCTGTAGAAGAAGCAAAGCAGAACAAGGGGAGAAAATTTGTCAGCAGAACTCTAAGTACATATCTGTTTTTCCAAACCCCTTGCTTGGTGCTATATAGGCACTCATGCATCTTTTCTCTCAAATGCCCCAGTTTAGGAGAACTGGGGTTAAGCCTTTTTGCTAATAGTGCCTGCCTTTGCCGTGTACTTAAGGAGCTGTACATCAGTTCCAAACATCTGTAATACAGTCATTTATAGTCATTTAAGTAAAATGGATGCAAAAAAATAAAATCTTTTCTGCAAAGCTGCTTTCTGGACAGTTGACTCCCAGCTTGTACTGGCAACTGGGGTTATCCCATTTCAGATGCAGGGCTTTTGCGTTTGCTTTCATTGAACTTCATGAGATTCTTGTCAGTTCACTTCTGCAGCCTGCCAAGGGACCTCTGGCTAGCAGCTCTGCCTTCCAGTGTGCTGACCAGTCCCCCAGTTTGTTATTATCTGGGCTTTTATTAAAGACATTAAATGATACTGGCCTTAGTTTTGATCCCTGGGGGATACAGCTGCTGACTGACTGCCAGTTGGACTTTATGCCATTGATCACAATCTTCTGAGCCTGGTGGTCCAACCAATTATCCACCCCTTGTATTCCACCTACCCAAACCTTATCTTCTTGGTTTGACTGTAAGGGTAGAGTGGCAGACTGTGGGAGGCTGTGTCACAGGCCACGCTGAAGTAAAGGGATATGATACATTTTTTCCCCTCCTCCACAGAACCAGTCATTTCATCACGGGAAGCTGTCTGGTTCGTCAGATACCATTTGCCCTTGGTAAATCCAAGCAGGCTGTTCCCACTCCCCTTCTATCCATGGAGAACAATTACTGCTAAAACTGTTACGCCATCTGCTTTTAATTAGAAGATAAAAACAGCTAAGCATTTGAAATGCTATGTATTAAGTGTGGCTTTCCCTTTACCAATGCATTATTGCCCCTTCACTGTAGACATAGAGGTTTCTGTTGAGCACAGAATGTACCCTACCTTTGGCATCTTTTATACTTCAATAAAGTACTGCACTTTACCATAATTGACAAAAAAAAATACTGGAAACGAGGCCTTTTTCTTTCAACACAAATCCACATAGAAGGGAGAGGAGGCATGAAGTGTACTTTCTAGTTCAAGGATGATCCTTGCTTGCTTGAAACCTTGCTAAAAAGATGGACACTGGTCACAGCTTCACAAAGGCTTGACGAATTGATACTAGCTGGTATATGGTAACTCTTAACAGTACAGAGTTAGTCTTGAGTGGTCACAGAAGAAAGGCAGTGCTGGCTGGCTAAGCTAAGTGTGTGGTTTTAGTTAAATAGCTAAAAAAGAGGAAAGATCTGAAAATTAAGCACTGAAGAAAAAGGTGGAAGTTGACAAAAAGAACAAGTGTTCCTGCCTGGAGTTGGAGACAGACCCAGGCAGTGAATGTAAGTGCTTGCTGGTTGTGCTCCATTCTCCCCTACAGAGCTCGAGGCTTGCACAGATGATCACTACGAATGGTGCAAAAGTAGCATTTCTTTAAATATCTTTTTGTTTAAACGTATAGCTCTTGAATTTCAACATGATACAGATAGGTCTTTGTTCCTGCCTCCCCTCACCATGATACTTTTCTTCCCATGGAGGTGTGCAAGGTTTTTACTAGAACCACATTAATGATTGCAACTCTGGTAAACTGAATCATCTTTTTAAATGTCAGTTTCTATTTGCTTTTTGGCTCACTGAGTGATAAGGTGGCTGCTCACAGGTGTGGTTGTATTTCTGGTGTTAGCCATTTCTCCTGTGTGTACATGCACATGAGTCTTTCATTGTCATCACTTCTGACTTTTCTTTATGTTGGTAGTAGGGAAGATGGATACTTATTTTTACAGTCAGTTGGAAATTTCTATTGCCTGGTCATTCTCAGGTTTGGTTTCTTTGTTCGACTTTATATATTTGGAAAATATATAAACAGCAACAGCTGTTTAAAACAATACTGTGCCTGTAAACTGTTCCATTTGGAAAAACAACAGCAAAGCAAAAAGTGCTCCTGAAGAACAGGATTATGCATAGTGCAGATGGCATCTTTCTTATTCAGTGATTAGATTATCTGTTCATGCTTTTCAAAAGGTATGAGAACAGCCTTATGAAACATTTATATTATGGAGCATGTATCTTATCACATTGGACATCTGAAGACACTTCTGATAAATGCTTTCTGATCACAGTCTTCTTTTTTTTGTGTGTGTGTACTTAAATGGAAGCAATTAGCTTGACAGGAAAACCTCCCCTATTTTCAGGTGAGTAATAGTGTGTATTTGCTGATGAATCAGGTATCACCTGGGACTGAAGAAGCGCTAAGTGTGAGATCTGAGTCATTTCCTGGGGCTCTCAGGCTATGTCTTACCACTGGCTCGTGACGGTGAGCAGCAATAGTTAACTTCAGGTGACTGTACCTGAAAGTTAGGAATGTGTTAAATTCTGGATCTGTAGGGAAAAAAAATGTCACCTTTTACCTGTACTTGTTGTGTATGAAATCACCAAGACATGTTAGAAACTAGCCAAATCACTTTACCAAAGTTGGGGTAAATGCTGGTAAGACTGCATATATAAGTATTCACATCTGCATGTTACAGTCTGGGCTGCGTTAGGGTGTAAGTGTGCTCCAGAGGAGGGCACCAATATCTGAAGGTGGCAGTGGAGCTGGTATAACAAACCACTTGGTGGCCCGGTAGCCAGAACTTGCTGAGGTCGGGCTCTGAGTTATAGCCCTTACAATGTCTAGAAGCCGCAGTGAGATCAGGTGCTCTGATCAGGTTTAAAATACGCACTCATTAAAGTGCATTTATCTCACAACTGCACAAACATTCTGATATTATTGCTGCTGAATGGAACAATGCATCCTCTATTTTCTTGTACCTTCCTTCTTGCTTTAGAGGACTTTCATATACCAATTGTAGGGCAACTAATGAAATTGGCCTCTGCCATTCATTAACATCAGTAGCTCTTCAGGGTTTGGGTTTTTTGTTGTTTTCCCCCCTCACAGTGGTCAGTACAATTTGAATGCCAATTTAGACATGTTAAACACTGACTGAACGGTTGCCTGAAAATAGACTATTAACATGTCATCTCTCTGGGCATGTTTGGGTAAACAGTTGGTTTTGTAGTTTTTTTTCCAATTTTTTTGCCTCTGAGACTTTGCTATTCCCTTTTGAGATGGGAAAGTTCAGCTATCGAACATATGCAGGTTAGTGTTTTAGCTTGCTAGCTTCACACGTGTGTTATTGGTGCATTTTTCTTCTAATCATATTGGTGCAATTGTAACTGCAGAGTAGTTTTTATGAGAGTGCCTCTGCGTTGGCTTAAAGCATGGGGGAAAGCATTGTTCTCTTGTGTTGCCGTTAGAAAACAAAATAACAGAATATGGAGCAAAATCATGAGAAGAGGTATCTGTTTTTATATAAATCATTGACGTAATGCCACTTACACAGAGGTGGCTGACAAATTTTGCTTTGAAGGCATTCACCTTTGTGAAAAACGGAGCAGGCTTTAATGGTCAGTTCAGTAAAGCCTTTCAAATCACTTTTTCTCTGAGAATAATAATAAAGAACCATGATCGTTGTTTAGTGCGCGTGAACGTTATGAAAGGGAAATGATCATCTCAGTAAGGGTCTGCTCCTCCGTTCCTGATAATGGATGCTGAAGTCAAAGCGAGCAGTGACTGTGAGCAGTTTCTATTTGTGTTGGAGGCATCATTGTGTGATTTATTTTTTTTTTCCTTGTTATTGGAGTGGATTAGTTTCAGTTAGCTTTTTTTTGAGATGCTCCTGACTTGTGTTTTATTGTTTTAGTGTTAATTTAGGTGTATTGTTTTGTTATTTATTGTATATTTTATGACAGTCGTTTGGGTTCAGTTTAGACAGTTTCTTGAAAAATGACTGACAGCTAGAATATTTCAGAAATCAATTGACCTCTCTTTACATTTTGCATTTTGTGGTTGTTAAGGTACCTAGTGAAAGTGGGAAATGAATCCTTGTTTTACTCCTCTTAAAATGCCTCATGAAAAATCATAGATTTATTAAAATAGATGTTCTGAAATTGCTTTCTTAAAAATATGCAGAAAAGGATTGTAAACATTTCAGTGTGTGTTCTTCGGCTCTAGGATGATCTTTTTATGAGAACATGGAGAAATATCGAGGATTTTTTCATGTTTAGAAAGTAATTTTACTAAAATATAATTGACAGTTATCTACTAGTTGACACTTGGTTTATATTTGAGAGACTTAGAGTCGCCTGCTGAAAGGAAGGTCTTACAGATTTGGGCCCACATTGGACGTTAGGTGAACAAGTCCCTGGGATAGTGCTGTGGCTTTCTGAAAAGGTAGTTATTCCTGACTTATGATTTTGATATCAAAATTTAGCATTTAGCTTTTTGTTGCTTCCTGGTAATTGTCTTGTATTAGAATTGAAGTTGCTGAGAGTTGATGGGCAAAGTCTATCTCTTAAAACGAAGTATTTTAAAATATATTTTAGTGGTAGTGCCAGAGGAATGTTGTTGAATTTGTATTTACTGGATTTCTTTGAGGGAGGGAGAAATGTCTTATGGTACAAAAGTGTAAAAATGTTTTGCAAGAACCGTTATTGGTGAAAACCTTTTTTTACCGAGTTGCAGCTTTCTGATTTATTGGGGCAAGGGAAGATGATCCTACTTTAGATTATGGCTTTCCTTTGCATTTTTTGCAATGTTATGTTCATGTAACTCTAACGCAAAATCTCTGATATTGCTTCTTTTTCAAAGAAAAGACACAGGGAAGATACCTATTTGCCACTCGAGTTATTTTAAAAATCTATTTACGCCAGCTGTTATTTTGGAGTACAGTCTGCCTGCATATCTCCCATTAAAAAATAATTAATGATGAAATGGTTTTAATCCAAGTTCTTAAATGACTGTATTTTGTTGATATAAAAGTGGGAAAGCTAATTTTTTTTTATTTTCTTAAAATCTGTTTTTGTTCAAGATTTGCAAAGATGACTAATTCTTGTAAGAAAATCTTCTTGTGTTGTCTTTTGTGAGGTATGAGAAAAGGAGGTAACTTCTGGGTTTTGAGCGTGTTGAGAAAAAAACATCTTGAGGTGCCTTAATATGGTTCTAAAAATTAACATATACTTTCCAGTTGTCCCTCCCTCCTATATCTTTAAATCCAAGGTCATTACTTCAAATGCGGTTACATTTTTGCACATGCTGTCTTTCTCTCTCATGTGCTTTCTCATTTAGGAGGGAGATTTGGATCCACGGTGGTGTGGTCAGGCTGCTGGGGCTTGGACTATTATTCCCTTGGACTATTTTTGGACTATTATCCCCTTGCTGCTCTTCCACATGGCACCCAAGATACTGGAAGGGGCAACACGATGCTATCAAGCATGGTTATAAGGCTCAGGGGCTGAGGAACAAAGGCACAGAGGCCAAGGGTTTTCTCCTTGATCCTCCCAGTGCAGTGTAGGGCTTGAAGAACTGCATGGATCCTGGAGGTCAACAACTGGTTGCACAGCTGGTGCTGGCAGCTTTTTTTTGGGTTTTTACAACCATGGGGACCCTCTTTGAGGATGAAGGACTGCTCAGAAGAGACTTCATCTACCTGACTAAGTAGAGCAAAAGCATTGTTGCCAACAGGCTGGCCAGCCTGGTGAGGAGAGCTTTAAACTAGGAACAATGAGGGAGGGAGATGGTGATGCACAGACAAGTGAGGAAGTGGTGGACCGAGTTGGCAAGCAAAGAATCCAGGGTGATGTGGACAAGATGAACCTTGGAAACAGCACAACAGGGCTGAAGGCAGAAGTTTATTCAAGAGGATTGCAGAAAATAATCCTTCAGCAAATACTGGGTTTTGCTTAGTGTCTAACATTCCTGGTGAGTCTTCATTAGACTCAAGGTTTTAATAAGACTTAGTATCTATGTTTGTAGTAGTATATAGTGAGGAACTATTTTTGACACATTTTTATCTTGATGATGTGATGAGTGTCTTGCCTTGTCTTCACATATCATAGAATATCTTAAATCGGAAGGGACCCATAAAGATCATTGAGTTCAACTCCCGTCTCCGCACAGGACTGCCGAAAACAAAACCATATGACTAAAACCATTGTCTAGACGTTCCTTGAACTCTGACAGGCATCGACAGTGAAGATAATACTAAGCTAGTACTATTAAAAACAAAAAAGCATTCTTACTTTTTTGTGCTCGTACTGTTGTGCGTGGAGGTTTTTCAGCCCCTGTGGGGTTTGCTAGATGCACGTATTTTTCAAATACAACAAAGAAATCGGACTGATGGCAGGAAATCATGTTCTTGCTCTTGGTAGTTACCCTTCCTGGTCGCTATTTTGTGCTGATGACTTAAGCTTCAATTTGTCTTCTACAAAACAGTACACTTCATAAGTGAATAGAGGATTTTTGTTTGTTTACTTGTTTTTTTTTTTAATTTACTTAAGTGGGAGTTAAAAGGTGTCGTACCAGTGTTTTACAATCGTACAATCTATTTTGTGCCTTCATCAGTTTCCTTTAACTAAAAAAAACTTACTTCCATGCCAACTGTTTTTCAAAACAGTTGAAAAGAAATCTTTATTTACATTTTGAAGAGGACAACTGTGTTTTGATTATTTTGTAAATACCACCCTCATAAATCTTGACATTTGAAAATATTTTCCTTTAAGTGGTGTTTGTGCGTTTATTTACACCACGCAGAGGACCTGTGTTCCTTCTGGGAGCAGAGAGTAATAAAACTCAGTTTCTTTCAAGATCATGCATTTAATATTGGCCTAAAAAATCAGAGAAGAGGAAAAGCTTGTGTTGTTCAATTACAGAGTCCAATAATTTACATTGCGTAGCAAACCTTGTTTCTCCCATTAAAACTGGGGGTGTGGGGCTGTATGGTGGATCAGATCGGAGAGCCGTTCTGGTTCCGTTCTCTCCCTCTCTCTCCCCTACATCATTAAAATGGATTATTTTTAGCCCCTGTCCCACCCCTTGTTTGGCTCCTTGGGGGCCCAACAAGTGTTTGGGCAGCCCAGCTTGAGGAGATGGTGAAGAGGGGGGACACGGGCCTCGGGGATGGGACAAGGCTGTGGCCATGGTGGAGTGCAGGCTAATGAGGAGATGAAACATCAGGTTTTCTGGGTTAAAATCCCACAGCGCTTTTGAAAGACAAAGATGTCTCTCAATAACCCACCACCCCCTAAAAAAACCCAAACCCTTTTTGTACAAGATTTAAGTAACACTTGATAATTTTATCACGGTGCAGAAACAAATGCATTAGTCAGAATTTCCTTTGAACCTACAGGTCTTGGCAGGTAAATAAAATGTATTTTAATATCATGTGATTTGAGTGTAAAATTTTTCTTAGCTTTGGCCTAGAAATAGAATTCATAAAACTAGAGACTGCTGAGTGACCTAAAAGCAGTGAAAATTATCTTCCTTCCAAATCAGTATATTAGGAAAAAATCCCTTCTAAAAATAACTGCTCGGTGTTGTATTTAATTCTTCTTTTAATTCTTGGCAAATAAGTGTAAAACCTGCCTTTTAAATGCTGAAAGTGTCTTTGTAGTTTTGAGGTAGTTGAAGGGGTGTAATTTTGAATGTAAAGTGCTTTTTTTGTGAGCTTTCTTTCTCATGATCTAAGACTTGGGAAATGAAAATTAAATTCAAGAAGCTGAAAGTCCATTTTTTGTATGCAGTGGCAATTGTTTCGGGGCGTGTTTCCTACTCATTGAGCTCAGAGGGGGTTTGGGTTAGTGTAATGTGTCACTGTGAGTAGAACAGCAAGAAAGTCTTTTAAAGTTGTCTACTCTTTTAAGTGCGCTTTTTTTTTTTTTGGTGGTACAATCAAGCCAAAGCAAGTGGTTAAAAGATACTTTTGTTGCTCAGTAAAGCCAGTCTTCAACTACACATAGAAATGACCCAGACGTATATGTTGGCGTATTTATTTTTCACACTAAAGGACTGGTCCTTGCACGTAATGGAATTGAGAATGAAATACCAGAAGTGAAATTCTGGCCTCCTCGCAATCTGGTTTGCTGCTGGGGAACTGGGCAGAGCTAAACTGTCCTGTTGGGTGCCCAGTTCCTTCTCTCTGTGTTTAGCTGGCGGGATAATGCTTCAGCTTTTTGTAGCCCACGTAGTCACGTGTGTTCCACTTTGTTTCTGCAAGCCTGCAGGCTCAACCACTTATTGACAAGGGAAACCTTATCTGTTTTCTATTAAAAAAAGGCAATTCTGGCTGCAGAGTCAGGATATCAACTGTGCTGTGTTTTTGTCAAAAATACCTGTCCACTGTCAACTGGAGTACTGCAAAAGCCAGAAGGTTTTCACAGCTGGGGACCCAGAAAATATGTTTTTTGCTGAGAAGGTGGCAGCTTGGTTTATTTCTAATAGTTTTGTATCGTTCTTAGGCCTGAAACTTTTACAGTGAATATTTTTGAGTTGCTCTGTAATAACTTTCATTTTATAATATATTCCACTCAAAACACCTTCTAGGTAATGGGAGGAAGAAAATAATATTTAAATGAATATTTGATTTTTTTACTTATTTAAGACACTCTAAGCATCTTCTTGTTCCTGGGCCACTCCAGGCATCCTTTTGTGTGATGAAGCAGATTTGGACGTTGCTTCAGGCATGTTTTATTTATTGATTTATTGTGTTTATTTAAAAAACCTCCGTAAGCAGCAGGCATATGCAGCATCATACAGCGAGTGGTTGGTGGGAGTCTGGGAAAGGGCTGTACTCTCTCCTCTGAGTATCATGACATCAGGTAACTTCTGCACCGAATCATGGTTTGGAATGGTGAAATTTCCTAAATGCGCTCCTTTGTGGCCAGCTATTTCTAGGTTGCTTGCCGGGAAGTGTTTTGTTTCCTTTGCTGTTCAGTGCTGCTTGGTAAAAGTGCCCAGAGGCTGCTGTGCAGCCCAGCACTCTGCAGAAACCCTCCCAGCATTGCTTTGAGGCAAGTTTGGAGTGCTGCTGTTCCATTGCATTGTGCTCCCCGTGGAGAGCTGCCACCTCTTTTACCTCCCTTCTCTCTCCTCCTGTGGCTAAAAGGTGCAAATCAACAGGTTCAGTGCTACAGACAGTCCTGTATAGGTCCCTAAGGAGGAGTCAAGGCTGAGGAGCTCTAATAACTCGGGCAGTGGCAAGTGTTCTGCTTTTTTATTCATTAGAAACTGGCAAACTCAAACCTGCTATAACGACAAGTTCAATGTACAAGGTTGAAAGACAATTTTTGCCTGAAAAAAGCCCAAAATATTTGTAATCCCTTCTTCTTGACTAGTGGATTGTTATTTTGTACTTTTTTTCAATGATCATAGTTTGGGTTTTTTTCCCTCTTAACTATTGTGCATCATTCTGTAACTAGTTGCTGGTTTTTGCATCTCTGTTGTGCTTTTAGCATAGATCGAGTATTCACATGCTGTCATGATTTAACCCCACGTGGCAGCCAAGCACCACACAGCCGCTTGCTCACTTCCCCCCCCCGAGTAGGATGGAGGAGAGAATCAGAAGGGTTAGAAGTGAGAGAACTCATGGGTTGAGATAAAGGCAGTTTAATAGGTGAAGCAACAGCCGTGCACGCAAGCCAAGAAAAACAAGGAATTCATTGCCTGCTTCCCATCGGCAGGCAGGTGTTCAGCCATCTCCAGGAAAGCACGGCTCCATCACATGTAATGGTTACTTAGGAAGACAAATGTCGTAACTCCAAACAGTCCCCCCCCTTCCTTCTTCTTCCCACAGCTTTATATGCTGAGCATGACATCACATGGTATGGAATATCCCTCTGGTCAGTTGGGGTCAGCTGTCCCGGCTGTGTCCCCTCACAACTTCTTGTGCACCCCCAGCCCACTCGCTGGTGGGATGGTGTGAGGAGTAGAAAAGGCCTTGACTCTGTAAGCACTGCCGAGCAATAACCAAAACTTCCTTGTGTTATCAACGCTGTTTCCAGCACAATCCAAAACACAGCCCTATAATAGCTGCTATGAAGAAAATTAAGTCTACCCCAGCCTAAACCAGCACAGATGCTTAGGTGACCTTTTCTGTCACTTTCTGTTGGATATCTGTATGAATTCTTTTCAGATGTTATCAATATGCTAGAATATAGAAGTGCTTTCATTAGCAGAAGGAAACTGGATTGCTTTTGTACGCTTTTTTTTATTATTACCCTCAGAAGGACCTCAGGTGGTGGTATTTGAAAAGTACTAGTCTGCTGGGGTTAGACACTGCCATTGTTCAGTGTATTTATGAAGCCCTTAAGGAGATGCACTGAGAATTAAGGCTGCAGCATCAACGTTGTGTTTATGACTTAAGCCACGTCCTTTTCTTGAAAAAAAAAATAGAGTGTAATATTTCTACTTGTTCAGCAGGTGGCTAAAACGAGTGCTTAAAGGAAAGTAAATTAGCAAACAGTCTAGATAGGATAAAGGTGATGAGCGGACTGTGAAAGCATCAGTATTAATAGCTGTCACTCTTCGGACTATTCTGGAAATGTGCTTAAACACCTTTTGTAAAAGAGATTTGCTATTGTGCTCGATGTCTGAAGGTCCCTGTTTTTGGTTTTGTTTATCAAGCGTTGTTGTGGTTCCTCTTTGATTCATGAGGTCAACAGCTGCATCCATCAATGTGCCTGCCAGATGCTGTTTGCAGTGGCACTGTAGAAAAACTGCCCGGGTTCGGAGCAGGCAGCACATGTGCTTTAATAACTCTAGTTTCAGGTCAAGCGTTCTGGAGGCTGTCAAAACTCAGTGTGTTGCCAAGTGCGGTTTTAGATCCTTACATTGATCTTCACAGTTTTGCATTGCGTGTGCGCCACTGCGCTGCTTGTACAGCTGATGTGGTGGTGGTTGCCCTGCTCGGTGGAACTCGGGTGGGGGACTGGTGGAGGAAACAGCAAGTCATAGCTCTGTCCGTACTTGTCTGAATTTCAGGTGATTCACGGTCAGGTTTCCTGTGTACGGTTTCAGGATTAACGTGCACAGAGTGAAAGGCACGCTACAGGAGTCTTGCTTCAAATTGAAAATATTGACCCCGGAGCGTGTTTTTGCGTCTCGTCTTAACTTGCTTTGCAAATTCTTTGCTGTTTTATGAGAATTCCTGATTCTGGCAGCGTCTTAGATTACCTACGTAGTAACAGGTCACTCGCATAGCTTTTCCTCTCCCTCTGCTGCTATGTATAGGGTACGTGAATTTGGGTTTCTTGGGTTCGTTTTCTTCAGGTCACGATATTCATAGGAAAGCCTTGATTCTTGCACAGGGTTCTCTGTCCTGATCTTTATTTTTTTTTTGTTTCTCAAATGAACTCTGTCGTTTTAGCACTTTGCTCCCAAATGCAATTAGCCTCTCTCAGTGGTATGAACACAGTAATGTAATCACTTGTTTTCTCCCTATCACATGCTTGAACTTCCCTCCTCAGCATAAGGGGAATATTTTACAGACTAGTAAAAGCTGCCTAGTAGCATACTGTGGATCCATTAGTTGTTTTTTATCTGTTACATTCTGAGCTGAAGAGATTTTAGTTCAGTTATAAAATATGAGAACCACAGAGTGGTGAGGAACCTTTTCTCAAAATGAAATGGAATTGCTATAAAGGCAAGATATCCTGTGTATTACTCCAATTTGTAAGAACTTCTCCACAAACAGAAGTAGTTTTTTAAATGCCTTTTATAAACGGAGGGGAACACATAGCAAAATAGTGTGGAACTGGTGATGGGGAATGTAGCAATTTTTTGAGTTGGAATTCAGTGTTTTTTACTGCAGCCTCCCAGTATCTTAAGGTTTTAAAATAGACTGAATGCGTATCTTCAAAGACATGGATAATATGTTTGAGGCATCTCAAACCTTTTTCAAAGGGCCTTTGTCTGCCTTGGGGGTTAGTGATGGGATCCTTTTGTTTGAAACTTCTTTTGAAATTCTCAGTCGGTGACATTAGCAGCAGTAGCACTGTACTGTTGAAGCTGAGAGGAACGGATAACTGTCCTTAGAAAACTCTAGCCCTCTCTCTTTCCATCGCTCTGTCATTTTTTTCATTCTCTTACCTTAAATAAGATTTTGACGCATGCGCAGGAACATAAGAATAATTATTCTATATAGAAGTTACTGAGTAGAGGATATTTTTAGTATTGTATTTCAGAAACAATGTAAAGAATCTGTAGAGGCAAAAATTAAACTCAGAATATGAGGTATAGGAGAAAACTGGAGATGATGATTGTGATTAGCTTGCTGTTTAAAAGAGTTATTTTATTTATCTGAAAATTAATAGGAAAAATTGAATCCTTTTCATGACTGGTGGGGACTGAAGAACGAACTGATGTAGGAGTTCCTGGAACCCTTTCAAGAGCTTGAAGCTGTAGAGAGAAGAAGAGCCTAGCTTCAATCTGGCGTAACCCTGTTCTGAATGGTAGCAGTAGTCTTGCTCAGGGAATATGAATTAGCCCGTATGGCATCGTAAAATTCACCATTCACGTTCTGTGCAAGAAGCTGGTGCCTGCAAGCATGTGTATGAGTTTCTGTATTAATGAAAAGAGGGTTGGAAGATCTCCACTATTAAAAAGAATAATGGGTGAGTTCAGGAAGATGTTTGACATTAACATACTCGTTAGTGCAGGTCCAGGAGATCTCTGCCCACCTGAAGAAGGGCAACTGCTGTTCCATGCATTCTTGCTGCTAATAAGGGTTGTCCCACAGCATCTCATCTGTTTGATTGTGTTAACCTGTGCGTGTAAAATTCCCCCCAATGGATGGGAGCTAAAAACTTTTGAGACTGATGGAGGTCTCTGAGAAGAAAATAACAAGGAACTTCTCCAGCTTTCACGAAAGCAACATTGTTAGTACTTAATCTGGGGATGCAGAATCCAAAAGTGACAAAGAAAACGATCACAGGACTTAAGTCCTGTCCTGCCGATTGCAACAGTATTTGATATTTGGAGAAACATTTGTGCATTTGATGAACTTATTGATACATGGCTCTCAATCATGTTACTGTCACATTTTTGAAGGAGCACATACCTATGTTTTAAAGATTTTTCTTATTTTTTTTCCCTGGAACTCTGTGGAAGATCAGTTAGCTCTGTTGAGAAGAGGCAACGTATATAATGTCCTGAAGGTATACTGTAACCTGAACATCATACATATGTTTTGTGAATATTAAATGAAAGTTAGCCTTGCATGGTAGAATTCAGGTGAATATCACTGCGGAATTGGAAGTTAGGAATATTTTGCTGGGTACTTCAGCTGAGTCTGGAGCTGCATGATCTACTGCTATGGATATAGTTTAGATTATCGAAATTGTTATTGCCTGCAGCAATGTACCCTTTTTCTGTTATTCCAAAATGGAGGTTTATTGCCAGTCAAATCTGGTTTTACCCACTAGAAACTCTTGTCTGTCTTTTGAGGTGGTGTTTGTTATTTATCTTAATTTCATAAATGTAGCACAGGGGAAGAATCGAGTGTTTTACTATAGCCCTGGTTCTGCTAGGTGTCATGGACTTAAGCGCAAGGAAGGTAACATGCTATGGACAGGAAAGAATGAATTAATAAAAATGAGAGAAGGAACTGGAGAAATAGCTATGCTGCCAAAGCAGCAGTTCATGCACCTGTGGTCTGTGTTGTCTTGCTGCAGTTAGAACTTTTGATGTCAGTGTGGCACTTTTCTGAAAATAAAGGAAATTTCAGTCTGTCTTCATTTGTGCCATGGGGATGGAGCTAAACATAACTAGCTAAGTACACAATAAGAACACAGAGTAGACTGTAAAAGGCAGGAATGAGAGCACAGACAATACAAATCTCTGCTTCACACTGGATTTTTTTAATTCTCTTTTAGATATAACACTTTTTGAATAATTGTTTGATTTCCGATGAGAATTTTTAACTTTTCTCTGTGTTTTTGTCACTTGCAACATGAAGTCATCGAGTAACAGTTTTATGGTTAAAGGAAAAGAAACAAGCCTTTCCTAACTAGTATGCAAAAATGGCAAGGTAATTAAAAAGATGGCTTGAATGCTCCAGAGTACAACTTTCCATTTCCAAGTTCTATGTTTTCTTGAGGACATAGCTGCTTCAGTAAATGTAATATGCTTCACTGCGCTTTTTATTCTGGCCTGGTACTGTAGTGGCTGCAGAACACAGCTCATTGTAACTCAACATTTTTTAATATTTTCCACTGAGATCACCTAAGTGGGCACCAAAAGCAGCAAAATACAAATAGCCTTGCTTCTTGCACTTGGTATGTATAACCAAACGTGACTTTTGCTATTGCTATTTGTTTGTTGCAAATATTTTGATAGCTACCTCCTATTTGTATATTTACCTATCAAAGTTTTAAAAAGTTGTGTAATATGGAGACTGTGATGTTCACTTGGTCGATAAACCAGGTGAACGAAGTCGCAAGGCATTGGTGAGCAACTACAATGGGAAGCAGGGCCAAAAGGGTCTTGTAAAACTGTGGCAGATTACAATGCTATTTCTAATTTTTACCAGGGCTGAGTTAAGAGCAGCTGTATATGTACATATTCATTTATATACAGTTGCAGTTTATATGCGCATCTTATTTTGTAACTGCTTTAAGAAATGATAGAAGTTTTTCTAGTCTGTGACCATCTGTTACGATGCAGTAGATGCTGGCTTGCTACTTAGGTGTTTTATGGTATTTTGGAACACAAGCGGCCCAATTCATGTAAGAAATGCAACTCCAGTCTGCTTTGGTAGTGATCTTGGTGCTCTGTGGTTTCTCTCCTGATGTCAGAACACCTGCAGAACGGGGCACGTCCTCCTCACTTTTTCTGAAGTACAGGTTGGAGGCCTTAGTTCAGAGAAGGGTGTGAGCACATTGAGAATGCCCATCTCATCTTAAGAAACTTGACTTGAGTTTCAGTTTAATGATAATTTTTGTGGTGGTTGAGGAGATGCTTTCTGGGGAGTGACACTGAGTTTTTGTGAATTAGGCCTATATAATACTTATTTTGTGCTAGAATCAGGTGTAATCTGTATTTCTTGGGAACTGATACTGTAATATAAACCTATTTTTGTCTATCACTTCTGAAAGTGCATTGAGTACTCAACCTGAAAGTAAGAGCTAGTTAGAATTATATTTACTATGTTATGTACAAAGGGCCTTTTATTTTATAACCAACCACAAGCACTTTATAACTCTAGGTAAGGAATCCCTCCTGGCACAGCTCAGGCAGTGTAAGGGAATGTGTTCTCAGTTTTTCTGTTCGTTGATTGGAAGGATAGAGACACTTAAGATTTTTTAGAACACTGGAAAAAAGAATTAAGCAGCTGGCTAAATCTTGTCTTTTAAAATGCTGGTTTATAATATAACTTGTTTTAGAGCATCTGGATCATCAGTTTTTCTTTCTCATATTGTTTTTGGTAATACAAATACTAGATATGCCAGTAATAATGTGTTGTGTAAAATATTTTAGTGCAAATGATAAAGCAAAAGACATCTTTTCGAAGGTTACATTCTGTGTAAGAAGCCATGCCACGTGGATTTACATCCAGCCGTGCACTGTCATGTTTTAGGCTGATAGATCACACAACTTTCCTGTCAGCATCTTGGAGCTGACATCTGTCAACACCAACATTGTGGCTTATCCAGGGAGCAGACAGCACAGCTGCTGTGTAGTTCTTCCCAGTGATGTAACTTGAACGAAAGTATCTCAGGACTCAGTCTTTCAAATTTCCCTGAGACTGCCAAAACCATGTTTTCAAAGTAAGGGATGCAAACATCTCCCTAGTAAGAACTTGGAGTGACAACTCATTTCATAGGCACCGCTGAGTATCTGTTGGAGAGCGTTTTGTTGCTACTGCTCTTGGTGCCTTGCAGCAGGTTACAGACTTTCAGCTGTTTCCCAAGAGGAACAAGAGCATGAGGAACAGCAATCCCTCTCCTTCTGCACTACCAGCTTTACCATACACTCAATACGGTGGAATACATTTGAAAATGGAGCTAACAAGCACTATCTTTACAAAACTGAGAGCAATATCTCTCATCAGGAGTTCAGCTGTCTCCTTCATCTGGGAAAGCCTGAACTTGGTTTGATCATCTAATTGTATGAATTTTGTCTCATACGTGATGGCATGATTTTTAATAGCTTTTTGCTTTGGGATTGGCTCACTCTGCTGTAGCAGATGTCCTCTTCTGCTTTTTTCAGAGTTGAAGGCTGTCCTCTATCTCTTTCTACAAAGAAGATGTAGTTGAGTTGCTGCTCACTATAGAGCAACTAAAATAGGATGGAGAGCCCAACTTCAATATGCAGCTTACTGAATCAGTGGCCTCTACATGCACGTGGTTCTGCAGACCAGTACAGGTACTGTGGACCTTGACATGTGTCCCTTGTGCGTGTTGACAGCACGTAACACATTGCCAACTGGATGGCTCCGCAACTTACAAATGATATCTGTGGGGACAGGGCTTAAGTATTTGTGCTGATCACAAAATTGTTTACTCAAAGCAAGTTGTCTCCCAGTGCAGGCACTGCTAGTTTCTGACTGGGTCCCTCCATCGTCCCGAGGGACACTAGTTAAGCCAAACTGAGGTGAGCATCTGCTAAAACTGACTTGTCTCCTCAGCTTTGAGAGAGACATAGCTGATGGGTTTTCTGCATGGGACGCTCAGGTTGGTGCCTTGAGGGAGTGCAGAATCCTTTCTCTTATGCAGGTTTTTCTTCCTCTGAAGCACAGTTTCTCCTCTCTTTCCTGTTCTGTCTGCTGTTTCTGTTCTTGACTGTTGCTGTGTGACACCAGTAGGCTTCCTAGGTCTTTCTTTTTTCCTAACAAAGCGTGCTGTCTTCCTTCAAAGTCTCTTGAGTTTATGTGCCCTAAGTTTATACTCCTGTGTTCTATAGGGAGGTTGACAGGCTTAATCTACCTGTCGTCTTACATCTTCTGTGTGGTTATTAATAGGGGGAAATAAAAGACCACTTACAGTTTGGAAGCGTGCTATGTTTCTGAGGGCAGAACTGGTACTTTTCATGGACAGATTGTATAGCAGTATTTGCAAAACATAAGTCAGAATTTATAAATTGTGCAAAGTTAACTTTTCCAAAACGTCAACAAAGTCTTGTGAACAAGCATGTACTTGAATAGAGCAATATCCATCCTTTAAAAAAGCATAGGCATACTACGTTTCTCTTTTTTTCCCTTCCTCAACTCTTAGTCAACTCTTTCCAGTAATATTTAACATCAGTCACTTCATATCCATCACTTAACAGCTGACTGCATATGCAGCTTACTATCTGCATTGCTGCAAGCTTGCCTGTACATTTCCCTTGCGTACCAAAGTAAAACATTTTAAAATCATGAGTTATTTTTTCTTCAGTAGCAATATAAATATTTAAAACTTAGTGTTTCACAGGCTATGTTTTCTTCAGTCTTTTCTAGGTAGGGAATGAAATGCTTTGACTTCTGGAAGTTTAAGTGCTGAAGCTGTTGACTTATCTCTGGGCCCAGTCTAACACCAGGTAGCGCGTTGGCAGATTTGTTGCAGAAATAGATAAATACTTGTGCTTTAAACGGTTAAGTACATGAATTGGTTAAAGACTTGAGGATGGTGGCTCCTAAGCTCTCTCTAGCTCACTTACCTTTGCTCTGTAAGGAGAAATATTTGTGCACTATCTTCGGATCTCTTGGTTCACTAAGTCAATAATGGAAGATGTCGACAAATAGAAAATGAAACATGAGGAGGAAAAGTGGAAACTTACAAGGTTTCTTTCATGGTTCCTAAGATCTCTCTTATTTAGATGTCTTCTCTATCCCTCCATCTTACGTCCTCTACTCAGATTAAAGCAAAGTCATAAAAAAAAAATTATCTGTGTTTTCTGAGAGTATTTTCCCGTCAATATTTTGAAAAACCACATATATATATAGTAAAGATACCAAACCCCTCTGTGTTAAGGATTCTGTATTCATTAAGAACGTAATGTGTGCGTAATTAAGAAGTTTGAAGAATTTTTCTGGTTGATAACTATACAAGAAGACCTAATCTGAAGAAATGTTTGTTTTACAGAATGCGGAAACCAAGGTGGAGGAAGTAACTAAAGAGAGTCCGAAAGCAGCCAGACTAACACAGCAGTCTTCAGAGGATAATGAAGTATTTGGTGAGTTACTCAGACAACAGAAAAATGTTTTTTGATCTGTTAGTTCAGAAAAGAAAATTCCCACAAAGTCCTTGTGATCTGCTTAATGTTGGTGTGTAGCATTTGAGTGCGGACCGTACAGTTCCACAGAGACCTGGAAAGGTGGAGGAAAGGACCAAGAAGAAAACAAAGAAGGATCAAAGGTCTAAAATACATCATCTGTGAAGACAGATTTGTAGTTGGTTACCACAGAGAAGAAAGATTGAATCCAAATCTTCAACAAAATTAAAGATGTATGCAGTAAGAGGGAAAGCAAACTTTTCTCTGTCCACGATGAATAGGACCAGCAGTGAATTCTTTAAGTTTGCATAAAGAAATATTTGATTAAATGTTGGGAAGGGGAATCCTAAAATGAATACTAAAACATCGGGATGCATCATCTGGGAAGTGTGGAGATTCATCCTTTAAAACAGGTTAGACAAGTAACTGTCTAAACTGATGTAATGTAGTTCATGTTGTGGCAGAAGGATAGACTAGATGACCTTTGAGGATACTTGGAGGCCTAGATTTTAGATGAGCTCCTCGTGATTGTTTTCTGTGANGGTAGTTTTATTATTTGATCTGAAAGCGGTATTTGGCCTTTTCTTCTGCATTAACATTTGGAAAAGAGCCAGGGAAACCTTATTGTTCCAACTTTATGTTGATTTTTTGCTAGTAGAACTCCAATAAAAAAGCAGTAGTCTAGCATTAATGCAGGAGAGGTGAGGGCAAGGCTGAAAGTTTATCAGTTGATGTAGTATTTAGCTCCATTATGTTCTGGAGTGGAAACTCAAGATCTGGAGAAGTCATGTGGATTTTATTAAGGCTGACTAGCTTGAAGACTTTCGGATGAGTCAAATATTTTTGAATACAGTAAGGAATTTTTTTTCTTTCAAGGTACAGAAGGAATAGAGCATGAATGATTAAATCTTTCTTACTATGTATGGAAACAATGCTTGTGACCATTTAGACTTGTTTTTGTTTAAAATTGGCCTTCCTTAATGAGATAATGTAGTGTGATTGGCACATGAGCCTGAATTCATGGTATGAATGTTTCGAACACTGATCATATAATGCCAGTGTCTGAAGAATCCACAAGTGGACTTAAGAACTAGCTTTCAACTTTATTAATTCAGTGGTGAGGCTATTACCTCATTTCCTCTACATCTGCTCCACCAGTTATTTGCAGTAGATCCAGCGTTACTGGTTGTAGAGCCCTGCGGCACTGTGTAACGTGCATCTCAAACTGTGTCCTTTCTCAATTCGGATCTCTGATTTTCTTTCTGTGAGAAGGATGGAGACAGCAGAGCGGAGACACATCTGTCTGCCTCTTTCTACCAGCAAAATCTCAGGCTTTTAAACCTTCTATCTATTATGATCGCTAGCCCCACGTACCAGTGAACTAAACCAGTAATTAGTCAAGCCTGAGGTCCATGTGAGGACTGTGAACTTAAAAATGGGAATTAAAAGCCATGAAGTTCAGTGTTGGTAGGCTTAAACTCACCATACAGTGATTCGCACCCTCACTACAGATTCTTTTACTAATTTAAGAAGGTCGACATGCAGTGTACTACGTGTTCTTTAATAATTTACTAACAAATTGCTAAATATTTCCATGTTCCAAATCTGTGAACTGAACTGCTTATCTAAGGTAACCAGTGATCAACCTTTGATGACTTGGCACCACAAGGAGGAAAATTTCTTTCCAACTCCAAAACCAGTCAGACTATAGCGTCTTATATCAACTCTTTTATCACTTCCCAAATGAAAGTCTGGTTTGTTTGTTGTTTTTAAGATAAGATCAAAATGGGAGGAAAAAAAAAAAAAAGAGGAAATATGGTGCAAATGGAGTCTGTAATCTTCTTTTTCACCCTGGTCAAGTGAGGAAATCAAAGTGGTCTCCAGGTGCAAATGAAACCACTTTGATGTGAGACTCCCTGAGAGTCAGGGAGAAAATTTTGGCAGATACAAGTTTTATGTCTCTGAGAATGACACTGTTGTATATACCTGCCTTTCCCTGCACTTCTGGTCAATTTCTTAAGATGTTCGAATCCATCTCATAGGGGATAAATGATAACCTTGAAACAGTTTTCTCTAGGTGAGTTATTTGTTGTCCTGTGACTTAAATGATTAGATTACAGACCCTGCTCAGTTTTTCTCACACTGGCTTGATCTATTTCAAGCTCTCCCTCGTTTCTTTCTTCTTTCTTTCTCCCCAGTGATGTTAATTATAACGAGCACCAAGTATGCACCAGGAGTTGGTTAATTTATAGCTTGGGCTTTTACTAGAATTTCTCTTCTGAAGAATTTTAAGTAGCTTTGGGTCTCTCTGAGTGGGCGCAGCCTTCCTTTTTCATGTAGATCGCTGTCTTCTGTGCCTTATTTCTGTGCTTTTCACAAAGATTTCTGTCCCCAACTTTCTCAGGACAATGACACCCCCTACAGAAAGGTCAGCACAGGCAGCAGAGAAGTCAGTTCCTGCCTGACAAAGCCACTGAGCCCCTTTCAGAAAAGGGGGCAGCACCCCTTGGGCGTGCAGCAGGCGCTCAGAGGAGTCGGGTTCCCCTGAAAGCACTGGTTGTCCCTCTCTGCTGAGCCACCCGGTGGCAGCAACTCCCAGTCCCTGGCAGCCACCAGAGTGCCCGGACTGCCAAGTCCAAGGCTCTTTAGCAAAGGAGACAGAACGCTCTTGCTTTCCTCCTGTCTCCCCCCCTCTCCGAGGTTAGTGTTGTCTTGGGCCAGGTGACAACATGGTTTATCAGGAGCAGGGAACCTTCTGTGCTGTGGGCAGCATGGAACAGGTGCAATTACTAGAGACTGTTATACAGAAGATGTCAGAGGGAGACGTGCAGGTTGAATACAGCAATGTTTCTTTTTGGAAATACTTGCTTCCAGAGTAAGTGTGGTTTCTGCAGTCCCTATCAGCGGGATACAGTTTTGGAGGCAAGCACAGTACTATTGAATGAAAATGTTGTGGTGATAAAGACCTAAGTGTGGATATATCTCTTTCAAGTCTGCTAGACCCAATAGCACTCTCTGTAAACATGAGTAAAGATTGATCCACTGCTGTGGAGGACCACTTGTGAGTGAACATGAATTTCTTAGTTTTCTTCTTCCTTTTCGTGTGAGTTGAAATTGGGAATTACCGCTCTGGAGGGTTTGGGGGTTTTTTTGGCATTTCTCTTTAATATTTATTTTTATACTGGGGTATAGCTGAAATGTCAGTATCAACAATGGAGCCGCATTGTACTAGCTGCTTTACTAAACAAACAAGTTAGGTATGTCCTGTTTTGAGAGCTAATTCTCAAAGGTGATGAACTTTTTATACAAGAGGGTAGAGTGGAGAAATGGAGCAGAAGGGTAAGGATATGGGGAGAAAAGAAATCTAGTCTGTACAGTAATGGTATTTGTAACTATGAAATTCTGAATTAACAAGAGTTAGTTTTGTTTGTCCTTTGAAAGGATTTTCTTGTGACACCCAACAGAGTTCTGTTGTCTGATATAGACTGAATATGCATCTGTGATGTGGAACTAGAATGTCTTGCTTGCTACAAACTTCTGTTGAACTTGCACGTAGTCAACATGGTCTCTGTTGCAACCAGTATGTAGTCAAAAAAGGATCGTGAGTGACATCTCAGTCCAAGCGAGAGAAGAAAATTGCCAAGTAGAGTGCTGTGTGTTTAAAGAAATGAATTAGGAGGTGACTACTGACCTTACTTCCAGAGATACTTTTCATAAGTTTATTAGATCCATTGCTACTCTACAACTGGGAGGCTAAAGTGGAGGGACAAAGTACCTGTCGTTCTGACTGGGAGGATTGGACCTTCCTTTGGTGCAATCCCTGACTGCGATAACTTGGAGAAGGACAAACGCAGATTTTTTTATTGATAATTTTTTTTCCCATAGGGCTGAACTAGCATAAAATTACAAGTAAGGAAAAATTCTCCATGGGGAAACTGATATGACAGCATATTCCTCTTTCTGACAGCAATGAAAAGTTAAAGTGTACTAAATTTTCAAGGCATGATCTTCTCAAACAGGAAAGTTTCGTTTCTATCTAGCAGATCAGTGCTAAAATTTTATCTGTGGAAGTGGTCGTGGTTCTTTGTGGCTTAGTGCTTTCTAGTGATCCCTGCTGTGTGGCTGGAGTTGTACTGTGGGGTGTTGGGGGTTTTTGTTGTTGTTGGGGTTTGGTGAGGGCGTTTTGTGTATTTTGTTTATATAAAAAAGGCAAATGTGGGAAAGTGACACTGAATGCAGCACCATCCATCATTCCGCTGTTTCTAATTGCAGTGCTGGGTACATCCTGAGGTATCTTTCGTATGCAGAGTTCAGGGATATAGCTAGAAACCATACATTCAGCACAATTCCACGGTGACCCTGACTGACCCTGAGTCATTGCTTATGCTGATGCCTGCTTCTGTGTCCTACGCAGAATGTCGTGTGGATATTTGTATAACTCTATGCAGGTTCAAGAACTTCTGTCTCCACGAGATTTCCATCCGTAATGATTTGACAGATGTAGTCACGCTCACTGTTGGCCTCCCTTAACACGGTAGGACAAGGGTCCCGCAGTTGCTGCAGTCCCTCCGTGTCCACACTTAGGAATTTTTCGGATACTGAGTATCGGGTACTAGTTTTGGTTTGGTTTTTTTTTTCAGTTGGGGATTTAATGATGGTATATAAAGCCCATTCTCCCGAAATAATAGGCAGTGTCGATCTCTTACAAATTAACAAGTGGTTGTACAGAATACACTTACAAGGTGGGAATATATACGATTGTGTGTTGTATCTCTATGGATTTCACTCTCTTATTGTATCCATTTTTGCTGTTTGATTCTTTTTTATAAAAAGGAGGGGCAGAATGCAAAAGGAGGAGCTGGAAGGCATTTGGCTGCTCCTGGCTGCACAATGCCTTTATCAGGAGGTAGTGTGGTCATGTCAGGAGCTTCCTAAAAACTGAGGGTTATTGTAGTTCAGTGACCTTCTTACTGGGAAGCTTCACTCTTTGTAAACACAATCAATTGTGGGACACAAGCTATGACTTTAATGCAAAATAATGGCAAGCTTACATGAAAAAATCAATCTGATGAGACAGCAAATTGTCCTAAAACAGATGTTATTACCACGGTGCAGTTATTCCCTCTTCCCTGAGAGGTAAATGGGGAGAATTTAGTTTCCTGTAGTTTTTCATTATAAGTTAAGTAATGATTCTGTTGTTCCAACTGTTTACATAATTCCACTTTCCTTCACCATCTCTTTCCTTTTCCCAGTTTCTTGCAAGACTTGGCCTGTCTCCTTCCATCCAGAGACCACTGGTTTATCAAAATTACAACGGCAAGACTGGATTAGTTTTATGAGAGGGAAAGAATACATTTACATTTTAATAAAAAGATGCTTGGCATCTTTTGTGCAGTTGTTGGGTCTCAGAGATACCGCTCACAGCTTTCCCTTTGTGGTGTGGGGTGTTGTGGTTATTTTCAGAGGAATGGCTGAAACTGTTCTTGCAAGATCTTATGTATCATAAAATGCTTTTTGCAAACTGTGTAGTTTACATACGGACAAGAGAAGCCAAAGACTAGAGAACTGCTGTGGTGGAAAGAGACCCACAGGATTTCAGAGGCAGCAGTTGGCCAATGGGTGGAATTTTTTGTTATTTTAGGGTTTTAAGCTTTTTCTAAAGTATAGATAGTTGCATTTTTTTATGTTAATTCTGTGGTTGGCTCATTTTTATGGATTTTCTTTTTTTAACAATAGCATTCAAACATACTTTCTCTGCCAGCCATCCAATGCTTTAAACAGTAACAGTAGCTCTTGGACATCGAACTAGTTAATATGCCATTATAATTAATGTACTGGTCTGGAGTAGCACCTAAACCTTTAGGATTACTTTTAGCATGGCACTGATGTTTGCCACAAAATGAGTGCACATGCACTTAAGGGCATTTTAAGAAGTCTGATCTGGTATGACTTGTTTTCTCGTCTGTGCGTCACGCACGCTACATGCATAACAGGTTTGAGTTTTTCTTCTTTCATAGGGACTGGAGTTGTAACTAGATTCGTTAGCATAGACATGGACCTGAGCCAGCGATGCCTGCTGTATTTTTAGCAGTGCAGGGCTGGTGGGCTGTGCTCGCTGTAATTAATCAGTACAATAACAGTATAATAAATGATTTATCCATTATTTTAATGCTTGCTATACAGTGTACAGGATCTGCTGATTTTTTCACCCTTGTTTATTCAGTGAGTCTATATGCGGGATGGGGGGAAGCACAATAGGCATTTACCATCCTATTGTTATCCAGAGGACACATTGTAGCTGATTGTAAAAGTGAGGATGGCTAAGGGTGGTCTAATGTCACATGTTGCTGGGTGGTGATAGGAGGCCTCTGGCTAATTAGCTAGCCATGAAAACGAGTTACTTCTTTCCCAGTGTATTTTGTTGGCTTTGTCCTGTTAGCAGGCTGCAGCCCAAGGGAATATTCTGTTTGCACAGAAGAAACAGAGTCCTTAGTGTTCTCCATCACTGATCCTTATGTACCATCCAGTTTGGTTAAGGCAGGATTTTATCTGTAAATGAATTAAAAGTGCTTCTGAAAGATCTTTATTTTGGGGAAAGTAGCTGGGATGTTGCTGTTGTCCCATTTCCAGTTTTGTTGAGGCTGAATAAACGCTCAGTTCTGGTTTGAGTGAAACAAGAAGCAGAATAGTCTTCCGTGGGCCAACCGCTCTTCTGTCATGTTAGCTGAAACAGATGTTTTTATTAAAGTTTAATTACTCTGTGACTCACTTCTTAATGCAATGGCTAAAAGAGAACCAGAATGAGTCTTTGTACAATCTATTAGGAGAATACAGATATACCAACTGAGATGGATCATCCTCTTTGTGTCTTAAAAAAAATAAAATACGAAAGCCACCTACTTTGGCTTCCAGCCTAGTAAGAATTACGGAATTTTATTGGATAATTCCTGGATCAAATCCGTAATACCTGATTTGAGTCAGAATAATGTCCTATTGCAAGAATTGTATAAAAACAATGGATTCTCCTCAGGTTTTCAGTGGTCAGTTGTCCTGGTTAAAAAGAGGCACTTCACTGACGGCCTAGCCCTCATAATTACCACTAATTGTGTGACCAGACTCCATTAGGCTGCCCATAGCACACATCACGAGACAGAAATCCTAGCCCAGATTTTTTCCTATCTGAATGCAGTAGATAGAAACCAGGGGGAAAAGGGAATATAGAGGTGAAAGTCTTGCCCTCATAAACATGGTAGGTCAGTATTAAGTTTGTGCATCCCATCCCGTGTGCTGTCCATCAGGTGAAATTTCAGTTCCTTGCCAGGATCAGGTGGCCCTAAGAAATTCTGTCTTGGATTTCTCAGTGGTACTTCCCACTCACCCCCCCATTTAAGCCTTGTTCATTGGCAATCTTGTAATTGGCTTTATTGACTTTGGCAAAACTTATAAAGATGGTGAGTTGAACTTAAAAATCCATCAACCTGTCCTTCCAGCATTAAAGGGGTGGGCTGGAGTATGAAAAGAGCTGTGAAATTTCTTATGTTCAAGCTGTTGCCCAAAGAGCATGGAAGGGTGGTGAGAGAGGTGTTGTAAGTGCATCAGTGTCAGGAGGATGGGGCCAGTCTTTTTTTCAGTGGTGCCCAGTGACAGGACAAGAGGTAACAGGCACAAACTTGAACATAGGAAGTTCCATCTCAACATGAGGAGGAACTTCTTTACTTTGAGGGTGGCAGAGCACTGGAAGAGGCTGCCCAGGGTGGTGGTGGAGTCTCTGTCTCTGGAGACATTCAAAATCCGCCTGGACACGTTCCTCTGCAACACACTCTAGGTGGCCCTGCTCTGGCAGGGGGGTTGGACTAGATGTTTTCCAGAGGTCCCTTCCAATCCCTAACATTCTGTGATTCTGTGATCTTCTTGTCCAGCAGTAGCTCTTCTGCTGAAGTATCAGACTTGGTATGTGATGAGTGTAGTTCTGGGAGACACAGGCAGCAGTAAGCCCACCATGAAAGCATATTGTAAACACCCATGCAAGCTGTTTTGCTGGTGACCTTGACAAAATATTTTTATTTCTATGCTGAGTTAATCTAAATCATGCTGCAGCCTAATCTATGACATTTGCAACTGTGTCTGCAAGACTGAAAATGAATCTGACGGTGGTGGAGAGTGAAAGCAAGAAGGAACGCAGAGCTTTTGAATGAGTGAATGAAAATTTGCAGGACTTGGCATCTGTCGGCTTCCCCTTAGTGCTCCCATCTCTGTACCCTGGAGCTGTGAAACTCCAGGGCTCCAGTACCATGTCAGGCAGCACATCCAACCCATACTTGAAGCTATGGCTTTCCAGTAAGCATTTGTTCAAGAAGGCTGACTGTGGTTTGGCTGAACTCCTTCAAATACGTATCTTGGCAGCACTTGTGCAATAGTTCAGTTTTGTGGGCGTGACTTTGTCCCTTTAAGTGCTGACAAGGAGGCACAGAGCAGAAATTCACATCTGAGGTATCTATTTCTGACGAGGAAAATAGAAGTGAAAAGGATTAGTATTTACTGGCGTGCACGCACTGGTACTTGTACAGAAACATCCTGGTGGCGATGAGACTGCAGTCGCTTACAAGCCTTGCGAGGAGCAAGGAACAGCTATGATAATGCTGTTCTTTATTTTCAGTTCTGTGCAGAGCAGGCTCCCTCTCTAGAGCCTTCCCTATGCTTCCCTTCCCTGTTGCCAATGAAAAGCTTGGCTTTCTGCAGGCCTTTTAATATTCCCACTTAATTAGAAGGAACCGTTTTTCTACTTGATTCAAAGTACCTCCATCAAAACAGGAACTTTAGATGAGTCTGAGTGATTTTTAACAGCTGTCATCCATTGTGAATTTTATTTTATTTTTTTTTCCCTTTTGAGCCTTCTTGCTGTAGCATCTTAAAATTTCTGCCGTGTGTGATGTTAACCATGGACAACCAACAATGTCCCTGGTAGTGCTGACAAGGAGGATTGCAGCAGAAATCAGTATTTTAAAGACTAAACTCAGTTGTTTAAACAACCATGTGTATGGACGCTGTTGCAAAAATAAATCTCTTTATCTCAAGTGACTTCAACAGAAACTGGCTACAGATAAAAGACATTCACAAGAGTTCTTATTTTGGTTCTGAAAGATCTGTAATAGGATTTTCTTTTTAACCTTTGCTTGTGGAAAAGTGATTGAACATGCTCTTGAAACAAAAGCAATAGGTTTTGAGCACCTAAGCCATCACGCAACATCACCATAAATAGACTTGGTCTCACTGAACTCGGTGGAGACAAAACAAAAATATTGATACTTCTAAAATAAACACTTAACATTTGACACACTATTCCTTCCTTGAAGTAAGTGGACTTCCCTGAAAGTTTATCAGGATGTGGTGACTCCATTTGCCTTGATTTATCTATGCAGGAGTCCCTGCTTTTTTAGCACTGCTACAGGAGCTCTACTGATTTCAAGAGAGCCTGAGCTCCTACCAAGGATGATGCTGATCTCAGGTCCGTGGTACATGAAGTCCTCGGCTTGGCTGTGAGGAAGCCGTCTTTCGCATCAAGCATCCTACACGCCGCTTGAGGCAGCTTCAGGCAGAAAGACATTTCCATTTTCTTGTCTGCAGATGTCTTGCAACCCAGAGTCAAATGATGAGAAGTAGAGAATTTTAGTCTTGAACTGTTCAGGGGATAAGTTTTAAATGCAGTTCTGACATTTATTTTTACGAGTGAACGGAATTTTTTGCAAAGCCTTTTCGGGTGAGATTAGTTACAGACATGATATGTTTTTGCCTCCTTCTGCTTCACTTATTCCTCACGTCTAAAATGTTCCAGTATTTCATTTTTATAAGGTAAGGGTATGGCATGAGCAGGACTTTGCCACATTAGTAGCATTATTCTATTAACTATTACTTTCTTTCAGGCTGTCCTTTGTTTTGTGTGTCGTATTCAGTCTCGTATATAAACTGGCCATCCTTAAAATGACCACCAGACCCTCTTGTTTGGTCTCCAGGTTTTATTGCTATGGTATCGCATTCCTTCTGCATTTGTCAACACAGGAAGTCTATTACAAAATAGGATGAAATGGAAAACTTAAGATGTGTGGATACCAATTATACAGCAAGCCTGATTTCAGTCTACTTAGCATTAGATATAAATTCTGAAAGTTCACTAATTTCAGTTTATTTGCCAAAATTTCTTGCAATAATTTTATTGCTCTGTTTCAATATATGTAATTTATTGCTCTGTTTCAATATATGTAATTCAATATATGTAATATGAAGATCTAAAAGCAAATTTGTTTCAAGATCCACGCTGAAATACAAAAACTATCGAGACCCCTGAAAAAATGAAAGCTCCCTCTTCGTTTTTCACCAAATTACTCCGCCCTTGCTGTGAGGGATCAGTGGCTGCCCAGCATCATCGTGAACTTCACAGCCTACATGGGAACAATGATAAATGAAAATAAACAGAGGCACTTTCCTAGATTTCAGCAGAGTTAGTAATATGCTTTAACACTTTGAACTACTATCCAGATTTTGGCAGATATTTTGGTGGATCTGGGCTTAAAGTGAGAATCAGAAGATTGGACAAAAAAAACTGTTTTCCCCTTTTTCCTCTGTGACAAATCCTCCTGGGCTCCAGCAGACGGGTGTTACCTCTGTTTCCATATGCCAGCAACAATAGATCTAGCTTCTATTTCAAAATCAGTGCTCACCTGATTGTAGTAATTTGTATTTAGTAGCCTATTTTCAGGACATGGATTGGAACCATCAGTGGAATTGAACCTAATTAACAGGATTTTCTGAAAGTGAGAACCCAGGAGATGAGACTTTTAAATGCATGCATGCTTGGGATTTTTCTTGTTTATTTTTAACTGCTCTAATTATTTTCATGGCGCACGTGATTTTTTTCTCTATTACCATACTCCGAATCCAGACTCATTTCTAGCATTATTTCAGTTGTTATTCATACCGCAGAAGCACCTGGTCGAGGAGTAGGACCTCGCTAAACCTATTGATCTGTAAATGTAATGGGAAGACCGTAAGAATGTTGCTCTGCACCCATTACAGCCAATTCCTGTTTCTCAGAGTAAGTACTTTGTCTGCCAGGCAAACTACTTTTGCATCCAAGCTGTTTGTTGTTCTCTAACTGTGGTGAAAGAATCGAGTTGCTCTGGTTTTTGCAGAACTGCAGTTTCAGGATAAAGGCTCTTCTAGTTCGGAAAACTCGGTAGCAGAATCACAACAGCACAATCATTCTATTTCGATGTGTGCTCCATTAGCACCCTCCCTACATGCTATTTCTGCTCCGGACAGAGTTACAGCTACAGTGTTACACCTGTTATACCAATATAGTTCTGTTGGTGCCTTCTCCCTGAAGGCAAACATTTAAGTTATTTCTCTCTCCAGCCCTTCTCACCAACAATCTTTTTATATTGACTTGTAATTTTTCTTTCAATTCTAAATAATTGTAAGGGGTGAAAAATGTCTTTACAGTTTCTGAGCTAACATTTTTCCCAACCACTTTTTTTTGTTTAACATAGGTGCTGATTATAAATGTCTCCTACAGTGAAAATATGAAGCCGTTTCTAATGTATTTTCTTAGTTCCCTTGTAAAGGGACCCTTTTTAGCACTACCTAAATTTAAGATACCTATTACAAGATTTCTGAGTCTGACTGTTCTTGTGAGTTATTTTCAAGATTCCAATAAGAAGAAAATAAGAAAAAGAAAGCATGCAGAGCTGCCCCCTCAAGAAAACTGAAGTGAACGTCTTGAAATCAGCATGTTGCTCAAAATCTCACACTGCTTTGGCTAGTCATCGTGACTCCCAACCTCTTTATAATAAATCACTACTGATAAATATCTGACTTTTCTAGTCAGCTCCCTGTGTTTTTCAGAGTATCATAATTGTCGTCTTTACCAGGAATGAAGTATGGGAAAAGGCTGAATATAAGCTAGTTGGACATAGGGAGCTATTTAAAATTAGAGCATTTTCTCCACCGTCTGTATTAGTCTGCTTATGTTAACGTAGTGATGCAGCACTGCAACATAAAGACTTATATTTTAACGGCCAGATTCATAATTCAAATATTCTGATTTAAATAAAAATACAATCCCTTTAATTTAACGTATTTCTTTTCATCGAGGAAGTACAGAAATATTTGATCCTTATGATGGTTTTATTTAGGTGTTTTATTTGCTTTTTTAATTAGAGAATAAAAAGGAATTTGATTTAGAGGTTCTCAGTCAGAATGTTGTAAAGGTGTAAATTTTTTTTTGACCTATAGTGTTAAAAAACACAAAAAACCTGTGCGAAATAATAGCATTTTCATCTGAGTGAAATATCCTAACATTTTTTGGTTGTAGAACTTAAAACGAGGTCACATCATTCTGAAAATTCCAGTTTATTTGCATCAAGTGTAGGTTTTTAGAATCCCTCAGACCTCCTTAAAATGCTGTGGTTACAATGGTGCATTTATTTTAAGGATATTATTGATACACAAAAATAAGAAATCATGGTAGTAAGCTGTGTTTTCCACAGAAGGCTGGGGGGGGGGAGGGGCGGAGAGTGCAACTGAGATTAGGGGGAGGAATTTGATAAGGCATATTTATGTCCTCTGGTGCACTGTTGATGCGTCCATTTAATTCCTAGTGGTGTCTTGCCTGGTTTGTGTGTTAATTCAGGGAACAGTAATGTGCACACGGTGGAGACGCATAGGCAATCTCCTTGACTCTCTCAAGCGTAAGTTGGAAAGTGCATCAGTCTTCTGTAGGTTTTAGCACGTAGTACCGATTTGAGTTCTTGCCTGTATGCTACTTGTGCTGAAGTGGCATGAATCAGAGGTGGTTTGTTGTTTGGGTTTTTTTTAATTAATGTATGTATGGGTAAGACGCTGGGCATTTGATTTTTGAGATTACTGGTAAACAACTTACCGTTTTCAAGAAAACAATTCAAGAATCATTAAATGCATCACAAGATTATTTTAGTGACTAGAATGGAATATTGTAAAACAAGTTTTAAGAGGTCAGAAGTAAAAACTCATACGTATTCTTAGGAGATGGTAGGAGAGGACAGGATAGAGTAACCATGTTCTTTGCTAATTGCATTATCTTTGTGTGCAACATTTTAGTCTAGTGTGTGGGGTTTGAGTTTAGGGGTTTTCCTTGTGTTTTGGAGTGGTTTGGCTTGGGTTTTTTTCTTGTGTGTTAGTATCTGCTTGTACCAGGAGCTCCGTGGATCAAATGCACTTCCAGGTTTCTGCCTGTGGTTTTGGGGAGAGATAGATTTTGGGATCAGAAACACATCTGTATGTATTTTGTCATTCTTAAAACTGCTTCACCATTCAACAACACAAGCTCTCAAGCTTGAAATCTGTAAGTAAAGGTTTGCTTGTATGCTTATACCTTCTAAATGAGCCCAGTGGTTAGCAAATTCAACTGCCATCTGAAAATGCAGAAGAGGAATTCCAGGTCTCTGAAAATCCTTCGCTTAAAATGTCCTGCTAGTAGCTCTACCTCGGCCTTTATATGTGATAGGCGACATATCTCAGATGATCTCAACTCTCAGGGGAACATAAGAATAGAGGCATTCTCTGCGTTCATGAGTGGTTAGAATAACACTGTGCTTAGTGATCAAATGAACAATCCCTTTGAGCTTTCGAGATAGTACCCCCTCTCACAGGGCATCGGAAAGCATTTCTTTAACAATTATGCAACAACAAAGCACAATAGGATCGCTGGTTGCCATGATTTCTTTCGGAGGAGAAAAGTCAGAGTTTGTATGTTACCTAGTTGTTACGATCTCAAATTAAACCACTTCAGCAGTCAAGGAGTGGAACTTAATCTGTTGCCAAATCCCTGATATTAGTGGAATAGGCTGCTGCATAAGTGTTTGAGATTCTTTTTGCCTATTAACCCATACATTTTTGCAAAGATGTCACCTGCTTGGTGCTTGGTTTTTTTTTTTTCCAATCCCTTTTCTGACCTGCCTGCTTTGCATTAGTCAGTTTAAAAATCAGCAGGAAACAGAACTGCTGACTGTGCTGTTCTTATGCTCTGGGTCATTTCTCCGACCTACTGTTCTTCCTGTTGACTGTGACTTATTCCCAGTGTGTGACTATGCTCCGCTTTTGCTTGCCACTAGTCTTTTCCCCATGCTTTTCTCCCCATATTTTTTTCTCACCTACTGATCCATTTCTTTCTGCCAGACCCTCTTTAGCTGCGTTTACATCCTTCTATCTTACTGGTTCCTCCCTTTTCTTCACTACTCTCTTCCCCTCTTCATGGATTTCCTTTACTACCAGGGGTCAAACCTACCTCAGCTGCTTTCTAGCAACTACTCTATGAACACCCAGAGTTCTCCTCCTGGCGAGATTCTTGATGACCCGGGGCTGTTGTGGGCATTCTGCTGTAATAACAAATTCTAGTCAAGACTTGAGACATCTTCTGCAACAGGACACCTTGAAAAAGAAAGTTTCTCTGAAAAGTTTCTTCTAACAAATTATACTCTTTTCTGATAGAAGTCCTTGTAGTCAGTGAGTCTTCAACCAGATTTTGGGCCTAAGATAGACAGAGTCAGAATCAATCGAAGTATGGTGTCCTATCTTTCCAAATAGCAAAATAAATTAGAAATACGACTCTAGGTAAATTCTGCTACAAGTTGGTCATGCTTTCTAGAACTTAAAATACTACAATCACTGAATGGTTCATTTGTTTTACAAATAATAGAAATCTAAAACTCAGTTGAAATCAGAATCTGACCTACTGTCTCTAATCTGCTTATTAGACAGGGGAGGTTTATTTGCTTAGTTGCTTAGATAGCAGCAATTTTTAAGTAAAATTGTGCTAGTGGGGGAAAAAAGATACTTCTGCTATAAAAATGGCACTGAAGTGTTTGCAACCTGAAGTGCACTTCATAAACCACAAATCCCTTGTATGTTGCAATGCACAGATCTTAACTTACTGTGATTGAACCACTGTAGTCACTACTAATAAAATGAACTAAGTTATTTTGGTGTTATGATTATTAAGAGAAATTTTGTTGAATGGTTTTAGCAAACACGTGTCATCCCTGTAAAGCTGAAGCTTTGAGAAAGCAGTACGGCCTTGCCATCAATCTCCTAAGCATGTAATAGACCATTTGGCCAATGTACAATGGCTGAATGTATGTATTTGAAAAGCAAAGGAATTGGCTAACCTGAGACCTTTAAAAAATGTTAAGTAAATCACTTAGGTTTTGGAACTCCTCTCCTTGTGTCTGAAAAACAATAACTATACCAAGATTTTCTTATGTTGTGTATGTGTGTATACAAACATGTATGACACACAAGTGTTGCACATTTAAGACAGCAGTAGAATAAAGAGAACCATAAATGTATATATTCTGTGGTTTTTTGGATGTTCATAATACCTAATCTTTTCATTCTAGTTAAAGAAGAATAAAAGTAGAAGATTGTAAATTGCATTCGTTTAAGATCAGGTGCTTACATTTTTTGCTAGTGCAATGTCAATACCACATTAAAGTCTCAGGGAAAAAAAAAAGGGTGTAATCTTAAGCAAAATTGCTAGTTCTCAGCCACTGAAATGGACCTCAATTTAACATTGATATTATTTCTGGTGGAGTTTTTCTGGCTTCCCCCCCCCCCACCACTTCTCTTCCTACTAATTAGATTGACGCTACAAGCTTAACGTCTTTGGACCAAGAAACATGTTTTTATTTTTTTATTTATACTATTTATCTATACTTGAGGTTTGTCTGTACTTTTTAGAAAAGGGAATGAATTTCACTCTTAGTCCTGGATTTCAGATGTGACGTATTAGTGTGTCTGGAATCTGTCCTCACTAGCTCTTCCCACTGATGCTACTACTTTGGGAGAGTTTTTTGCTCCGATAGTAGTTTTAAAGCATTTTCTTTGTCACCAGTCCTTTTGCTCTTACCAGTTCAGAAAAATCCAGTACCAGCTGTTGTGTGCGTGTAATCTGTATTATGTCCTGCTCTGCTTCGGAATCCCTCAGTGCTGTTAAATCCAGCCAAATGAGGCTGATGTGTGCTTGCAGCTTCCTTTGTCCGAAATTGAGCTCTGTGTAGATTGAGACATTTGTAGTCTGCACTTTAATTTGCCACTTGATTTAACGATAATTTTGTTCAACTGCATAAAGGTTAGAACATTTCTTCATAGAAAAGTAATTGCTGTGAATTTCCTGTGTTGTTTTATTTTGCTTAAAATTAAAATTGAAGTCTAGGTTTTATTTAAGCAGAGTCTTTCAGTGGACGTTCAGTAGTTTTTTGAGGATAAAAATGAAGGCTAAACCTGTTTTTGTATTAGAAGCACATGATGTCATGTGAGTAGAAGTGGCTTTGAGCTCAAGATATTTTTACACTTGGTTTTTCCCTTTCCACCACCATGCAAATAATTATCTTCACCGTTGCGCACTGTATTCTTAGTTGAGGCACCATCTTGCAGAATTCAAGATTTTACTGTGCTCTATCTGGGCATCTTTAACAGGGACCTTTCACACAGACGATGCCATTGATGCTTTGGGACAGTTGGGTAACATTTCCCTTCTTCCAGCTCATCCCAGTAGAAGAGACTATGATGGTTGGGTTTGAGCTGCCTATAATTAGGAAACACATAGTTTGTTAGATTTTCGCATTGTTGGAGTGCGAGAGGCTGGAAACGGGCGTGTATAAATTTGGTATTTGATGTGACACTCTTTATACATTGTCATATGTTCCTTTCTTTCCATCAACTTTATTCCATCAGTTTGATTTACATGCACGTACCTTGGACACTGAATTTTCAGGTTTTCACTTGGAGAAATTTTAGAGACAGTAAAGTAAGTTCTGCACCGCTCTTACTGGGTTTACTCACCATGTGCTGAAGAGCCTACCACAAGCTGTGCGTTATGATCCCTGCTGAGTAAGAGCTGCACGCAGTTCTGCCTTCTCAAATCTTATTTTCTCCTGATGGAGCAAAACGTACCTGATAACGAGTCCAAAAGCAAGTGGTTATTTAGGTAGCAACAAAATGCTGCATAACTCTGGTCCCTAGGAGGAATGGGGAGGTGGGAAAGTTGTTCTGATTTTGTCTTATCTTGCGGAGGGTATTCAGCACAGCCAGTTTTCTTAGTGTCCTGCTGTGAGATTTTTTTTACTACACGGACAACTAATTTTAATGTCTGACTTTATTGCTGACCTTTTTTCTTTAATTATTTTGGGTCCTGTGGGTTAGTACCTGGCCTCAGATTTAAAATTTAAAAAAACAAACAAACAAACCAAAAAACAGATGAAAAGGTATCATAAATTGACAGCATGTTACTTTATCTGTTAGGATATGAAACTGGTACAAAGTAAAAAGCAGATGTAAAATTGTTAAGCAGGCAATTTCCATGTTGTGGGTGGATTTTCTGAAATACCCGAAGGGAATTTTTAAATACTCTGGAAAAATTATCAGAAAGAGCATACTCTGTGTGTGTTTTAAAAAATAAAAAAACACTAAGCACAGAGGTGGGCTCCGCAGAATATCCTTAAGTATTTTCACATTCACTGCTCAGTCTCGAAGAAGGAAATTGTAAATGGAAAGGAAGGGCTAGATGAATCTTGACCGTGCAAGTGTTAGTAATGAACACTATGTCAATACCATGCTCCGGGAACTCAGAGTTGTAAAATAACTTTTGACGTTTGGGAGTTTGTACAGGTTGTTTGTTTTGGGTTTTCTTTTTTGAAGAGTTGAAGGTCAAAATACCTGATGCCAGACTGCGTATGAGCTCTAACCTGACAGGTGAAATACGGACACCACTAAACTTTTCCAGCTTTGCTGGTAGTCGTACCCCTAGCTGTATGTTTCCTAAGGACGATACAGGGGACAGCCAAGCAAGGTGGCTAAATGGACTCATGCTCTTAAACAGCAGCTGTCTGTAACATCCAGTTTCACTGGACTAGGCACTAATTTGATCTTTTTCTACTACTATTTTTTTGTGGTGGTTTGGTTTTTTGTTTGAGTACATTGTAATCTGTTTGGAATGGTTGTTTAAGTTAGCAATAATAGTCCAAAAGCAGAACTTGACAGCCGCTGCTTTATTGCCAGCTCCTCCGTACAACCCATTTCAAAGCAAGCCTATTTTCAGGGTAGAGTGGTTACACATTTGGCTTGTTTGCTTTTAATTTCCATTAGACTTTACTGCCAAAACAACCTGGCCATACCAGTGACAAGACGGAAAGTTGGCTTGCTAACAAGTATCGATGTTTGCATTAAAAAGCAATTTGATAAAGAGTTACGCAAAAGCCCTCTCCAAAGAGGGAGGCATTTTAAGGCAGTAACCACACAATAAAAATACTTAATTTCATTTTTGGAGACCACTCATTTTTAAATTGCTCTGGGTGAATATACTCCATTGTATGCTGAAAGAAGAGACATATCAGTTGATTTTATGTATTATGCCTGCATGGGGCGGAAAGGGAAGGGAAGCAAAAGAATTGTACAGGTATGGAGAGTGCATTTCTGCTGGTTGGAGAACAGGATGTTTCCTTCTTCTGCAGCTGGATCTTGCTCTGAAATTCATGGAACATGTCTCAAACTAGCCACGTTCATGGGTGGAAAGCTTTGAGTACTTGAGTCGTTGCTCTGTTTCAGACAGATACAATGCCAGAGTGTTCACATCCTAAGTGGGATAGAAAAGTTGGCTGATCAAGCACATAACTGATCCTGGAATCTAAAGATTTGTTTCTGTACTTTGAAATTCTTTCTCAGTGAATGATTTGTTTTATATGTGCACCATTAAAAACAAAGAAGTATTTCTCCCTTCTTTTAAAGCTGAGGAGTAACGACATACGAAGGATCCCTCTAAATTGCAGGACCCCAGGAACGTTTTCCAGCTCTCTCTTGGGGCTGGGTCCTGGCTTCTCCCTGTATTTGTGTGTACATAGTCCCTTCACTCCCCCCTTCCACACATCTGCGTCCATGTTCCCATGTTCAGAGAAACCTTAAAGTACAGGCTGGGTGACATAAGAGCTCCCTCCCTGCCACACAGCATGGGCACAGCTATATAACATGAATACATCCAGTACAAACAAACAAAAAGGGCTGACTGATGGGGTTATTTTACTGTCAGGCTGTTGTGAGTATGTCTAAGGCTGCCTCCTAATTCTTTAGAGATTTGCAGCGATCACCAGCCTTGATCAGTTTTCAATTTGTGTAAAACAAATGCAGGAAAGAGTAAGGAATGCTTAAATGATACGATGGATGTTTCCCAAGCACGGATCAGCTTAGCTCTGAATCATGGTACTGTGTAATTCCTGTAAGAGAGAGGAAGCACATAGTCCCTGGTATGTATGCTTGGTCGGAGATAAAAAAGTTTCACTCAGTCATTTTTTTTAAGACTTTTTACAGATTGTGTAGGGCAAGCAATCTTTCTGTAGAGGAGGAAAAGACATAGCTGTAGCTGTTCCTCTGGTGTCGTTGGCATCGCTGGCATCTCTCCAGTCAGCATTCAAGTGCAGTGGTATTCACTGAGTGTTATGCTGCTTCAGAAGCAGAGCCTCTTGCTCTATTTCAGTTGGTGTTACAAAACATGAAAAGATTGTCTCTTTGAATAAATTTCCTTCTTGCAATCACTAACCTTTTTAAATGTATTTCTTCTTTTCATTTTGATTCCTTTCCTGGCTATCATTCAAGGCATATTTGAACTAGTCAGCTAACCCTTCTGCAGGCTTAATGCTTCTGGTACTCCTGAGTTATTAATGCTCGTGTTCGTGTAGATGCTGCTAGAGAAGCAGTGTGTGGCCACCGTGAGAAGCTTCACTGGCAGAAGGTAACCTGGTGCACTCCTCAGAGATGTGGTGCCTCTGCACTGGAGTACATCCACCCTCGCCTTTCGCTAACATTTATCCATTTGCTTAAGGTTTATGTTTATTAAGGGAATTGCCATTATTCAGGCAGCAGGTAGGCTGTCATTTATTACATGAAATTTGTCTATGCGTATATGCAGGATAGTGCTGACAAAAGGCTTCTGCTTTCAGAACTTAGTAGTTTTGTTAGATAAAATAGGTCTCAGTTGTCTGTGAGTCTGTTGACTTAGAGCTGTACAGATGCAAATGTTTTTTTCACAGCATGGCTCGACAGAGATTTGTGGTTGTATCCAAGATACATCTTGGTTGTACATCCATCCAGTTCTGTTAAAGTGCCTGTGAACTGACTTGGATGTCATAGATCCTGCCACCTGCATGAGCGCAAGTGGCTCCTAATGACTTGAATACCAATCAAGTTAATCTTAAAGAAAGTTAGCAGATCTGTACTGCAGTGCAAGCAGAAGAGTGGCTGAAGATGATGCAATTTTTCTGCTGGTTAGTGGTGGTGATGATGATAGCACTTAGCTAGCCCCATAAAATTTCCAAGGACTGCACACAGTGTGCACTAGTTAAATGTGCACAGCCTGGAAAAGAGAAACGTCCAGGGAGACCTTATAGTGGCCTTTCAGTACTTAAAGGGGACCTACAGGAAAGACGGGGAGAAACTTTTTAGCCGGGCCTGTTGCAATAGAAGGGGCAATGGCTTTAAACTAAAAGAGGAAAGATTTAGACTAGATATAAGGAAGAATTTTTTTACAATGAGGGTGGTGAAACACTGGAAGAGGTTCCCCAGAGAGGTGGTAGATGCCCCATCCCTGGAAACATTCAAGGTCAGGTTGGGTGGGGCTCTGAGCAACCTGATCTAGTTGAAGATGTCCCTGTTCACTGGAGGAGGGGTTGGACTAAATGACCTTTAAAGGTCACTTCCAACCCAAACCATTCTATGAAATGTGAACTTATTTTTCAGTTCACTTTTACTGTATGCAGGAAGCTTGAAGCCTTTTACTATGTGTGGCAGACCTGGCAATGAAAAAAGATGTAACCGGCATGATTTCAACTTGCAATCATCTATTCAAACTGTAGCAAATCATAAATTAGATTTGTATGAAAAAGAATAAATGCCCAGATAATGGCACGGTACAGCTCCAAATCAGGTTATCCTGTATCTTTTTCTCATTTTCTATATGGAGTGCAACACACCGCTTGTACCATCAGTAGAAGCCTGGGATAATTTGACAATTGCTGATTTCAACCAAGTTTGTCAGCCACCTGCAAGGAATATGGGCCTTAATTTTATTCCTTTCAGGTATATGGAAAATATTTTCCTTTTCAGAATAGAAAATTGGGAATTCAGAAATGGGGCAGATGTTCTTCTATTCCAAATATTAGGTATTTTCTAGTTCTTTGTTGCTTGATAGACCTGCCTTATTTAATGTCACAGAAAGAGTTGTTAGGAGGAGGTGGGGGGGGGCATTTGTTTCAGTAAATGCCTCTTTATGACACTTTCTGAAAGGCAACCCATCAGAGCTGGAGGCTTTTGCAAGTGCAAGTTTTTGTCATAATTATGAACTACTTATTTTCTTTTTTTAATAAAATGTATCTTGGTTTGTTAATCAGTATGTGATTGCTTTCATTTCTCAGGCAACACTATCCCCAGTGGATTAAAAAAAACACCCAGTGATCTTTTTTGCTGCTGGAAGGGATATCCTTGAGGTTCAACGCCTCCTCTAAGTGTCTCATTTTATGTAGGTAGGTAGGATAATTCAGTGTGTACTGGAGGCAATTCTGTAAATTGAAATTGCAGATGGAGATGAGGTGGAACCCTCTGTTTTTCTTACGCTCATCAGATTGAGCATGGATTAATTTTCTTTCAGCATTTTTTTGAAGGCCAAAGATAATAAATGAGGAATCAAAAATAAATGTGTTTGCTTTTTGCATTTTGATGCTTTCAGGCTGTCGGGGAGCAGCAGGAGCAGCCTAACCAAGGCGGAAGTGAGTTGGGATGCAGGGTGACGGCAAGGCAGGCACCTCGAGTACCCGAACAAGCAGAGCAGAGCGGGACCGGGGACAGCCACTGGGCTCAGGTGCTGCCTGGTGACCGCCATGCAAGTTCGCAGTGATGGGGCAGGTCCTGAAGCTCATTGGGCTTCTACAGCCTTGGAAGGCTGCACTGGTTATCCGGGTTTCTCAGGATAACCAAAGCCCGTGACTCACTGCGACGGACTACGTCCTAAATTGAGAACTGAACCAAATTGCAAGGGCTTCATAAATAGATTGCATTATTTACATATTTCCAAAGGATGCTAAGTAACTTTATGGGGTAGCACAGACTGTGAATAGGAAAGACTTCTTATTTTGCCAAACAGTCCTGATTTGTGGCTACAGAAATGTTCTTAAAGTGTTTACCTGGGAAATAAATGACCTTTTACTTCCAGAGATAAGACTAATACAGCTGTTCTCTGTCTACAGAGCATTTTTTACCTTTCATGAGTTATCTGCACAGCTTCCTAGGAGGCAGAAAAACGAGAAGTTCCCACTGAGAAGTTCGAGGCAGTGTTGTTGTCTTTGTTTATTTCAGAAATGCATGGTGGCTTGAGCATAGGCCTCCTGCACACACGGACACGCACGCTTGTTTCTTGTCTTGCGAATGGAGCATCGTTTAGAACTACTAATTGTTGCGACTTTTGCCGGCGGGCAGAGGTCTGCTGCACCTGAGGAACTGCCAGCTGGAGGCTGCAGATCCCAGGTTGGGGCAGCACCAAGCCCTCTCCACGCGTCGGCCGGGTTTGTTGGCTGGGATGAGCACGGTGCTGAGGGCTGCGATGTGACTTCTGCTGACCGGGCGTGTGAGTGGAGCAATCTCTGCCTCCAAAAGGCAGGCACGGCATCGCTTGGCTCCCTGGGGTTGCATCTTCAGTTCGGGTAACCAGGAATGTGTGGCACATGCATCTTTTATATACAAGTGCTGCCCTGTGATATGCCTTCTGGTGTAACCTGTTGAATCACTCTAGGCTCTTCGTAAATTACCCTACAAGTTTTACTCATTCTCATACTTGCTGGGTGGGTTGAGTGGAACTTACTCAAATTACACTTGGGAAAGTGTGTTTGTAGCATTTCTTGCCTGTTAAAATATTTCAGATCACATGTAACTTGATCGTACTATCATTTTAGTCTTCAGAACTAGTAGCTCTTTTTGCTGCGTGTGTTTTCTTCATCACATAAAAAGTGACTTTATACATACTCAAACAGCAAAATAAAGTTTGTGAGTTCTTTTTTTCTTTCTTTCTTTTTTTAATAGCAGTAACTCCCACGAACTGGTACAAGGCTTGTTACTGTGCAAGCAGTTTTTCACTCTTAGAATGCTGCTACTGAAAAGCAGATATTGTGTAAAGTACCATCGATCACTGCCGGGGTTTTATACAGTTTGTCACCATTGTTCTTCGTATAGCATTGAGTCACATTTAGAGCTATGGTACAGCTCACAAGTGTTTAGCAGGCGGGGAAAAAAAACATTGGGGTTTTTTGTACTTAAAAAAACCCCCTTATTATTTATAATCTAGTATCAGTGATTTGTTAGTGTATAGAAAATATGTCTAATGTGGCCTAGTCTAGATGAGAACAGGTTTATTAATACATTTAGAAGTGTATAATGTGGTTTGTAATGATAGAGAGTGGGATGGAGTTTCTAAAGACTTACAGTGGCTGAGGTTAGATGCTAAAATATTAAAGCAGAAATCTAAAAGGCTGTTCTGACAGATGGTTAGCTGAGAGGCGGAAATGGACTTTTGTTGTATGTCTAGATGTACTCTCAACAGCTTTGGGATTTCCTGATAATTTCCTGGATGTTTTTCTGACTAAGAGCATACTGTAGCTCAGGTAAAATCCAACTGAAATATGAGATATATGTGTCTTTAATTAAAGAGAGGAATTCTGTAAATTTTGATAGTTTTTTATAGAGACTGGTATTCCTGCAGTGCCACAGAGTTTGTTATCTCCCTGGATATGTTGCTAGGACTCGTTACCTTGTGCTTTTGCCAACTAAGAATCCTAAGTCTACTACAGGATTGAGATTTTTCCTGAGATTTGATTTATTTAATCTAATATAGCATTGATTTAAACAAAACTGTTTCCCTATGAATGTGCTCTAGTGATTCCACCAGGAATTTTGTTTTCATTTGGTAGATTTTTCTGGCTGCATTGATGGGGATGCTAATTGACACTACCATCACTGCCACTTACCCCAGTAAATATGGTGGTAAGCACAATAAATGCTTTTCTCTATGCTAAGGTCAATCTGTTGTAATGTGTATATATAAACAAACTGGTCTTTGTACATTCATGGCTATAATGTGCATTCTGGGCTGGGGAAAGGTAGGACTTAAGACTCTAAGAAATGTTTCTTTCAAAGGTGAAACAAACTGAAAAAGTGACGATTGGAAACTTCTAGCACTCGTTGGAGGTTGGAGAGGTTTAATTTTGCAGAGAGGGAGCAAAGCATTTGTGTGAATTTTCTAACAGCCACTTTGATTCCTCTGGGAAGGATGAGAAATGAAGTATTTCTTCTCACAGTGCAGAAAGGACAAAATTCCAAAACTGGATCAATCTGTGGCACCAACCAAGCAACACTTAAGGCTGGGTAGGAGAACCACGGGCAGGCGCTGGTCCAGCAGTGCTCCATTGGCAGAGCTGTAGAGGGTTGATGGGGTACCTCTGGAAAAACATTTGCGAAATGTATTGTGAAATGACATTGAAAGCTCTTAGTTAATGTAGACAAATGTCAGTGATCCAGAGCCGCAGAAGGATTTGAGAAAGGGCAAAAGCCCATGCAGTATTTATTTTCCAAGTGGGAACCCTTTGAATTTAGACATTTTATGTTAACTCCCAGTATCATAAGATGTACGTGGGTGTTAAGCATTTGACAGTGTAAATTAGGAGAGGTAGTGCTTTAATCTTGTGACTCTTCTAATTCATTTAGAAGTGAGTATGTGTTATCTGTTTGTACCAGCTTCTGACAATTCTGAGTGGTATTGGGCAGGTAGACTTTATGATCAGGAGAGGTTTCAGAGGTGAATTGCTTTGCAGAGATAATGTGGAATTTGGTCCAGAAGGAGCCCGCTAAAGCCTGCAGCAGTATGGAGGGGGATTGCGATGTCTGTGGAGGTGGAGCCCGTGGGAGTGGGATCAGTGGCATGGTAGGGTGGTTCGGACAGCAGCGTTGGTCCAGGAGCCTAGTGAAGAGGAGGCGGAAGGAAGGACTCACAGCTGGTGGGGAGGCAGAGAGGGAGAGGGTGCTTGACATGGGAGAGCAGCAGGATGGTGTGACAAATTGGAAGTGCAAACACTGTCCGTTCCTTCAGAGTTGGGAGACTTAACATCCAGACATTTGATGGTATCTCTGGTTCACCATGGAGTGTATGGTCTTTCCAGTGTGACTTCTTGTAACATTTCTTTGTTCCCTACTAAATGCTGGCCATTGCTTGCAGGATAGACAGACGAGGTGATTTGTATCTGCCTCTAAATGTCCGAGTTCATGTTTCTTGTTAACCTCTTCTCATCATCAAAAGAAACACTCATCTCATTCTTTCTGGTATCTTTCTTCCGAACATCTTACTCTCAGCTCTCTGCCAATATTTTATATTCTTTCTGTGGAATAATTTCTCTTGCTGTAAGACCCGGTGTCAGTGGGTCAGGGCAGACTCAGTGCAGACTGCTTTAGTCCTTTTTATTCATTGTTGTATTTGCTGGAACTTCCTGCATGGTTTCAAGTATTCTTTATTCTGGCTTTAGGACCTATGATAAGTTCTGGAGATGAGGCTTCCTTCTGACGTCTCTTTTTTTGCCAGGCAGGCAGACATTTTAATCAAATCTTGTATCAAGTGTTGAGGCATGTATTAGAGTTTCCCTCTGAAAAATGTTTCTTTGGATATCAAATTTTTTCACTGAGAAGGCTCTGAATAGTTTATCATTGCCGTATGATCCAAACTACCTCTAAAACTCTTGGGTTTTTAATTGTATTGATTATAAAAATACGAAGGCCTCAAAATAATTTTTGCTGATAGTTTAATAAACTACCCACTGTTTATTGCATGTGTTATAATATTTTCATGCCCTCCTCTCATTCTGCCTCAGCAATTACATGGCTCTGCTCCTAGGTCTGTGCTGACGTCCTCCATCACGCAGCTTCCAGACAAAGCTGTTTTGACAAGCAAGACAGAGCATGGTGGCAAAAATCCTGTTCCCTCCTCCCTTCATGGTAGTCAGCAGGATGCATTGTCCTTGGGTGCCGTGTTCCTTCTGCCAGGGCCTGCCGAGAGACTTTAAACCATGAGACCAGCCAAACGCAGCCTCAGGAATCTGTGCCCCAGCAGCATCCTCGTCATAAATGTGCTCAGGTGTGGCTGGTTTCTGTACATGGCTTTGGAAATGGCATGTGGAATTTGTCCTCTGAGTAACCTGGCTTTTGGGTTTATCTTCAGAATGATCATTTTGACTGTCATCCTCTAGAATCCCATATTATCATATGAATACTTTTAAAAATCTGTTTAGACTAAGCACTGTCAGGCAGACAAAAACTAAAATCTGAAATGCTGAACATCCCTGAAGTGACACATCTGCAAAGCACTGGCTGTGTTTTTAAAATTAGCAGTTAGCTGCTGATCTTTTAGGCAGAACTACTTTCTCGCTGTCCATACCACAAAGGCAGAGCTGGAGCTGCAGATGACTGCTACACACAGTGTCTGTATCAGACTGGGATCTTCTCTCATTGCCAGCATCTTGAACTGGAGGTGAAGCTCATGACCTGGTCCTCTGCTTCCCCAAAGGGCACACAGGTGCGCATGTCTCCCATCTCATGGATGCAGCTGGTGGTGTGGCTCTTGTCCTCACAGAGGTGTGAACTTCTGCTGCTGCTTAATGTCTTGGGTTGAGCTGGAGGTGTGAGTCACAATATGGTCGAGGATCCAGAGGTACTTAACATCTTCTGCCTCCTGGACACAGCTGGAGATGCAGGTCACAACATGGGCCTCAGCATCCTCACGGGGCAGGGAGCTGCTCACTGTTGGCATTGTGGGCAGAGCGGGTGGGAGGTGTGGGTCACCACCTGGGCTTCTGACTCCCACAGGGCACGGAGGTGCTTACGTCTCTCTGGAGTAATCCATCAGTTTCTGAGGTGTGACAAGCTCTATGAGCAAACGCTGGGCAGCTGGAAGAAACTCCTGCTCTCTCTTGCTCCTGTGAACTTTCACCACAGATGTAAGGTGAAAGTTAATTCCAAAGTGAAGCTGATGTCAGACCGATACAGTGTTTAACAGTTGTGGACTTGTTCTGACTGTGGAAAACTGCAGTTTAGGCAGCCTTGAACAACCCTAGAGCCCTTTTTTGGCTGGTTTTGAGTATTTTTTGTCAACTTCTGTAGAGCCAGATCTTCAGCACAGTGGAAAATGGTCTACAGGCTTAATCATACCCAGGTATTTCAGATATTTTTAGAAATGTTAGCAAATGTGTACTCTATACTCTGAGTGTGTAATTTATAGGACTACAGTGTACCTTGGGATTTTCTGGAAAAAAATTTCTTCCAAAAACTACCAAAGTAATTCCCCTCACTGCAAATTCTATAATGCTAGTGACTCCCTGAGATCAAGTGGACTGTTTAAAGCTTCAGTCCAGAATACATTAACAGGGGAAAATAGAGAAATCCAGAGATACGGCAATGTACGCCTGAAGGATGCATGAAAATTTCAAGCGTATTGATTACAGCATCCTGCGGGTAATTCACAGCTAACAAATACCTAGCTTGTGTTGTGCGCTCTTCTCTCCAGAACTGCCAGATTCCTGTAATTTGCTTTTTCCCTGCGCCTGCTCTGTACAAAGCTGTCTTGGAAATCAAACTTTGAAGTTATGTCTCCAAAACAGCAAATCGGTGCATTATTTCTGGGGGAGCTACAAGCATTTATATTCTCTTTTTTTAACATTTGAAGAACTCATATGCAGCACTTTCGGCTGTATTCACTAATGTGAAGTGTTGTTGTTGGGTTTAGGTAGCTGGTCTTGGGAAAACTTAACACACATGAACAGCATTATTCTGTAGGACTGAAATATAAATATAGACAGAGGTTTAAATAGAGGTTTAACAGAGATTTGTAGCTTCATGCTGTGAGTAGTTTCCCCATGGTCACAATCAAAGTGTGTTTCTTAAAGTTAGCACATGTGGTTTTATAACTGTATTTTATTCTGCAGTTTATACTTCCTAAATAATAACCTACCACTCAGACACTTAATCCTTGATAAGGAAAAACAGCAATGTTATCAAACCCTCTTTTGGAGAGGCCACATGACAGGTTTTAACAGAAAATACTCTACAGCTGGGGGTTTTTGTGCTGCTTATCATGCTCGGAGCAACGTCCCTTGAACCAGCTGGTTCAGTCACTGTCCTCACTTCACTTATTTCACCAACATGTCTTTCTCTGCTGATTTTAAGGCTCTGTTTCTCTGTGGTGTTACGAAAGAAATCTATCTGTAATATTGTGTATTGAGTTGCGCTGACAGGAATAGGTTATTTTTCAGGAAAACATAACTGATGTGGAAAATCCAAAAGACAGTGGAAGTTGTTGTGAAATCTGAAGTAAGTGGTAGTCATTCTGTTGTGCTGTTACTCTGGGAATGGGTGGGATATATACAGGTTTTGCAACCTAACGATTATTCAGGCTCAGCGTGACTGTTGATGAATAATCAAGCAAACTTTGTTTAATACTACTCAGCTGCACAATTTTTAAAGTAGACAAGTGCTGATGGATCGAACAGGTGATTTAATTTTTCCTCTTTAAGTACATGAAATTGTTTGTTACAAATGATGCCCCGGCTCACTTTCCTGTGGGCGGATCTTTTGTGAGATACTCAAGATTAAAACAAACCTATATGTTCTAGTAACACAAAGGAACGGTTTTCTTTGAAACTGGTGGGTGGGTAGAATTCTTTGTTTAAGTTTTTTAAATAAAAAAAAACTCTCTGCGGGCTGTGTGGAGAATTGCCACATGCTTCTCATAGATTCCAAATTTCTGCCATAGCAAGTCCCACTGGTTTCAGCCACAGGCTTTTTTGTTTTCTGTACTCTCCTTTGTCACCCTCAGCAAAGGGAGGCGATGCCAGAAGTTCTGGAAAACAAGAGGGAGAGGCTGTGAGCCAGGCCTACACTGCTGCATTCCTCTGCAATGGTAGGCCACCATGTGGGCTTCATTTCAGCTCTTCATTGTCAATCAGTGGCATGGATAACCGAGTGACCGACTCTATGAAAACATGTAGAGCGCAAGGCAGTTCGTGCAGTCGAATGGATTGGGTTTCATTACAAGCTTGAGATAAATTGTTTCACTACAGGGGGTATTTTTAACTTTTTTGAATGCCTCTTTTTACTTGCATATTTCTTGAGTCCATTCACAAGCATACAACAGTGAGAAGACTGAGGGGGGGATCTTATCAACACTTACAAATATCTAAAGGGCGGATGTCAAGAGTCTGGGGCAAGACTCTTTTCAGTGGTGCCCAGTGACAGGACAAGAGGTAACAGGCACAAGCTGGAACACAGGAAATTCCACCTCAACATGAGGAGGAACTTCTTCACTTCGAGGGTGGCAGAGCACTGGAAGAGGCTGCCCAGAGAGGTGGTGGAGTCTTCATCTCTGGAGACATTCAAAACCCACCTGGATGCCTTCCTGTGCAACCTGCTCTAGGTGACCCTGCTCTGGCAGGGGGGTTGGACTAGATGATCTCCAGAGGTCCCTTCCAACTCCGACCATTCGGTGATTCTGTGAACAATCTCACACACTCATGAGTCAAATAACAAAGTCCAGAGCTGTCTGCTTTTTGCTATGGTTTGTGCCATGTATTCCCAAATTGGTGGCTTTCTTTATGTGTAGCTGGCCATGCAGTTAGGTAAAGGCAGCAGATGGCTCAGTAGAAAACTTTTCTGCAAGACCTCAAAAGTTAAGAGTAACTGGTAATTTCTTACAAGATGCGTCCCTGAATTGCAGAAATACATATATAGCCTGACAGACAGTGTGTAACTTAGGCCCCCCAGCTAATTTCTTGCATGTTGAATCTGGTGTGACTTTCAGAGTAGGCTTAAGAAAAAAGGCTCTGTTGTACCTCCGGTTTTAAGCTTCAGCATCGTCTTTAACGGGAGAATGCATAGAGCTGGTGTGCAATTACTGCTACAGTTCCCATGGTTTGAAATGCATTGCTGTCTGGCTTGCTTTGATCTCTTTCCTTTGACGTGGCCAGAACGAACTCGGCTATTTCAGCTGCTGCTACTACTCATTTTGCTACTTTCATCGAGCATCTGTGTGAAGGGCTAAGTTTCTTCAATAAGAAAGGAAAGAGGATACTTAAAGACATAAATAATACAGGGTGTACAAGTTTGGGGAAGGTATGATGCTGGTTTTCCTCCGTCAAGTTTAAAACCTGGCTCCCAGAGAGCAGCCCCTCACTGTGGGCAATGGGACGTTAAAAACATTTCATCCCACAGTAACCACATGTGATTCCTGTTAATAGCCAGGCTTTGGGCACAGACTACAACATCGGGTTATTACTGCACAAACTGCAAGTGTTTTCGGATCTCTGACATGCAGATGCTAGGACTTGTGTGTGGCGTGGTGAAAAGCCTGACAATACCTAAGAGTTTTCCAGCAAGAGGACCCCTGGTGATGGTATGTCAAAAATCTCTGACTTGGGTAATGTTACTATTTTTTACACAGTAATACTGTAAAACTTAGTTCCTTCAGTGGAACAATAATGCTGAACACAAGCTGTAACGAATATATAGTGTATTCTTAGTTTTTATAGAACCAAGCCTCTCAAATCATAAAATTGTCAGCAAAGCTAAAAATTACATGCTGTTTGCTAATTCAAGACATAGGGCTTAGGCACGTTTATTGGAGCGTCACCATTCCAGCTAGATGTTACATTCCTGTGTGTTTCCATCTGGTTGTTGATTGATTGTGTCATGGTTTTACCAGGTAAGTTGAAAAAGTCAGTATAGTTACCCTACCAAAAGAGATGCCACAGCAACAATTCTCCTGTACCATCGGCTACAGGGATCCCTCTTCCAAAGGCTGTTAAGTGCCAAGTACACCTTTGTTAGCTTTACTGCAGAGGCAAACTTAGGAAAGCAGATAAGGCTCATGATATTTGCTGTTAGAGGACATAACGTACTGGTCATGTTGTATATAATTTTATAGCTTGCCTCAGTATAAATATGACCTTGAAACAGTTGCCGCCATATTGAAAGAAGTGTATTTATTTTAACCCGATCCTGTGGGCCCCATGCGAACTGGTACTGCTTGTACAAACAACGCGTGCGCTCGGCCCAGTACTGAAAATCGAAAAGTCCGTTCTTGTCCCCCAGCCCCAGGTTGATGATTTTGATTATCTTTAGGCAAATCAACAGTGACTGCATGTGGTAGAGAAGGTTTCTGGCAGGTCACCTCTCTCATATTGGCAGCCTTCAGGATAAACTACTACTACAGCTCTGCTTGCCGAGCTCTGAGCATTATCTTTCATGTAGCTGAGGGAGGTCCTGAAAATGGTACATCTCAGGATGACGACGAGACCTACAGTCTTGTGTGCTGAGGGAACCGATAAGAAACTGTCAAGTCAGCTGGGAAGGTTTATTTATCCCAGTGTCAAAAGAACAACGTTGGTGTTGCAGACAACTTTGGCATGTTTTCGTTGACTGGCCCCATGGAAAGAAGCTTGCTAGTCATTTCAGGAGAGATTTTACTGGTTCTCTTACCCAGTAAAACACCTACTTGTGAACTGATGCCAAGGTATGTCAAATGTTTGCAGGGTTTTTTTCAGCAGGTCTGGAATACGTTTTAGATTAGTATCAGAAATACAGTCAGAGGAATTGCACTTTTTTCATACTGTAGTAATTAGTATCTGAAAGAATTGTCATTCTGCTATGCAATTTTCATTTTTTTTCCTTTTAGCATAGTTTTACACTAAAAAGTACGTACTCCTACTGAGTGAATGCAGTATGTATTTAAAAATATTTAAATTTTGTATATTATTATTTCCTTCAAAATATGAGCATAAGCAATACAGACATACTGTCACTCCTTTCTCCTGCTAAACCTGCAAAGACAGGTATTCCCATAATAGGATGCGAACTGGCACTTCCCTTCTCTCCATCAAGACCCTTTTGTGTTTTCATGTCAGCTCTGCTGCAAGGCCGAGCTCTGTCTGCTTCCCTGACGGCTGTTGTTCAGCAGGAGAGGGCCAGGGAGGGCTTGGAGAGATGAAGTCTTTCAGGAATCTGAAAGCACCTGTGCCAAGACTTAGGTATTAGCGAAGGTCTAGAATGAATAGATCTTTCCAGTACCTGAAGGGGGCCTACAGGAGACATGGGGAGGGACTCTTTATCAGGGAGTGTAGCGACAGGACGAGGGGTAACGGTTTTAAACTGAAAGAGGGGAGATTTAGATTAGATATTAGGAAGAAATTCTTTACTGTGAGGGTGGTGAGGCACTGGAACAGGTTGCCCAGAGAAGCTGTGGATGCCCCATCCCTGGAAGTGTTCAAGGCCAGGCTGGATGGGGCTTTGAGCAGCCTGGTCTAGTGGGCGGTGTCCCTGCCCATGGCAGGGGGGTTGGAACTAGATGATCTTTAAGGTCCCTTCCAACCCAAACCATTCTGTGATTCTATGATCCTATTTGACCTGCTGGGTTTCAGTCCAGCAGTAGCTCTCAGGGGGCATAATGCTGCCTGCAGAGAACGTCTGGGAACTGGTATTTCATGAGGCATCACGGATTCAGGGAAAGCAGCATTTGTCAGGCTATTCTTGTAAAATCCCAAGTGGAAGTTCCATTCATCTGGCCGCACCAATACAGTCCAAATGCCAGCTCTAAAAATGTGTTGTGCTTTCACCAACAGCAGTGCAGTGCTTCTCAGCAGGCTTAGCCAGTGATATTTATTGACCCAAGATGTAGTAGAGAACTAAACTTGGTCATTTATTCAACTTATTTCAACAGAAGTAAGTACAACTCTGTAGTAACAGGTGCTTATAAGTCTATACTGGGCCAGGTGGGGTTTTCCACTTTTTACTGTATTTTGAGTACTAAGGTTTGTTGTAAGGAAACTGGTGCCACAACAGACCCCTTACTCACTGCTTCATCGCATCAGCGTAGAAGCGTACTCAGCTCACCAGTGGAACGGGAACACACTCAGGACCTTTCATTCTTGCCTGGCAAGAGCCTCATATGCTCTGTAATGTCTAATGTATGCAGTGAGGGAGGAAAGTCAAAGGAACGCACGTTATGCTTAGCAGATGGCTTCTCATTTTTGTGGAGCTTTGGTCTACAGCTTGATTAGCCCATAGGAAAAGCAGAGTTTCTTGTGCAGAAAAACGTTCATCCTTCAGTTACTCTGAAGCGATAAAATCTGCCTTTGGGTGGAATTTTTTTCCCCTAAAAGTGATAAGCTTTGGCAAGGAGGGAGGGAAGAGAGCAAGCTGTAATGGAAGAGGTCTCTTGGCTGACTGCAGTAGGAGTGTTAAATTCATGTGAATCTGTATTATGAGACACGCTGGCATTTCTCTCTGCGTTCATTCTGCTAGCAAATGGGAAAAATGTTTGTGTTAAGGCTGAATGCACCAGCAGATCGATTCTAGTTGTGTTCAGAGCTATGACCAACTGTTTGTTTCGCAATTGTGCTGCGTGCCATCTATTCCAAACAGAAATATTTGTTAAAAATTGATGTCCAACAGTTTGACAAGCTTCAGGCAAACGCAGTAATTAGATCTGTGAAATGAAATGTCTGATGGCATCTTGCCTTCTAACCGTATTAGCGAAGTTAGGCTGAGAGCCATTTTTTGCCTGCAGTGTCTTAGCATAATGAGGATAAATCAAGCTTTGCAGTTCAGATTTAACAATTTAACAATGCAGACGTGATTCTTTCCTCCCTCTCCCCCACGTACTTATGTGAAGTGAAGCCTAATGGCTGTGGATCACTCCATTCTGCGCTGCAGTCAAAATCCAAACCAGGAGCTGGATCGTCCCTCTCACTGAGGCCCAAGGGAGAGAGTGGAACCACCTCAAGGATTTTGATCGGATAACTCTGGTATTTTCTGAAGTGACTCAGCAAATGATCAGGAGATCCCTAGCCTTGTTTGCTGAACCTTTCTCCGCACCAGTTTACTGCTTTGCACCCATTCTCTCATCCCCTTTGCTCCTTTGAGTCTGACCACTGGGTGCTCCCACTGTGTGGTAAGCCGCGCAGGGCTCCTCAGTGCCATCTCCAGCGGTGGAGCTCTGGCTGGAAGCCAGGACTGGCCTTGCTGTTCCTGACAGATGACCTGCAGCGGACTGCAGGATGGATGGTTTTGATACTTGATATAGCTCAACATCAAATAATTGGGTCATTTTTCCAAGGAAATTAAGTGTTAAATTGGCCTGCTTTTTATATGACCCCGTTTTTTGTAGTAGATCAGGGTGTGTAGTTACTGCTGCATGTTCAGACTCCTCATTCGCAGGCGTACCCAAAGCTCCGTTGTCCCATCTACTCAAGAACGTTAGACTTAGAAGCGAGGTGTGTGATAGTGCAGGAGAATTAGATCTCCCAGCAGTGCCTTATGCTGTACTTCCTGAAAAGCAATTCCTTATGGTCCTTTTCTTAGAGAACTTAACTGCATAAAAAGGAAAGGCAAGATGTTGGGAAACGGTCATCTTAACGCAGAGCTGGAACCCAGACATCCTCAACTGCAGCTTAGATGTAGTGACAGTGGACGTGCTTTTTCTGTCCTTTGCTCTCTTTCAAATGTCCTGATGTTACCATGAACGTTACGAAAAGTCACGTGTTCCAGAATGGTGGTTTTCAGCCTCTTAAATAATGCAAGGCAAACTATTGCTAATACATTGCACATACACCTTACTACTGCAGCTTACTGAAGATCTGGAAATCTTAGGCGTTGCAAAGCTAAGCAATTCTTAGGTGTAACCTTTTCTTGTTCAAGTGACTAGAAACAGGTAAGTCAGTGCAAAATTCCAGACGTTTTATTTAATATTTTATTATCGGCATTTCACTAAGCATACTGAAATATAGTTGACTCAAAACTAAGAACTGTACTGCATTATATTTAACTGTCCGGTTGTCTTCTCATAGAAGAGAAACGAGCAAAAAAGTAGAAAAGGACAAATACACATTATATTTCATATACTGAAGAGCACTGCTTTATAAATATACATGACTTAAGCTAACATGAAAAGTGGATTCAAAAGGTCCCTAAAGTGAGATAATTTTCATATTCATACACTGAGAAAAGGCCAAGAAAAAGGAAATTAGTAATCAGTCACAGCAATCTGTAGCTGCTATAAAACATATTAAATATTTGGTGTTATAAATTTGATTAATGTACTTTCTGCTGTTTGTAACGAGTAAATAATACTTACTTCTTAAGAATTTGTACAAATATTTAAGCTACTGTCGTGTATTGTTACAATCAATATTTGCCATATGCTGTGACTGTTGCACTAAGCCTCTCTCGAGAAGCCCAAGCAGGGGCACACGCTGCAGCTTTTATCAGCTTCATTGTCCTCATTTATTTTACAGCACTTGGAGAGGGAGCAGCAATAAGAATGTGAGAGGAATTACAACTATCTGCAAGAAAGCAAGACTGGAAAGGGGTGGGAGGAGATGAAAAACTTGTAATCCCCCCCCCCCCCCCCCTTTTTTTTTTCCCAAACTTAACACATTAAAACTCTTAGCTTAATGACCCTCTTTCTAAGGTTTGTCTTCTATATGGAAGAAGACCACAGACTTATATACACAAGGAGGGACTATCACAGAGCAGCTCTACCAAGTGACCCAGGAGAAGGGTATTTGTATCCAAGGGACTCTCCATCAGAGATTGTACTTTGTGTAAAACAGGTTTCCATGGTCTTGACAGCAGCTGCTGTTTGAACCACGGGACTGAGAGGTCCCAGCTAATTAGAAGCTTACCTAAAAGTGTATCCCAAGAAATGGGATAAACTATTACTGTCAAATTGAGCTTTAAGGCACAGTGGTTTTGAAAATACTTCTATGATGTGGGCTATCTCCTATTAAAGGCAGTGAGGGGTTGAATTTAATATTGTTTCATCAAAAATATCATAGAATCATAGAACAGCCCAGGTTGGAAGGGACCTCAGAAGATCATCTGGTCCAACTTCTTGTGGGAAAGGGAGCCTAGATGACACTATGTAGCATGCTGTCCAGTTGCATCTTGAAAACCTGCAGCAGTGGGGACTCTGCCACACACCTGGGGAGGTTGCTCCAATGAATGCTTGTTCTTACCATAAAAAAAATGCTTTCTTATGTTGAGATGAAACCCCTCCCAGTGCACCTTGGACCCACTGCCCCTTCTCTTCTCCATGTGGCTCCTTGTGAGGAGAGATCTTCCATCCTCTTTGAAGCTGCCCAGTACATATCTTCAGAATTTCTATTTTGATTAATTAACAGACCGATCAGAATTTTTGATCCATCCATGTTCCCTCCTTTGGGGAGTTGCTGTGTGTAGAGGGAACAAAAGGCTTTGTTTGCTCTGGCCAACGCGCGCGGTGAAAGTTGTGCCAGCAGCAGGCTCCAGAGCTGCACAGCGCGAGGGGAAGTGGAAAGATGGCGTTGCCTTTGGGAGTGGTCCTCGGCCGCCCCTGCAGCGCCAGATCCCTGCTCAGCATCTGGCTCCCTCCTGCTGCTTTTGGGCTAATGCGAGGACGTGCTTTTCTCATGCTCTCACTCGCACGCTTTCAATGACTTTATTCACTTAAAATGGAAATAGTCAACGCTTTAATAGCCTTCTGGTAATGCCTGTGGCAGTGCGTTCTGCTGTACTTAACTCTTGAACCCGTTTTACAAGGGTTTAAAGAAAAAAATCATGCCTGAAGACCTTTTCCTCCCTGGGCTGCTTCCTCTTGCACAAATGATACGGTACGGGAAGGGTACTCTATTTTAACAAGAGCGCTTCATCTGGCAGGGAGAAACGAAGAAAAGAATATCAGTATCATATGCACAGCACTTACAATGGGTTTTAATAGACGTAGTGTAAATATTTGTTTCTAAATGTATGTTTACATGCGCCACTAATTCTGGATATCCTTAAGACGTTATTAAAGTGATCTGTCTCTCAAATGCACTTGAAGACTTTGATTAGTTAGTTCAACTATTAATATCTCTCTGCTATATATTTTTAAATATTAGAGAAGACTTAAGCATACAGAAAATGTAGGGGAAAACTTAAATGTGGGCTTTCATTACTGAAATAAAGCATAGAGAAAGATTTATACTTTATAGCTCACTGCGTATGCATTGGGAGAAGCTACTTTTGTGGCACAAATACCCTCCTTTGTTGCTTACCAATACCCGTATTCAGTGACACAAAGAACAACTGTTGTAAAAAATATTAGTATGCAGATGCTCTGGTGTTTTGTTAATGCATTTAATTAAATACAATAGCTCTTTTGTTTGTTTTTCTTTTTCTGTCCTTGAATGGATTTGTGTTATGGTATAGAATCTAGGCTTAGAGTTGCTATTTAAAATGTTTTGCGGCTTTAGAATGTGTCATATATCCATGTTAGTTACTTTCTCTCTCGTTCGATTAAGAAAATCATTTGGGGGCTTTAATAGTTCCTAGTAAGTTTGAAAGTATCTTTTCAGGAAAACCCAAATCCCAAAGTTGACAGCAAATATTTTCCTTTTCCCCACTGAAGAGGTCTTCAGTGACAATTAGTATTGGTTAAATAATTGTATTCCTGAGAAATACTTTTAGACGTTTTAACCAAAGGAAATTTTCTTTGGTTTTCCCCAACATTTTCTAGATCGTTTTCACAGAAGAAAAAAAGAAAGTTGCGCAGCAAAACTGCACATTGTGTTTTTTTCTGTGAAAAACTGTAGCAGACTGAATACAACAGCTTGTAACCTAAGTATCGGTATATGTTTGCAGAGGCCATCATTACTGTCTCGTGTCATTATCTGTAAAATTATTTCAGAATTAATCTCGGCCTGAGAAAAGGTTTCTTTAGTGCCCTCTGGGTGGGCAAAATGGTATGAAATGACTGTGTCGAGTCTAAAATTGCTCTGGTGAATCAGCAAAGTACTGGAGCCCAGAGTACTTCGAAAACTTAACAGTATTTCACAGATCCTGTCCCTCCCATGGCACAAGGACCAAATCAAATGGGCATTTAATGAGGTGATTAGAAGACCCTAAAGGTAACATATGACTAGCTGTAACTTATTTCTGAAATTCTGAGTCTCGTTAGCTCCAAAAAACATTTCTGACGATAGGGGGGACTGTGTGGGAGATGTCAGGTCTGAAGGTTGCTTCTGAAGCGGTGTCCTACTAATACTGTTCTGGTGTTCCTTGGACGTAAGACACATTCCTCAGTGGGTGCAGTTCCCATTAGAACAGCAGGAATAATGGTGTAGACTATAAAAACCTCCATAAATCTTTTTGTCACTGATAGAAGGAGCTGCTACAGGTTAAAGGTTAAGTGTGCTGCAGCTGATTTCTTTTCAGATGTTTTACTGCTTGCATCAAAACGCCCCCGCAAGAGAAGGCAGCAGAGTGGCACCTCAGAGGTCTGTCTCGGCACCTTTCTTGGCTAAAAGCTCGTCGCTTCTCACAAGCGCTAAATGCAAATCTCAGGCAGTTTTGCTCTAGGCCTTCAGCATCAGCGCTAGGACATCATACACCGACTGCCAGCATCACACGTGGAGGAAAAACTGTCATGGGAGGCCAAGCAGAAACTGCAGTTTAGTGTCCTCTGCCTTTTGGAAGTGAGGACAATTTAAATAGCGACAAAAACTTCCCTCGTTACACTTGTTTGGTCGGTATTGAAGTTACAGTGAGGGGTTCCAAATGGGGACAAAACCTTCAGGTACAAAAGCTCTGACATGGTGGAGAGGGAACGTGCACTTGAGAAGGCGCTGACCTGTGATGTTGCTTTAATTTATTTTTTTTTCCTGTTTTGGAGAAAACCAGCACATTTCAGAGTTGCGGTCCTCTAGGGAAAGTACGGGAGTTCTGATTATTCCGACACTGTAACTGATAGCCTCCTCATCAGTAAGCTTTCCACGTGAATAAAATTAGTTTCAGTCGTGCTTCTAACAACCTATTGAGCTATCTGCAAATTCTTCTAATGAAAAAAAACCACCTAGAACTACTGCAAATTTTGTGTGAGAACATCCTGGTTTCGGTTCCAAGATAGCTTAATGTTCTTAAAGGCTGGTAGAGAACATAGTTTCATTGCAACTGCACATATTATGGGTTTTGTATGAAATGAGCATCTCAAGGCAAGAGAGAGAAAGCAGCATTGTTCCAGGGCTGTTTTTCACAGGCCTGTATTCATATCTCATCCTTGTTGTTTGCAGGAGAGGCAGATGTGAACCAGAACAATGGGACCTCCACGAAGAGCCCAGCGGTGACAGACTCCAAAGGCACAGCAGACCCGAAGAATGCCTGGCCCGAGGCCAACCCAGCTGACACGACCAGTCGCCCCCACTTGATCCGCCTCTTTTCCCGAGATGCCCCAGGAAGAGAAGACAACACCTTCAAAGATCGGCCCTCGGAGTCAGACGAGCTACAAACCATCCAGGAGGACAGTGCAGCAGCTTCAGAGAATTCGGATTTGATGGCTTCACAAAAACGCTCCTCTTTCCGGCACGGATCAAAAATGGCGTCTGCGAGCACTACAGACCATGCTAGACATGGATCTCCAAGGCACAGAGACTCGGGTCTACTTGACTCGCTGGGCAGATTCTTTGGAGGTGAACGACACGTTCCCCGGCGGGGCTCGGGCAAGGTGAGCTCTGAGGAATAGAGAGCTGCGCAGCTACGGCAAAATAAAGTACAATTAAACAGGAAGGGTGGGACTGGAAGGAAGGTGTAACTGCTATAATGCAAGAGTTGACTTAGCCAGCAAGACGGTACTTGCAGATGTGTAACGTAGTGCTTGGCTTTAAACTGAAAAAAAACCCAACAACAACAAAAAAAAGCATAGATCTGGGAAACAAGAGGAGCTATTCTGGGTAGTAACAAGGAGTATTAGAAATCCAGGTGGCTCTAGAAATGTTACTGAGAGGAATTTTTGTGAACATTTAATGTGGTGCATTGTATGCTGTGCCATTTAGATAAACTTCAGTCTGCTTTTGTGTGTTGTTCTTAAATATTTGCAGAAACGGAGCTGGATGAGAGCACTAAAAGTGCAAGACAAGGTCTAGATAGTTTGGCACTAAGTGAGGGACAGGCTTGGAAATAGATGTTAGGAAAAGAAAAAGAACTGCGGCCACATTCTCTGCCTGCTTGCGTAAGAGCACGTTTTAAGGTCAGTCACTAGCATTGCTGAGGAGATGGCTTGGCAGATACTATCCTGAATCCCAGGTGTACAAAATAGTCCAGCTGCTTTATTCTGGTGAGAAGTGAAGATTTATATTCCAAGCATTTCGTATTAGAAATTGGGTAACAAACCATTTCTTCATTATGAACTGAAAAACAAGGTATTGATGAAAATATATTACTTGAATTCTTTCCTTTTCCAGGATTAACCTGCCTCCCCTGATAATTTACGCAGGTGGCATGTTAGCTCACTAGTGATGAGTGGCAAAGTTTAAGGTATTTTCACTGTACCCTTTGCCGTGTAAATGATAAGTGGAATCTTGTGTTTGTGTGTTCACACACTACATAAGCATCTGAATGGAACTACTGTAGGGCTGTAAAACCTCTGGGTTTGCTGAATATATTGTTTGATGTCGTTGTTCAAGCCTTTGTTTTAGCTGAATATATTGTTTGATGCTGTTGCTCAAGTTGTGTGCTGCAAAAAAAAGCAACTCTTACAGTTGCTGCCAGGGCCTAAAGATTTCCATAACCTTTGACAACCTTTGCTGGCTGTTCCAGAGTTCTCACCCGTGACGTGAGCACGTGTGGCTTTCCCATAGTGTTGCACTGGGATGTGCTACGTGCTGCCCTGGGGTTTAAAACTGATTTGTGATCTATGGTCACAAATACAAGCTAGGGGAGCTGCAGGCTGCCGCTGCGCTTCACAGCTCCGCACTGGGAAGCACAACGTACAATAGCCCTTTCCTGGAGAGCTGTTGTAACGTAGAGCCCACTGGATGAAAAATACTCTGGAAACTTAAAACCAGAAGCTTCTCACGCTTGGTAGCCGGTACTAAGCAAGCTGTGCATTTTGGTCTTCTTGTTTCTCACATTTACAAACTGGGGACTATAACGCTTATGACAGAGATTTAGCAATTACGCAGTCGTTTCTGTAGGTATGTAATATTCATACACGCAACAAGCAGTTGCTGGGAGAATGAAGAGAACTACTTTTCTTACTGCAAATATCAGAGACTGTTCCCAACACTGTTATTTTTCTGGAACCGGCTTGGCTAGCTCAACTCTTGCTGTTTTATTCATATACTGTGTTGCTTGATGAAAAACAGCGTATGAAATGCTCTTTGTACACCAAGGAAACGATACCAAAAACTTAGATTCTGCATACAGAATATACAGAGGTATGTGCGTTCTTGCTTAGCAATAAACCAACCAACTCACTTAGCAGCGATGACTAAAAAATGGCTGCAACTTGTACCAATTCTGTATTTTATCCTTTGGTGTGAACACGATTGCTATGATTCTCTACAGATCGCCACGCAATTATGTATGAGAGGGCAGGATATCATCTGTCTTATCTCTGTTGCTGTTCAGTAAACTGCTAGTTTGAAGCACTTAAATGTCTGCAAAACAGTACAGAATTATGGACAATTTAACGTTTTTTTTGCCTAGCAGAAGTAATTAAGTTTTTTTTAAGAACAACTACATATAATGCTTGTTACAGAGTCCCGGCTTTCAAGATCTCAGCTGGAAGCACAGAGAAGTTTTATTATCTTGGCAAAAGTCAGTCACATTAGGACTTCCAGTGCCAAAGCGTCTCTAGCACCGTTTCACACGATGATAGAATTGCTGCATGAAAACATGTCGTAGGAAGCTCTGTCATAGGAGGGTTTCGGTGCAGAAAATGTTGAGCAAGTGCCACAGAGGGTTGCTTCAACTATTATTTATTTAGCCTTTGAATCAATGCCTTTTGGTTTCGTGTACCAAGGAAGGCTCGTGGTGTCATTTATTTATACATGTGTGTACAGAGGAAAGCTAGATGGCCAATAGTCGTTACTTGTGCTTAAATCCTAAATGGTTGACACTTGCTGAATTTTGTAGGGCGTGAGAGTAGTGATGGATGATGAAGGTGTTCAAAGATGACCTGAAACAGAATAAAGCCCCTTGGCTGTTTTCCAGGCTCCGCTAAGTAAACGGGCCTTTGGTAAATAAGATACCATGAAAAGCACCTTAAAGGGACGAATTTCAAAGGCTCGAAATGGAAAAGTTCCTGGAGCCGCAGTGTTTATTTCCTCGCCCTTGTTTCTGACGAATTTTTTTTGAAGCATTTCAAAGCAACTCTGCAGCTGCCTTTCTCGCAATCTCCCTTTTCCAGGCAGCCCCGTGCCCCAGTGGGAGCGTGTATCTCAACTACCCACACCAGCGAGCGCTGGAATGCAGGGACAACACTTGCTCTTTGTACAGATTTAGGGCTGACATTCAAGCCAAACACATTATAAATTCTTTGTGGAGGCATTTTCATCTTGCAGCCGTAGCTGAAAAGTACATTAATGAAGCATATTCACTATTGTGAAGGGAAAGGTGGGGTAGGAACAAAGCAGGGACTGTTTGGTGGCCTCCTTTTCTCCCGTGGAGCAGGTTCTCCCTCACCCTGGAATTCTGAAGTTAAATTAAGAGTGCGTGGGAGTCCCATGGGAGTAAATAAAAATAGAAATAATGGAATGTACAGAAATACTCCTCCTTCTCTAAGGGGCAGCAAAGGCATTTGCCGTTGTTCCCCCTGCCCCATCAAGATTTTACATAATCAAAACCAGCTTGAATTTTGTACTTGTAGGAATTTTTTTTTTTTTAAGGTAGAAAATTCCAAACTATTGTTGCGCACAGCCTAAACTCTATTGTATTAAAGAAGATTTTAAAAGGGTGACAGAAAGAAACTGTGGTGCAGACATTTTCAAAAGCATGCAAGGCAGTAGTGTAACTATAAATTATTTCCTTTCTAATCTTTATAGAATATTTATCAAAACATTTGTAAAGCGTATAAGCAAGTTTGTTAAAATGATCAAATCTTTCTTGCGCCTCCTAGATAGCAGCCTGTATTCAGCTTCAGTATGTACTGAGGGCTATTTTGTTTCTTTTACGCTGGTGTTCACGCTTTTGTAATTCTTTTGTTTATGATTAATTTTTTTTCCCTACTAAAGTTTGGATTGTGAAATAAGAACTTTTCTGTCCTGGTTTAACATTATGCATTAACGTACTAAACTTCTAAACTATGTTTGTGACACACTTGCAACAGGTCAAAATATTGTGAGCTGCAGTAAACAGTGCTCTGAGGCCAGACGTAGTGAAAGATTAAATCAGTTTTTCTCTTACATTTTGCTGCAGAGTTTTGTATGCAGTCTTCTAACGTTCTCCCGCTGCCTGTATGAAGCCTTGGTCCTCTGTTTCTTTCTCGATATATGTGTGTTTGGGTGCAAGGGGGACGTGGGGCTTCCCCTTCCTCCAGCCAGCGGGAAGGTAGGAGCAGCGCCGGGCTGAACTTCTCAAGTTGAGCAGAACCGAGGTTTTGGCTTAGCATTTCTGAACCTGCCGCTCCAAACCCACCCCCAAATTCAGCAGCCACTGTGATGGGGATCTACAAAAAAAAAAAAAAAGGTTGCGATAAACCTGCACAGGCAAAAAGTTTGGGTAGCACCATTTTAAATAATGAGGTGGAGCAATACAATTGTCAGAACATCCAGGCATCTTTTTTTTCTTCTCCTCTCTTCTTGCACTTGAACGCTAGTCACATTTCTTACGCGAGCTTTAATGTGTACTGCAGCACCATGAAGACTTTGAGAAGTAGTTCAATCAATGCAAGTCTGACTAGTACGTGAGGTGATTCAAGCAAATACTTACTGTGATTTTTATTTCCAAGTCGTTAGTTTTCAGGGAGTGGTATTGCTCGTGAGACGCTGTTCTGTAAAACCTGCTGTGCAAGCAGTACGCTTGTAAAAAAACAATATATTTTTTTTTTATAGAGTTTATGGTGGTTGTAACAATAATTTTGTTTTAATCTTTTGCTTTATGTGTGCTTTATGTATTCATTAAAATGTTTACATGATGAAACTGGTGTACTAATGCTTTAATTTTTTTAAAAAACTTTAATCCATTAACAGAAGTTGCAACAAACTACTTCGTAGTATGTGATTGGGGTTTCAGGTGATTAGAAGAGGCTGTACGTCCTTCTACAAAATTCAGTTAAAACAGCGTATTGGACAGAAACAAATAAAGCTTGCCTTCCAGAAGGAAACGATCAGTTTTTAAATAACTGAACCTGCTAATTCCCGTGTTCTTGCTTTACGGTAATGGGAGCTGAATCTGGCCTGTCTTTTTCGTAGCAGGTAGTAGTGAATGATGAATGACCTAAAAATGAATTCCCGTATCAGAATTGAGGGTTTGATCAAAGCTCATTTTGCTTACGGTAGGCCTCGGGGCGCTTTAGATTTCTCTGTTTTAAAAAAATAGTAACCTGTACAAGACAAACAAGTATCAACAGGTGAGTCCCGCACAGCGAGTGAGGAGTGAAAGGCTCAGGAGCCAACATTACAATTCATTTGGCACACGTGTAACCACATACACGTTATACGTGCTTAATAATTAACACATTATTTAATGCACTGGAACTAATTATCTCTCCCGTTTTCAAACAAATTACCGCTTGAAGCAATTATTATAAGCTGTAAGAGGAATTTGGAAGTCAGACTGGGTTAAGTGCCCTGTGAGGGCTGCCTGGAAGAGCGAGCACCGACTTTTGGTGAAGTTGTAGTGATCCTCCATGGCCGGGAGGTTGGGGTCTTCAGAAATGGGACAAAAAGTAGTTGGGGCTTGACCATTTGTGTTAGAAGTTGAAGAGAAAATCATGACTGAGTGGACAGGAAAAGCTTCACTGCTTTTGCTATTGTTTAAATGGTCTTTTTTCGCCTCTTAAATTCAGAAATGTATTTAGTAACACGTTCAGGCTAAAATGCTAACTAATCAACTGAAGCATTTTAAAGATCACTGTTTCTAATGTATCTCCAGAAAGAGATTTCCCCTTTTCATTAAACTTCTAACAGTATCTTCCAGTTCAATCTTTGCTAGACTATTTCTAGCTTCTCCTATCCACCGGTATGATAGATAATAATCTGTTTAAGAGGGACCTAATTGGGTGCTCTGAAGAGGAGCTCCAAGGATCCTGTCAGCCATGGCTGCTTTGGGGTCTCGTGGTGGGAACCGGCCTTGGCTGTTCTGCGGCAATTCCGCTGTGGTTGAACCGCAGGGTACCACAGCCCGGTTGAGAATAAGGATTTAATGTCACTGTGACATCCCTGGGTGTGTGTGTGTTTAAATAAGTGGGAGAGGCAGGCAGGAACCCCAGAAGTCACATACAGAAGGTCAAACGGATATATTCAAAATTCAGCATGAGGCTTTTCTCTGCCTAGTGTTAAATTTTCCTCATTATGTTTACTTCTCTGCAGATGAATCAAATTTACAAATACAAAACCGCTTTACATTAAAATCCATTATATTGGGTTTTCTTCCATCACTCCTTGCAAATGAAGAACTGCATTACCCTTAGCACTTCTCATCCTAGGATGCCGAAAGTAATGACTTTTTGTTCTTCAGCTGTTCTGAGACTGCAGAATGGTAAACACTGCCCAATAAAAAAATTGAGGCAAAAGCTAATAAGGTTTTTTTCCTGATCTTGTTTTGTACCTCCATCATCACATACTGTTAGGGACAATTGCTGGCTTTCATTTTGTGTACTGGTGCAACGTATCTCACCTAGTTCCTGAAGTTCGTTAGATGTCTTCAGTCACTCATTTCACTCTGAAGTGAGGCACTGGCACAGGTTGCCCAGAGAAGCTGTGGATGCCCCATCCCTGGAAGTGTTCAAGGCCAGGCTGGATGGGGCTTTGAGCAACCTGGTCTTGTGGAAGGTGTCACTGCCCATGGCAGGGGGGTTGGAACTAGATGATCTTTAAGGTCCCTTCCAACCCTAACAATTCTGTGATTCTATGATTTCATTTCTGAGCTACACAAAATCCTCCACCACCATTTTTCAGCTGTTTTTATCAGACTTCGTACAAAGCAATTTAAAAAGCGTTCATGAAAAATACCGAATTACTGCTGCAGACCCAAGATGGTCCTTAGCTCTGTTCTGCCTTTTGTTCATGATGCACCTGCATTTTCATTTCTGATATATCATACAATGAACATGCCCTGGAAACTACAAGCTTCAGGATTTGGGTGGGTGTCCATCCGTGTCCTCGTCCCCCGCAATTTATACTGACTACATCATTGGAAATTTTACCTCTGATATTGACAGTATTTGTTTCAATAAATTATGCTATTAACTATGTCACATCTAATTATTTCCTAATATTAAACTCTGCTTACTACTACATTCTCCCCATAAGTTATGCTGATGTAGGCAATAATACTTGNGATAAAATGTTATGTGTGGGGGGTGGGTGGGGGGGTGTGTGCAATCTGAGAGACTGAAGTGTGCGTTTCAAGAAACTAAGGTTGTAGTAACATTCTTCTCCTCTTTATTTCTGGTTTTTACAAATTTCTGCTTTCTTGCTGGTAGCCATAACCACGACGTTACAGTCGTTTGCCGTAGCAGCACCAGCAGATGCATCTCCACCAACTACGTAGTCTGATCAGCTGAACTTTATCATTGTGACTGCTAGTCTGTGATGCCTTCCAGATCTTGGCCATGTACAGTTAAGTTCTTAAGGCTGGGAAGTTTGTTGGTAGCAGCAGCTACCTTGGAAACCACCCCGAGAATACCTACTAGCCAAAATCTCTTTTCTGCTGGAGCGATTGTTCTCAAAAAAAAAACCAAACAAGAACACCCAAAACCCAAAGCTTNTCTTCCATCACTCCTTGCAAATGAAGAACTGCATTACCCTTAGCACTTCTCATCCTAGGATGCCGAAAGTAATGACTTTTTGTTCTTCAGCTGTTCTGAGACTGCAGAATGGTAAACACTGCCCAATAAAAAAATTGAGGCAAAAGCTAATAAGGTTTTTTTCCTGATCTTGTTTTGTACCTCCATCATCACATACTGTTAGGGACAATTGCTGGCTTTCATTTTGTGTACTGGTGCAACGTATCTCACCTAGTTCCTGAAGTTCGTTAGATGTCTTCAGTCACTCATTTCACTCTGAAGTGAGACACTGGCACAGGTTGCCCAGAGAAGCTGTGGATGCCCCATCCCTGGAAGTGTTCAAGGCCAGGCTGGATGGGGCTTTGAGCAACCTGGTCTTGTGGAAGGTGTCACTGCCCATGGCAGGGGGGTTGGAACTAGATGATCTTTAAGGTCCCTTCCAACCCTAACAATTCTGTGATTCTATGATTTCATTTCTGAGCTACACAAAATCCTCCACCACCATTTTTCAGCTGTTTTTATCAGACTTCGTACAAAGCAATTTAAAAAGCGTTCATGAAAAATACCGAATTACTGCTGCAGACCCAAGATGGTCCTTAGCTCTGTTCTGCCTTTTGTTCATGATGCACCTGCATTTTCATTTCTGATATATCATACAATGAACATGCCCTGGAAACTACAAGCTTCAGGATTTGGGTGGGTGTCCATCCGTGTCCTCGTCCCCCGCAATTTATACTGACTACATCATTGGAAATTTTACCTCTGATATTGACAGTATTTGTTTCAATAAATTATGCTATTAACTATGTCACATCTAATTATTTCCTAATATTAAACTCTGCTTACTACTACATTCTCCCCATAAGTTATGCTGATGTAGGCAATAATACTTGTAACAACCTGTACAAGAGTTTAGCTTGTCATTTTCTTACCTATTAAAGGCAGAAAAGAAATAAAATAGGGNAGGCTGGGAAGTTTGTTGGTAGCAGCAGCTACCTTGGAAACCACCCCGAGAATACCTACTAGCCAAAATCTCTTTTCTGCTGGAGCGATTGTTCTCAAAAAAAAAACCAAACAAGAACACCCAAAACCCAAAGCTTTGCACTGGGTTTCTGTGGTGGGTAATTTCAACAAGGCTTAATCAATGTCATTGATTGATACCAACTTGATAAAACAGCACAGAGAACAATACTGACTATGCACCAGAGACTATGTCCAAACAGATAAAGAACCTCTATCATGAAGAATATTTGAATAAAATGATTAATGCTAGGCAGAAAAATGCTTCAGAAAAGCAAAGATAAGTTAAAGCATCCGGGTTTGCCCCTGAAACCATTTATCAAGTGTCACAACAACGGAATAAACTGGACATGGAGAAAAACCCAGAAGGTACGATGGCACTGATCTTGCACTCGGGACCCATCATAAAACAGAACTACTATCCTTAACAACTGTCTTCTGATTCTGAACTTTTTCTGAACTGATTCTGTTTTCCCCAGTAATTCTTTCCTCTCACCTCCTAATTTGTGAACCCTAATCATCAAGGCACCAAGGAGTAAGAGGGTTATGGAGAAATGTGGTTCTGGATTATCAATGATCACTGATGATCACTTACCTCTCTGGACGGTCAGTGTTCTCCGTTGTTTCCTTCTTCATGCCATCTTTCTTCTCATCTTCCTTGGGTTTCTTACTTTTCAGTCATCTCTGTTCTTTCTTCTCGTGTTGTTTATTCCCATCTTTCTGCTAAGAATTCTTCCTCTTTCTGTTCATCACCTGTTTCTCGACAAAGATTAAATTCATGCTCTCAGCACAACACTGGAAAGCAGAAACTCCTGGACTCTGCATCTCTCTTCCTACCAATTCTGCTCCGTAACTTTCAGCAAGTCATTTCATTTCTGTCTTCGTTTCATAGAATCATGGGATGGTCTGGGTTGGAAGGGACCTTGAAGACCCTCTAGTTCCAACCCCCCTGCCCTGGGCAGGGACACCTCCCACTAGACCAGGCTGCTCAAAGCCCCATCCAGCCTGGCCTTGAACACCTCCAGGGATGGGACAGCCACAGCTTAACTGGGCAACCTGTTCCAGTGCCTCACCACCCTCACAGGAAGGAATTTCTTCCTTATATCTAATGTAAATCTACCCTCTTTCAGTTTAAAACCTTTACCCTTCATCCTATCGCTACACTCCCTCATAAAGAGTCCCTCCCCACCCCTCCTGTAGGCCCCATTTCCACATTAGTAAAAATTAACAGTGCCATTACAAGGATGTGCAGTTCATCCTTTCTAAAGCGATTAGAAGAAGCCTGCTGAATTAGCTAATTGTTTATGTCACCATCAGACTAGCATGCGGGGAAGATGTCAGCATTCCCACCGTTTTTTGTAACAGCTCCGTAGGTTGTGAACAGCCTGGAACAAACTCCATCACGGAGAGCAAACCGGTACTCGGGTCGTAGGTGAATGAAAATGGAAGCAACGACAGCAGCTTAACACAGCTCTGGTTTAGCAGTGCGTCTTGCAGTTGGTACAGTACTACTAGAATAAACACGGAGATATTATATGCATTATACACATTCCATGTGTGCTGTGTGTTCTATTACTGCCTGATGAGACCCTTGGCAGCAGCGCTGGAAGGCTCTGACGTGGCGTCCCCTGCCCCCAGGAGCACAAAGCCCCACGTACAGAGCACCTCCCAGTCCTGAGACGGAACAACTGTCTGCAAGCGCCTGTCCGATTTCCCAACCTTGCTCTTGTCAAACTGTATACAATAAGTTTCCTCTTGCTTAAAAACCTACCATATATATTCACTGAAAGGATGCACCTCCATTCCTGTTTGGAATACTGGTTTGAAATGGTACTAACTACAGACATTCAAACCTGGGTAGGAATTTTCTTACAGTTCGGATTCAGGGTCCATTTCAAGGACTACACAAAATGAGCCGAGCAAGCAGCTTACAGATCGCCTGTTGCTCTTTTACCTCCCTCTTCACACAAACTGGCATGAAGAGTATTCATCACTTAACCCTTGAAGTCCACTAAAATCCACTAATTTTAGTCCACCGGTACGGTTGCGAATTTCTTAGTGGGGGTTATGCATTACATCCTGTAGGTTGTGGAACAGTTTGGTTTCCTAAGGCTGTCCGAATGTACTTTTCCTATCTCTATGAACTTGAAAATTGTGGATTTTTTTATGATTTCTTTTAAATTAATTATGTACCTTTTGTGAAGACAACCCAATGAAAACCATGAAACCTGCTGAATCCATGAAAACGTCTGTTGTTTTTCATTCTTACCAACGTCCAAGATGCTTACTTGGCTTGATTACATTTTAAATCGGCTCTTTCCATATTTCATATGTATTTAGATATTGCCATTACTGAAATGACATGTGACGTTCTTTAGATTTTCATTTCACATACTAAAGTAGGCAACAAAACTATGTAATGATGATACTGAAAGGAATTGGAACCATAAATTCAGTACTCCAAACCAAAAAAATCTTAATACTATTACTGTCACTAATGCATATTATCTACTGACTGGGAATTAGAGCTGTAAGTTTGTATTTACCTGTATATGCGATCTTTAGTTATAAGCAATCCTCTTGTGGAGGATGAGAGCGCTCAGTGAGCGCTTATAATATGCATTTAAAAGTCCCTCTTAATGAGTGCGAGTTGCAAGATCTAACACATCATGTTTACACCAAGCAAATTCAGATACGTATTTCATGGGATCTCATAATATCACTAAAAATTGCTGCTGCTGCTGAAAACAAAGTCAAGTAGGACACGCAGAAAACATCACTTCAATTCTGCTTATAAGAAAATGGAGTTAATCCCCCAAATCCTACCACATCTCAAATCAGATGCGTGTATGCTCACGAACCTGGATTATCAAACACGGTGTCCAGCTGTATAAACCAGAAGAGTTACAGTACGGAGGGTAACAGCCCTAAACCCTCATTAAGCGCCACAGAAAATACCAAGAGCCTTGGTTCAGCCTCAGAACGCTGAAGAGCAAATTCTCAGGTATCTGCACCTCAGCTGGAAACGCAGTAATCTCGCACAAACCCCCAAATGGAGCGCATACTGAATTACGTACGGATTTTTGTTACTATGGTAGAGAAATTACTTTCTTTTTACCCAACAGCTCTTTCAAAATACTAATACGGGTTGTGCCAGTAAATTTAAGTATTTTGATGTGAAAGTACGAGGCTAACACAGGGAATGCAACGCCAATGTATAGCTACGGCTAAGACTTAAAATACCTTATATTTTCTTTGCACTACATTGAAACTTACTCTCTTTTGTTCTTTTGTCTTAGTGGCCAAAATACACAAGGTAGGTGGCACAGTGAAATAATGCAACTTCCCTGTGCATGACCACAAAGAGCTGTGAAGGATTCCAACACTGACTCCCTCCCCATTACAGAGTAACTGTGGGTATTTTCTATACATTGTAAAGATTGTTCTTACTTGCTTTATCAATCCTGAAAGCTATTAATTTCACAGCGAAGTTACAAACTGCGTCTGTGTCATCAGATCTCCCGGATACCGCTTAAGCTTCCAGTACTGGCAAATGTTTTCTAATAATTAAGATTATTGAGATTAAGGGATCTTTCCTTCTTGGCTTTTTTGAGCGTACAGCAGAGTTGACTCAGTAGGGATCCCTTACTAAGGTCAAACAAAAAGGTAACTGGGAACAGTGAAAACCTGAGTGTCCTCATCTGTCCCATTTTTTTTGAAAGGAAGACTGCTCGTGACTACAAACTATTCAGTTTGGGGTTTTTTTAATTCTTTTTTTTTTTTTTTTTAAAGGGCACAGACAGAGGCACCTCTGTTTTCAAATTCACAAACAATAGCCAAGGGCTCTGAATTTAGGATTACACTTAGCGAGCACGTTCCATCGTATATGGATGCGGAAGCCGAGCTCGCTTTTTCTTGGCAGTGCTCCTGAGACTGAAATTCCTGACACCGTTGTACAAGGCGGGGGGAGACCTCGCTGCAGCTGCCGGGCGAGAGACACCCGCAACGCAAAGAAACAAGTAAATGTCACCCATTTGTAAAACGTGGGTGCTCTGCTGTGTTCCCATTACACTTTAAGGTTAATGCTTTTCTTTTTTTTTTCCCCCCCCCAAGCGCTTAAAGCATATTTAAAGATAAAGGGTGACCTTCTGAATGTATCAGTGAAACGCGCAGTGACTAGAGGAGCTCAATCAAAAAAAGCCCAATTATAAAACACCTCAGTAGCCCATCCCAGCAGGATAAACCAGATTTCTTTTCTCTTTCATTCAGCAAAGCGTCGCCTGAATCCACTCAAATTTAACTTTTAATACCTGGAGACATCAGTTATTACTCTTCTGATGGAAATTATTTTCATAATTCATAAATGTGAGCAGTCTCAGGGAAAAAAAAAAAAAAACCAAAACCAAAAAAACCCACACTGGATTTCACCCCCTGCCCTTAAGAGTCCAAAAACTGAAAGAACAATCTACAGGTGGAAGAGTAACTCTAACCATAAATTAAAGGGAAACATGTAACTAACTGCCACAAATTAAGAATAATATGGAGGATTCTGACCGCAGATGAAGCCTGCTGATGATGATATGAAAGGAAAGCGCTTTATTTGTAACACTGGGAAAACCATGGTATTAAGCTCACACAGAACCATCATTAAAAATGGCTTCAGACTTGCCATGGCTATGACCTGATGAGCTCTAAAAGGGGACCCGGTCAAAGACTATGCTGACATCTGGCACCGCAGACAGAAGGAAGTTTGCGTGTACTACACAGTGACCTTTCCAACAAGCCAAATTACTAGCACCTAATAACTGATCAGAATGCTAAACTCAGGCAACTCAACCTCATCTAAGTTGTAAAAACCTATTATCCCACCTTTTCAGGGATAATTGCCTCGGTGGCAAGCTGTAGCCCACAGCAGAGTTGGAGGCTACACGCAATCAGATCTGATTTTGAAGTTTTCCGCTTCACGTGCTGCAATAGTTTTGCGGTGAGACAGCAACCAGCTCCTGCTGCTAACGACGGATATTCGGAACTGCAACATCACATTTCATGGTGTTTATCCCAAAGACAAGGCAGTCAAGCTGGTTCCAGAGGCAAAGCAATGCTTCGTTTGAACTTAGATTAAAAAAACCAAACACATGGCTGAAGTAACTTGTTCTAAACACGTGCAGATGCCTTGCTGGCTCCCTCTTCCTCACCGTGACAGCAGAGGATATTTTGGCAACACTGGAACTAGTAACAAAATAGAACCTGCTTTAGAAGTATAAGCAGGACTCACTGCCTGACGCTACCGAAATCTCACAAATCCAATAAAATTCAGAAATTCCTGCTTTTTAAAGAATAAATCTCTACATATTATCTGCATGCAAAAAATGATGCCGATAAATACCAGCTGAACCTCTCTGTATTGTCTCATTTTTTTATCCTAAGGAAATTAATCTTCTAAACAATATATCCGAATCTCATTTCTCCTCAGAACTGCGTAACTTAAAAGGCCACTCATGAAGATGGGTATTTCATCTCATTTTGCACGAGCCAACATAACATAAATCCATTTCACTCACATAAGATCACAAGATCTGACGCCATTCTCTGAAAAAAAATAAAACTTTGAGGCAGCAGCTTTAAGCAGTAACACTAGATCATTTCACAGGACCTTTTATTCAAGAGTTTTAGAACATGTAAACCTCTGCACAGCCATTTTCAGTACTAACAGCTTGAAGCAGTCGGGGTCATTCTGAAAGCTCCTGATGTCACAAGATCTCACTCTAAGTGCAAAAAGACTCTTTAAACCTTTGAAAGTCTGTTCTACAGATATTAACATATTTGTCAAAAATCACCAAACTGCTCATGAGTCAGGAGTCCTGCTCCAACAATCAGACTAAGCTTTTTCCCTGCCAAGTTGATCAATGTGTTTCTGTATGTGATGAAAGCAAAGTATATTTTAAATAACTATTCGTACTCCTCTGTTCATTCAGTTTGTGCTACTAGGGAAGCGCTTAGGCAAGCTACTGTCCCACTATGGATTTCTAGAAAATTTTTAGTATCTACACGATGCTGACAACATCGTTTTATTTTCAGGGAATTCATTACACTAAGAGAACGATTGTGGCACTGTTGTTATTTCCATTCTCTCCTACCTTCTCTGTTCCCCACTGAACGTACTTCAGATCTCTCGCGCTGAACACGAAGCCATGTGTCTCTACGTTTGCAATGACGGGCAGACGTCTGTAATCGGGTCAGTCATATGGTAACAGTTGTTTTTTTAAAACTTTGTCACGCTGCATCCAGATAGCAGGAACTACACTGAATTTTTGACGCTATTTTCACTGCAATAGATGCATCACGCTCTAACCACCAATCAAGGTATTCGCTCTTCACAATATGTTATTTCTGTTACTTATTTTACCTTCGCTTACTGGACTTCTCTCTGTATTGCTCAGGAAGCCCTACGGAAAATAGAAAGCATCGTCAGTCTCATTTGATTCCCTCATTCTAAAATGAAACATTGCTCTTGCAGTTCCTCAGTGCTATGCAGTCTTTGGGAACTGAGAAATAATACACAACCCATTCCCGCTCTTGCACGGAGAAGAACGCAATATCATTTTATGTTTTTCTCCATTTCAGGTTTTATTTCTAAAATTACATTCTACGATCCTACTTACGGAAGAAGGAAAATTACAAGGTTTCTGTTATCAGAACTTTCCAATAACAGGTTTGATTCCACACTGGGCTGCAATGCTAAAAACATGTACGTCCACATATATATGCACAACATATGTCAGTATACATACTCTGTATGTGCCATTGTATTAAAAGAATTGTTCCTTCACATCACTGGCCACTTCAGGTTGCAGTCTCTGTAGATTTCCATGGCATTTTTCCTCTTCTTTTCATTCCTGGTGAAAATGACTCTTCTCTTCACACAGCTGCTGATTACCTTTCCTTCCCAGCTGACTTGGCCATTTGCCTGTTGTGCTTTTCAGGACATACATGCAGCCAGGGCAAGCCACCACGTAGGGTCCATCCCCCAGAGATCTCAGCATGGCCGGCCTGGTGACGACAACCCCGTAGTCCACTTCTTCAAGAACATTGTAAGTCTCCTCTCTCCTTGTTATGCACTAAAATTAAATATTTTCTTTAGGACCCACCAGTAACCAAACACTCCCATTCCATCCCTGGAAGTGTTCAAGGCCAGGCTGGATGGGGCTTTGAGCAGCCTGGTCTAGTGGGAGGTGTCCCTGCCCAGGGCAGGGGGGTTGGAACTGGGTGATCTTTACGGTCCCTTCCAGCCCGAACCGTTCCATGATTCTGTGATTCATTAGCCATTATTTTGAACCTCACGAATTGTACTCTGCCTTTGAGCTCATCGTGCCATTCAAATACAAAAATAGTTTTTACCTGGAAACACAAATACTAAAACGCTACCAAAAAAAGGCAGGTGAAGCCTTCATTAACATAGTCAAATTTCAACAACAACCATTCCAAATTATATAGCTTCACCATTTGCAGGTTTCATCCTTGCGTCATCAGCATTGGCTGTATTTAGGCATGTCTTCTCTGTAAAAAAAAAAAAAACACCACACCAAAAATCCAGTCTGTTCTAGCGAAAGCCTAAGACAGCAGAGGAGCTTCTCAGTGGAATTACTTAATAGAGCACTTAATCCTATTAACACACTGATAACATGCAGCAGGCTTGATGATTCCCTACATTTATTGTTGCCTTGGTTTTACAACTTTTTTTGTGTTGTTTTTTAGGTCTCACCCCGTACACCTCCCCCAATGCAAGCAAAGGTAAGCATTTTCAGGGCCACAAGCAACGTCCAAGATCTTTTGTGGGCTGATTTATTCCAATTCAACTGCTAGCCTGATTCATTTTCTTTATCGACACCAAGTGAAAATGTGGAGTTATCACTGGGAATATTTAAAGCAAGGGACTAAGACAGAAAAACCACGGTTCTCTTCCTCATGCACTTCTTGACTTGCTGCATGACATGTAACAATTTAAAGCCTCTTGCAGGGATTTTTATATTCAATTTATGTTGTGATTGCTTTATGTAATGAACTAATAATAGGTAATGCTTTCAAACAAGCCTCACCCACCAGGAACTCTCCTTACTTTTACTAAGCTCAGTTGGCCTCGAAACTGACAAACCATGGCTAGCGAAGTCAGTTCTTGTAATTTATAATAAAGAATTTTACCTTTTTTGTTTTATGGAATAACCGTACACAGATTGTTGTTTTCAACTGCCTCATTATCTGGCCAGAATTTTGTTACTTTTACTGCATTTTCATCTTCTGCTGCGTATGGTACAGCCAGATGCTACGTTCCATAGTGATCATCATGTCATTGTTTCTATTTCTTGCATGTACAGGGAAGAGGATTATCCCTCACCAGATTTAGCTGGGTAGGTGATGAACGCGCTTTCAATCACAGCCATTTTATTTACCAGGCCAAAGCATATCTTGCTTCATTGCCTCAACCTGCTGCAGCAACGTGATAATTTCGTTTTTGTCTCGATTTTGCTATTTTGCTTTTCCTGTTGCACTTTCCTCCCTCCTCCCACAGCACTTTAAGACAGTAATTTTGTTGCTTGCTCTTATCCAACAACTTGACAGCCTCGCAGCGATAATTTCTTTGGCTTTAGCGTGAAGGGAGCAAAATCCACTGCATGGCAAAGCTCTCTTCCCTTAAAGACTCCTGGAAGACTCATCTGCTGCCTTTTTCTTTTCCTGGGAAGGACAAAAATGGGAGGGAGGACTGGGACAAGATGGGCGCTTATTCCACAGCTCCAATTGCTTTTATACAGTAAAGTCTGCAAAACTAACACCGTCACTAATTCGAGTATTTTGTCCCACCTTTCCTTGAAACCCCTTTCAGTAAGACGAGATCTGCCTAAACGATTAGGCAAGTTCTTCCCACAGTTATCTCACAACTCATTAAATTCTACTTTTCTACCACAGGTTTGATTTTATATGAGGTGGACATGTAAATTACTTGCATTTTAAGATAAAATATTAAAGCCTTCAAGCCATTAAGTATTTCTTTCACTATCAGAAGAACACAAATTAGTTGACGTGCCTGACATCTTAGAACTCGTGAAATCGAAACATTTTAAGTTTTGTCATGCAGGTTAACCTTCCGAGTATCCATTTTTTTATTATTAATTCCTCTTTTACAGATTGGTGCTTCCTTCAGATTTGAGTACATTCAGATGATTTCCTAACATTGTCCTTCATCCTTGTTTATTACATAAAAGATTATTTTATTCCAACACCTCTAAATCTCTCATTTGAGTATTACATTCCAGTGAACACAAACAAAGATTACAATGTGCATATGATAATTGGGATGCAATAATTTGCAATCTACATGAAAATCTTTCTTTGCAGGGTGGTGAAGGACACAAGCCAGGATATGGAGGAAGCGGAAAATTCTATGAGCATAAATCTGCTCACAAGGGACATAAGGGATCCTATCATGAGGGCCAGGGCACTCTTTCCAAAATCTTTAAACTGGTAAAGTACAATTGAACTTACTCTAAGTACAAAAAAAATTGAGCCCAGGAAAGAGAGAAGCCAAACCTCTCCAGAACCTGCCATGTTTGAAACAACCACATTTCCTTAAGGCTTCTGAAGGAACTAGATTTGCATGGATAAACCAGAAGGTTATCTCATGGCCTAATAACTACCTACATGATAGGAAACAATGGTAAAAATACACAGTCAGTTACCAGCAGGAAAGAAGGTAAGTCCCCAAAGTCCCACAAAGACCCACACCAGGATCTGTGCTGTAACTGAGCTCACCAATGGCTTGGAACACAGAAAATGAGCGAGGTGATAACAGCTTGCTGCTGCTGCTGCTGCTAAATTATTTAGACTACTGAAAATGAAAGCGCACTGATAAGCTGCAGAATGGTAGTACAGGGCAGTGTTGGACAAATATTTGGTTGAGACACGGTAACAACTTGAACAGTCCCTGCTTGTTCCCACCCCAGGTGGGAGACCTCCTACAACATGCCAGTACAGTGAGTTGCGACACCACATAGTGGGGCAAATTAGGACACTGTGCCATATGAAAAATAAACATTTGGCCAGATTATCTTTAATCTGGTTCAGTTCACCATTTCGAGCCACTGCACGGACCCACCAACACAGCTAATAAATGAAAAGAGAAGAGGAAAAAAAGTCAGTTGTGAGGATTTTTCACATTCTATGTCAGAAGAGAGACACACGAAAAGCACATCATGTCCATTGGCAGCTACTTTAACTAAGACTGTATTTTTCCTCAAAGGTAGTGAAGCATTCACAAGTAACAAATCATGTAATATATTGTTCATACCTGAAGAATGCAATCAGCAGTAGTCTTAACTTCAAGACAGGTCTGAGATTCCATTAACAGAGCTGATCATCTCAGCCTCTTACTACTCTTACTCTCCAACAGGAGATATTACAGCACCTTCGCCGACGGCACAAATAGGTTTCTCTCTCTTACATGGTTTAGGGTACATATCCTTCATTGTAGAGCTGTTTTTCATACATACACAGCACCAAGTAACAGCTTGCAAACTTCAGTAGTAAGAATTCTTATGTTGCAATTTAAGAAAAGGAATGAGCTCTTCAGACGCCCAGGTAAAAATAAAAAATTTACCTTTTACATCTAATTTTCACACTGTGCACTTGTACCTTTTTAGTGGAGTTCAGATACATCAATACCCTGGCTATATACTGACATTATTTGTAAAATTTCTTTTGAACATCCGAAAATATCAGATAATAATCTCTCCCAAAATTTAACATTCTCTCTTTTACATAACCATCACAACTATTTAACTTGGATTTATATATATCTGATGAGATATATATATACACACACCAGTTCTACTTTTTAGATAGCCTTTTCCAAGCCATTATAACTTTTGGAACTCATCTCAGTTTTATTCAGGCCCCTTTGATTTAGACCCATTCCTTATAGCAGGAGACATTAATAACTATTTCTTTATAGAATTATGCAGTCTTTTACAGTAAAAAAAAAAAAGTTATCCGTTCTTTAAAATAACTTTGAATGAAAAAAGCCAATTACCTAATGGATTACACCAAGTTTTCCTTGAAACAATCAGTATAACTAAGGAGGGAGCACTGAAAGATGAGAATATAAACAAACAAAATCCCAAAGTACACGTATGCCTAATTTTTTTTTTTTTAAGTAAACAGTTCAGTCATCAACTGATTACAGTAACAATTTGTGGTTGTAAGCGTACCATTTAAGGGTTCCCTAGAAAGTCGCTAAAGCCCCAGGAAAAGCTACCTGAGATAGTCTCATCTTAAATTCCAAAAATGAAACACCAAAATTTCAGCTTGGATCATCTTTGCTGTAAAACTGCTGTAGGGCTTTTCTCAATTGCAAATGTATGAATTGTCGCAAGTATTTTTTTTTCCTAGTTTGATGTTTTATTATTTGTAGTAAAAATAGGACAGGTTCCAGCCCTTTACCTTTTCTTAGTTTTTTTTCCTATATTTGCATCTGAGCTTTCCATACAAGACTGATGTTGATATAATCACATTAACGATTTACCCTAAGAAATATTACAGAATAAAACTATTACATTTCAGTTCTTTCAGATGTGAGACTATTACAACTTGAATGCAAGATTTGCAATTTTTGGTTTTGGTGGGTGGGGTGCTTTTTTGTTTTGTTTTTTTGGTTTTGTTTTGGGTTTTTTGTTTTTGTTTTTTTTTNNTTTTTTTTTTTTTTTTAAAGTACGCAGTTCAGGAATAGCCATAAAAATGAAAATTTCTAAGATGTCCAAGTAAATATATGGCTTTCATTAGGAAGGCTTGAATAAGAACATGCAGTTACAAATAATTCATGAGAGACTGTCTAACCCTGTATGAGAGATTTAACGAGAATAAATTAATCCTATGTGAAAATATACGAAAAGCAATCATCTCTCCGATGTGAAAATTCCAATAACATTCAGCGATGTACTTGCAGGGCACTGCAAGCCATTTTCACTAGCTACTATTTAAAATTTTGTTGTCCTCAAGATTGATGTTTTTCAGTTTATAGCCCCAAATATACAGTACCTTTTAATTAACTTAACTCCACTCTTCCCTCCACAGGGAGGCTCTGGGTCCCGACCTGGATCGCGGTCTGGTTCACCAGTTGCTAGGCGCTGAAGCTCTAAGATGACACCTGAGGATCATGTACTCTGCTTCATAATGTAACTGCCTTAAAATTAATAACAACTGCAACAATTACCTAGATAGATGCAATCCATTACTTAATGCCAATTAGGTTCTGCATGCAGTAGATTATACAAACTTCTATTGGCAATCCCTGACCAACAGTTGAATGAAAGGAACACAAAAAGTAGCTTTACTAGATGTTAATTCCTTATTTTATGTGAAGTAACAGGATCTCTGACTTTACTCATTCTTCTTCGGGATGCCCTAACTGTATGCTGGACTTCATTATTTCTCCCAAGCACCTAATTTGAGCTCAAGTCTCATGGTTTCATTTTAGTGAACATCAGAATTACAAATAAAGAGCTAATGTCTTGGATACTGAGCACTGCTGTTAATGAATTTCTGAGACACTGCTGTTAAGAAAAAAAATTCCACCTTGTGCAGAAGTTGTAAGGACTGTTTATCCAAACACTTTTTTTTTTATTTGGGTTTTTTTTTTTTTTAATTTTGTTTTAATCTTCCTTCTCTCACTCACAGAATAATTTATTTTCATAACAGGATTAGGCAGTCATGGAAAGGTTTACCAAACATTGGGAGTTCAAGGTATGTGAAGCGTGGGAGGGGGCAGATGTTGTAGAATCAATACGATGCTGAGCAATAGTAATAAGGAAATTCTTTCCATACCATGAATTGCTCAAAGCATCCAAAACATTAGAATTAATAGCAGATGAGGGAGAGAAAGAGGATTTCAAATTTGAGTTAGACTAATGTTAAGAAACAAGGGATATTCCCAGAGAAGAAACATCTAAGATCGCACAAGTGACCACTGGACGTCACTGGTGCTTCACACAAACTCTGCTGCAAGAGCATTAACTTTGCAGTACAGTAAACAAGTAAATAAATACATAAACAAATAAGTCTAATTTCTGAAAGAGAGCCCTTCAGTACTGGTATCTCAGATAGTCCTGCACATTTCGCGGCAGAACTTCAAATCTTTCTTAGTATTGCAGCAGTGTTATATTTGATCAGCTCATCTTTTGGCTGAGTAACACCTGGCTGCCTATTAAGGGCAGTGCACCAAAGCAAACTCATAGTAAACTACTGTGAACATTTAACTGTTGTACTGTAGTTGCCTTATAGAAATAAATCATAGCCGAGTTAGATTTCGATATTAATCTTTTATAAATTACTAAAACGAATGTGTGGCAATGGTATTTCCAACCACACTTAGGGAAAAGGCTCTTCTGAATTGCACTGTTTTATTACTTAAACTTACATTTCTTCAAGCTGTCATCTAAGTGTCTGATTAATTATTTTATTTTTCTAGTTTTAGGCCTATGCATTGTAGACTACAGTTAATGCTTCCCAGGTTGAAACTGCATTCCTAATAAGTGCCCAGTAAAAGTTACCTATAAATATGTACCTTAATTGCATTTCACATCTAAATCTATTGTAGGTTTAAATCGGTGTCCATTAATATGAAGCAATGAAAGATGAGAGGATAGAAAATACATAGACACTAAAGAAAACAAAACCACCAAAATTATTAAGCATACACACACATATTGCATCTTCTATTATCTACATTGGTTGCTATGTGTATTTTTCTATTGTAGCTTCATTCAGATGTATACTCTGCAACGTAATAGTTGATTTAATTTGAATACGTCTTGTTCTTATAGGAACACAGCTTTTAAAAATATTCATTATTGAAATAAAGTAATCAACTTGAAATGAAACTTGGACCAGTTTTGTCTTTTACAACGGAGATCATATATATGAAGTTCTGTGGTTGTTTTTTTTGTCCACAATTTTTGACTAATGTTCAGATACTAGAAAATTACACTTTGGGACCCAGCACCCACTTGCCTGCACACAGGCTCCTAGTGACATCGCTGGTGACTCAGCATGGCCCACAAGGCTGACAATATGACATAGGATCTATGGGAGGCCAGTGTCTCTGCGGAGTGGCAGCTAAAGGCCAGGGGGATATTGCAAGGCATAAAAGGCCGATATACAGGCAATGAAATCCCGCCCTCCACTAACAAGTACAGCACAAAGTATCTTCTTTGAACAGGGTATGTGAAAATCAAGTTGTTTTTTAAAGCAGCCTTCAAAAATGGGAAAGAATATTTAAGGTAAAAAAAAAGACAGAACTTATCCAAAGCTTCTCCCTTGCCTTCATCACTGTTCTCTCCTCAGTCAGCTTTTCCAGAGGCTGGAAGTGGCTTTTTTGGATTTACTTCCTACAGGAAGAAAAGGTATGGCACTTTAAAGTAGTATTTTAGCAACACAAGTCTCTCAAGAGAGGCTAAAACTTAGACTGAAATTTATTCTTTTAATTACTCACTAGTAGTTTTACTGAAAAACAGCAGTTTAAATGGCCATGTGACTTGTAAGAAAATGATTGTCCCTGAAATAAGAATGCACAACCAGTGCTGGGCGTGTGTCATTTCTTGTACTGAAGGAACGGACATAAACCAAAAGAAATACTTGAGCAGACACAAGCCAAAAGGCCTGAAGCTAGTCTAGGCTTACTACTGCATCCAACGAGAAAGAAGAGAGGCATTCCTACGTGCCATTCACTTACCCACTGTACAATGTGACTCTTCAAACAGGCCTTAGAACAAGAATTCTGTCTGCCTCCTAAAAAACGCATCTACTTCAACATTGCTTTTGACAATACCAACATATTGGTTACAGTGTCTGTATTTGTGCTGAAAGTCAGATACACTGCTTCGAAATTCTCCGACCCAATCTTACCAAGCAATCTGGGCTATGAAAGCCTCTGTGCCAGGATACTCGAGTGAATTCTCGAAGTTCAAGAGGGAGGAGGATGCAGGGAAGCAAATCAAATACCATGATACAAAGAAGTTTTTTAGAATTCTATTTACTGTAACTGACAGGACTCCAAGTGCTGGAGGAGTAGCAAACCGAATTCAGGAAAAATGACAGGTGAATCCATAACTCACAGTGCTTATTTAACACTTCCAAGACTTGGAACACAAGCTCATTGCCTCTAATCAAGACATAACACTCTGAGAAGTGACCATTTAAAAACGGCATCTTTTTACTCACGAGACGTGCTTTTAGCCCATGCTCACCAAGTATCAAGCACTACTGGTTCTTACTTGCTGGCAAAGCAATCACAGCTAGAGCAGACTGAGCGCTTTTCAAGCAGTCAGGAATCACGTTCCCATTCTGAAGGATGGATTTGCATCTGGATGTGACTAGCTATAAATCACCTTCTGTCAAACTGTATTTGTCAACCTCTGGGAAGCGTCATCCTGCTACGCAGCAAATCAACAAATTCTGCTGTGCGCTTATACAGTGTTCTCTGAAAGAGGAGGGAAAGAGGTTTTATACACGGTACAGGCAACACAGCCCATTTTACTATATTATTACAGATAAACAGGGCGCGATGCCATGGGGCCAGTATGCCTTCAGACAACTGTAAAACACAACATCTTTTTTAAACAGCTGAAACTAATAGGGTGTCTCGAAGGAAAGGCACTCTGGAAGGAAAGGCACTGCTGGAACAACTTCACATACATTTTTTACATATAGTATGTATTGAGACATGCACTTCTGGTAAATACAGTTTTTAGAATTTCCTAGAACCCAGAATCAAATGCTTAAAAAATACAGGAAACACAATTTGGAAAAAAGTAATATTATTTAACATGTTTTTGAATTAAATATTCCACATAACAAAAGTGTTATTTTCATGTCACCAACTATATTACTTATATACATATGCCAAAAAGTTAACAAAAGAATTAAAATATGCCCTATCAAAACCAACAGTGATTTCTTGCTTCAGCCATCTGAAATAACTAGTTTGTATCATAGACAAAGTATAGACAATATTTACAGAAAAGGGCTTTTTGGATCTGAGAGCAATTATTTTTCAGAAGGTAAATTAAAATCCAGCTCTGTATTATAGTACAACAAATCCACCACTGACCTAGAAGTACTTGCGGCAAACCAAAAAGATGAACTTCCTGCAACTGGGATTAGTATTTACAAAATATACTGATCAGCCACACAGAGGCTCATATAACTTTAAATATATATATATACATACAAGCACACATATATATATCTATATATATGTAACATATAAATAAAATTCAAAAGAACACGGTAAAAATAAGGAAAGAGCTTCTGTCTTTGGAATGTCTAAAAGATGACTATGTTTTTACTCCAGTGTTTCTTTGTTATGAATATACTTAACAAGTGGCACCTTTCAAAGCATTACTTAAGTCAACCAGGTAGTTTTGCTGAAACAATGACTTAAACAACAACAAATAAAAGTAACATTTCCAAAATTCACAAAGCAAATAATGAGCAATTTACAGATTTGAAATGATAACTGTTTACAGCACTGAGGAACACTGTATAATATAGGTGACCTAGTGTGCATCTAACTTTCTCACTGCTAACACAAAATTGTATGTTTTCTTCCCAGGTTTAGTATATGGCTGTGTTTTCCACAGATGCTGAGATATGTACCTGCTGATCCAATACAGCAAACATAGAAGAAGAGGCTTTCATTGGAACCTCTTCTAGTTTGGATTCTCTTTAAATAATTACTGCTGAGTTTAAAATCTCAGACTTTTAATGAAAAAACTAACAACTAACTGCCTCTGCGGTTGGAATGGAAATGAACGTGCTCCCTCTCAAGAGTTTAACTCAAGAAAAGCCATAAGTTCATGGCATTTTATTTTTTTTTAACAAATTCTCAAAATGTACTAAAAAAAAAGCTTTAAACAGAAATACAGCATTCTCCTGTGCCTTGTAAAAAAAAACCAAACTATTTTATATACTGCATGCATCTACTCTGTAACATTGTTTCCAACCTCAATTATTTCTTTAAACACATAAAAAAAGAAAGCTGACTGACAGTTTCATAGTTTTCCCACAAAGTTACTCTTCACCTCCTTTAAAAACGGGAATCATTCTATTCTGATATAAAGTTCCAGTTTATTTTTCAAATAGATATACTGGCTGTGAATTCGAAGATGAAACTGTATACAGTATTACCTGAGTTCATTGATTCACAGACAACTTAGCACAGATTAAATGATGATTTCCCAATATTTTTCTACAAGCTTAAAAAAAAGAATGATTCTTTTAGGTAATTTTTGTAAATAATTAAAAAAACTATAATATATTATTCTATTGTTAATATTTTCAATGCTTGAAGCTTTAACTGTAAAATCCATCTTTTACTTTTCTGAAAACTTGTTTAGAGAATTTCGAGTCCCAGAAACATTTTTAGCTTTCAAATTTTAAGGTGTCATCGAAAAACATTGCCTATAGTTTGCCATTCATTTGAAGACTCTTGTACCACTTCTTCTAAATTCAGAGCACGACTAATATCTTCCCCTTCTTGTTCTTGATGACTAGCAGGCTCTTGTACAGGACCTACCAAAGTACAAGAGAAAAAGACAAGTGAGTCTGATTTCATGTACAGTGTAAGAAAAACGCAAATACAGCACTTGGGAATAAAAGAATCATGCTGGGCAAGGTTTTACACAGCCATTTCAGATTCTATAAATTCATTAGACAGTCTTTGAAAAATTAAAAAAAATCTAATATAATTGTTTTCCTGTAATAGCTTGTGAACTTTGTACTTCTGTACTGCAGAGCTCCACATCGAAAAGAAGGAACCATAAGCAGTAACCAATCTCTGTTTCAACCAGTTTTTTGGGTTGCCTGTAATCAACAGCTCACCAACTCTGGTCTTTGGCTATTAGTGCCTAATTCCTCAATAACTTAAGGGAAATGTTTTGTGCTTTCCTAGTAAAGCATCTATGACCATGTGAGCCACCATCTGGATGTGGGGAAGGCTGTGGACATTGTCTATCTGGACTTTGGTAAGGCCTTTGACACCGTCCCCCACAGCATTCTCCTGGAGAAGCTGGCGAATCATGGCATAGACAAGTGTACTCTTCACTGGGTCAAAAACTGGCTGGATGGCCGTGCCCAGAGAGTTGTGATTAATGGGGTGAAATCCTCTTGGCGGCCGGTCACCAGCAGTGTCCCCCAGGGCTCAGTTTTGGGGCCAGTTTTATTCAATATCTTTATCAACAATCTGGATGAGGGGATTGAGTGCACCCTCAGTAAGTTCGCAGATGACACCAAACTAGGTGAGAGTGTTGATCTGCCTGAGGGTAGGAAGGCTCTACAGAGGGACCTGGACAGGCTGGATCGATGGGCCAAGGCCAACTGCATGAGGTTTAATAAGGCCAAGTGCCGTGTCCTGCATTTCGGTCACAACAACCCCAAGCAACGCTACAGGCTTGGGGAAGAGTGGCTAGAAAGCTGCC
>VWZL01000298.1:782694-838538 GCA_013396915.1 Stercorarius parasiticus | reverse complement strand
AAGAGTGGTCAGGCACTGGAACAGCCTGCCCAGGGAGGTGGCTGAGTCACCATCCCTAGAGGTATTTAAGAAACGTGTAGATTTGGCACTTCAAGGCATGCTCTAGTGTCAGAGATTGTAGGGTTGTTCTTTTTTTTTGTGTGTGTGTATGGTTGGACTCTATCTCAAAGGTCCTTTCCAACCATGAAGATTCTATGATTCTATACAGCTTTCTGCACTCACAACTACTATCGTTTAAGCTACATACCAGTGTAACCATGAGCCCGTTTCATATGCAGTTTCATATTGCTTTTCTGTGTAAATCCCATTGCACAGTAGTCACATTTATAAGGCCTCTCTCCTGTGTGCTTTTTCATGTGGACTTGAAGAGCACTCTTCTGGTTAAAAGCCTTTTCACATAGCGTACACTGAAATGGCCGTTCCCCTTATAAAAGAGAAAAATGTATTTAATAATTTCTCATTTCAACATAAAAATACAGTTCAGAATTCAGTAAAAATCATCAAAATGACCTAGAAATTAAGCAGATGATCTTGATCCTTGAGACTTTATCAAAAACAGCGCTATGGCTCCATATCATCAGTAAAACATCCCAAATTAAATGTCAGAATATTTACATAAGTCCTAAGCCACTGATACTGTTATCTTTCCTATCTGATTTTTTATCTAAGTGCATTATTTAATAGACATGTACAAAATCAGTTTACCAGTTTGACTTTTCTGTACTCAAGGGAACCATCACCATTTTACATTCACAAATAATGTAGATAAAGCAATTTTCTAGAATTAACAAAGCCGATGTCTGTAAGAAACTTGGAAGTCAGACATGTTAAAAACAAAGCTCTGAGAATTCTACATGGGACCTGTGGCCTCCTATGCCAAGAGCTACTAGTGATTCCCATATCTTACCGAAGCAGGCATATTCTTCCAAATCTGCCAGAATACTACTAAATTCTAAATATAAACCCAAAAACATTCATTACGAAAGTACTTAAAATATTCAAAATACCTATTTTGCAAAACCAGACCTTTGCTTCAACACTACAGCCTCTGACATCAACACAAGACATGATGCTGTATGTCATTAAGGAATTCTAGAAGTACTTTCTGAACTAACAAATATAATTTGCTATTAGTTAGCACAATAAAGCACAAGTGGGAATATGAGTACTTTTCCACAATTTTCATTAAAGGAACAATTTCTCTTTTTCTTCATTATCTGTATGTCAGTGTCCCCACATGCATTGTAGGTTCCCTACTAGACCCATTGTAGCTTCCATGCTAAACCCAACTTCTCAGACAATCAATAAAAGGTCCTTTAAAGCACAGAAGCGTTCTTTCTATTTTTGTTAACAATTATTTCACTAGTTTGAAGTGGATCTAGGTTTCCTCAGATACTTTTGACTACGGGTTTTTTATTCTGTTAAGATGAACTGCTTTTTTAGTGTTGTGTAATGGATTACCACATGGCTTTTTGGTAGAACTGGAAGCATCTGCTTCCCTCTAATTTCGGCAATGTTTTTCCAAACTGCTCTTCACCAATAAATCTGAATGTACAGGATATTTAGAGCTATACAGAGAAATAATGTGTTTTCCTTCTGGCCACTGATTCAGTAAGTATTACCCATTGGAAATCATCAAAAATGAGATAATCGAGATAAAAATCATGAACACTTTCTCACAGACGAGGATCATACCTTTAGGAAAGCGAATCAGTTTATTACATTAGCAACAGAAACTGATATTGAGGAAAGAGAAAGCTCTGGCTGACTCCACTGAAACAGAGCTATCCTGTTTTGGGAGTCGTCTTTTTCTATAGCACATCCAGTCAAATTCCTTGGTCCCCTCCAGCTTAGTGGCAATACAGGTAACTTTCCCCTGTCCTTTTTAACTCTAGCAGCCATGACAGCTCTTCATTAGCAGTGGTATGAAAAAGAGAGACGCTGTTTTGGAGAACTGACTCCTGTATTTAGAAATGGTGATCTTAAGAACCCTGTTCTTAAGAACCCTGTTCTTAAGATACAGGTGGTGAAGGGGAAGCAGCTCAGCTATCCTATGTACAACTTTCAACTTGTAGCAGAGCAGAAGCTGTAACCTGAAAAGCACTTTTATCACAGAAAACGTGTGCTCCCTCGGAGAAGTCAGTATAGTCTTTTTATGGAGTAACAGTTGAAAAAAATAATTACACAGAAAAGAACACAACAAATTAAAAGTACTAGCGTTAGAAACAGATGAACTGAGTAAGTAACTCAATGACAACGAGGCATTGCACACTGACAAACTTTTAGATACAAGCTCATGCATTCACATTACCGTTGCAGTACTGCCAGACCCAAAATACAGAGACGCTCAGTCACACCAGGAAGAATGATGTTCTGGCTTTAAACAAAACACCTCAGTTTGAGATTTCAACTGCTGTTTCTCATTTTAATTTCTAAATTCTTTGGGTTAGATAGACATTTGGTTTTTTTTTTTAAAGCTTAAATTGATATTCAAATACAGTTACCTGAAACCATGAGCAAGGACTCCAAATATAAACCCCATACATATTAACGAGGAAATCTTGTGAGGTAAAAATAATTTCTGGGGTTACCTGTGTGAATGCGACTATGTCTCTCCAGCTGACTTGGCTTAGCAAAAGCTTTTTCACAAGTATCACACTTAAACACTCTGGGCTTCTGGGAACTCAGTGAAGGTCCAGCCTGATGGGTTTGCATGTGTTCCTAAGCCAGTATAGAAAAAAAAATACATTTGAGACCATTTAAAAAAAAAAAAAAAACAAACAAAAAACCCCCAAAACTTATTTAAAGGTAGAAATATATTCACACTTCGAAGACAAAAGCAGAGGATCTTAGTCACCGGCAGACAAGCCAGAAAAAGATGGACGCCTGCATTTTATTTTTCTTTTAGATGAGAGAGGTTTTTTTGTATATCAACTCTTTGCAAGGCTGATACCTCAGTACCTTCACATTCCTGAAAACCTCTATCAATAACTGCACGCATTGCATTTTTTTGCATACATTAGTCCCTTTGATAATTGTGTGAAGCAAAATTGAGAAAAAAAAAAGGCAAATCCAGAGCTCTTGACCAGTTTTGTTCACTTACAAACATGGATTTTGGACAACTGTGCATTAAATTAATTTTGGATTTTTTCCCTCCCCTCTACAGTCTCCATCTCTCCCCCTTGCCTGAGACACAGGTATTCCTACTCAGCACCTGAGTAAGTATCATTGTAAAACCGTACATGCCTTAAAGAGTAGACTATCGCAATATACACACAGCCATACAATGACAGTGTGCAAATAGAACCATTTCACAATGAACTCTTAAAAAAAATAATCACTAAGGTCCTTACAGGTATAAGAGTATGACACATCTTATCTTTATGAAGAAACAGTAATAACAGTTCTAACTTCAGTGTCTTTAATTTGCTGATGCAGGGCCCAGAAGTTCTGCAAATTTAAAGGAGTACCTTATGTTATCTATTAACTTTTTTATTTCTATCTATTTATTAATACCAAGATACTACTGAGATTACAAAAGAAAGCAAATACAAACATTAATTTAAAAATCTAATCAAGAACTGTATGTGAAACAGTACTGTGAGTATTTTTCCACTTCCTAAAATGTGCGTGGATATTCTTTTCTAGACTATTCATCACAGGCTAAAGACTATTAATTAGTTTGTACTACACCTAAACAATAAGCCTTCTTAATGCCTATGAAGTCCTATTCCTCACTCCATGAACTGAAGCAAATTGTGTCTGCAGAATTTGTTTTCACTGGAAAAATCAGCACAGCAAGACAGTTATAGGGAAGAATATTATCATCATAATAATTATAATAATGTATTATTATAGGGAAATAATAAAAGGTCTTCTCAGAAAATCACAGGAGATTCATAAAATACAGCTTAGTTGAGAGATGAAGAAAATATCCTGCTTTTATCTTGTTCATTACCTCCTGAAGCATTGAAAGGGTGGAAGCAGGCTATGACCTACTCTAGAAAAATTATCTGAAACTGGCTGCTTTTTTCTGTCTGACAAAAAAAAAACCCCAACCCCAAACAACAAAAACCCCAAACACAAAACCCCAACAACCTCCCCACCCATTTCCTACTTGAAAACAAACAGGAGAGCATCCAGATAGCCGCCATAAAATTTTCTATCACCTTTCTCTGAAGAAACAGTTTGTGATGCAAGTCTGTTCCACTGATCTGCCAATAATCCCTTATACTTTTCCTGTAAAATATATGCTTTTGAAAACAATTCATGGGAATACAATGCTCTGAAGTGCAAGCACTTCTTTATAGACATACTAAGTATTTCTTTGATTGTTCATATGATGTTTTACAAGTTTATTTGTGTAATTCTTGTATTTTTCAGATAGGAAATATCTTGGGGTCCCAAACGAGCACTCTCTAACGAGAAAATAAGAATAGGAAACATTCTTTGAGAGGGCTCTTTACCCCCCGACTCATGCATTGGTATGTAACTCTTCTGCCCCACCTATCTTGAAATATTAATTGTAACCACCTCTGAAAGTATGGCCATGAAAAGCTTGTTTCATTTCATTGTTTTAATAAGATCACAACCTCATTCTATTTTCATCTCAGAATAATGTCCGTGCTTTATTTACTATCTACAGTCAGCTTGCAGGTATTTCCACCATCTAATGATTTAGATTTGGACAGTTTAGTCATTGCCCATTTCTTGAGATTCTCCTCTCTGAAGTTGTAAAATCAGGACAGTCACCAAAATCAGAAGAGGAACTGAAGACAAGGGACTGCAAGTTTTTGACACTACAGTTGTGTTTGTGCGTATGTACATAACTTATGAAAAAAACCTTTTCTTGCGGAGAACTGTGAAACTGCTGGTACTGATGCCTTCGGAAAAACAAATACAGTTATATACCACCATCTAAACACTGGTACCATGATCTCCTATGGTCTTTCTGGAAAGCCTGAAGTTCAGCAGTGCTCTTAATACTTTTGGTGATCTCCAGAATATCATCAGTACAAAATGAAGGCCCTGAGTAAGAGATCACTGAATACTGAACCCTTCCCCAAAACTTTAAGCCCAAAGCCGTGGTTTCATTTATTTTTGTTGAACTTTCTGTTAAAGGATGCTCAGAGCTGATATTCTGGAACACCTTAATGAAGAAATGAGTTTTATGAAGAGGCTGAATTTCTTTTAGGACGCGATGGACAGGCAGTAAATGGAATCAGTTTTTTGCCTAAAACACCTTCTCTTCCTCCTCACTAAACTTGAAAAATGATGATTTGGAGATTCATTTTTTACTTTCATCATCAGAAATCATGGATTGGGTTTGTACAGGATACAGAGAAAGCTTTCCTGAAACAAGACTTGTCAGCTTTCATAGCCACCGGTTGAACAGATAAAGATCAAACCCTTATGCTGGCTGAAAGAAAGCAACAGTGCTTGCACAGGATCAGCTGTATCAAATTGCAAACTTTATTTTTGATGAAGCGTTCCAAAACTTAGCTGGTTGCTCTGGTTTGAGTATGTCTATATGGGAAAAGAAACTGTTGGAACTTCCTCATCACTCTCGAAGGTTTAATTACAGAAAAAATGTAACATCAGCCAGTTCCAAGAAAATAAATGAAGGAGAGGCTGATATCTGGGGGTTTTGCTATCATTATTTACAGGTAAACAATTATCAATACTGTGTTTAAAATTTTTTTTCTGGAAAATTTCTTCTAAACCAGAGGTTAACAGTTTCACACCACCTCATTTTGTCACAGTTTCCCCAAGGACCAATACTCTGGCTGACCCACATGGTCACTCGAGTGGGGTGAACTTCACAAATGGGGTATATTTCCTTAAAATATGATACTGAAGTGAAAGGAAATCTATTTAAAAGCTCTCCTAAGAGCTACCTAATAGAAAGACATTGCCTTTGTCTCCAGAAATTTCCTGCTATGAATTCGAGGAAGCTGTCAAAATTCTGGGAAAGTTATAATGCATGTTTGCTCTTTTCTTGAAGCACTTCTTCAAATCACTGCCTTTTGGTATCTCTCAGAGATAGGATACTGGCCTGGACAGATCACTTGTCTACTACAGCCCAATATTCCTAACATGAACATTCTATAACCTAATTAAAACTTAAAAACAAAATCAGGTTGCTCATAATCTAGAGAAAATTACGTAAAAGATATCACTAGACAACAGCAGTGTAAAAATATTTTAAAACAAATGCTTCTTCTGAAGATATCACTTGTACTCACAAGACAGAGCATCTAAAAATTAGATGCAAAGAGTAGAGGGCAAAGCAGAAAGCTTCCTATGATTCCTAAAGCGTATCTGGAAGTCAGGATTAGTAGTGATGACATACATAAGCAAATAAAGCAAGTGCAATCTTTTTCTGGCACCATTATTTCCATGACAGGCATTCACGTTTTTTATTCTGTAGTCAATACATGCATTAAAATCCTCTCCACGCTCCAGGAAAGAGTTCTCTATCTGTGTATACATTATCATTTAGACTCCCTCTCTCAGATGCACACCTCTCACACTGTAAAAGGAAAGGAAAGGTAAAGGGATAATAGGTACCTTTTATTAATAATCACAAAAAGTCCAAAACAAAAGAATGAGTTAACAGATCAACCAATTGTTATTACCAAATACCTTGAGATGTGTTGCCCGCTTAAAGGCTTTATTGCAGACATGGCAAACATGTATTCTTTCTTTGCCATGAACCTCTTTACTATGGTGCATCAACATGGTGGCAGAAGAAAAGGTTTGACTACACTCAAAACACTGGTGCACGCGACCTTCTTTTTCTGCTTGACTGCTTTTAGTCACACTAGGAGAAACCTCTGTCACCTATAACAATTTACAAAAACACTGTCAAATAATTTCATAGGCACGTGCACAACTGATTTATTTTTCAAAATCTACCTCAACGTGGAGAGTACTTGCAAGCAACTTAACAACACAAAGGTAATAATTAAGTTGTCTGTAAACATGAATCTGTATTTCATTGCTCTTAATAATGACACATACATGTATTTTAAGAAAAAAGATTATAACTATGATCAAATTCATTTATGCACTATAAATAGAATGTGCTTGTATAAATATTTTCCTATACTCAGTTTTATCTTCCTAAGCATCTCACGTGATTCTCACCAAACAAAATTCAAAGTCAAAAACATTTCAGACAAAAAAGAAAGCATCTCTGATTTTACAGAGAATAATATTTTCCATTTATTTCATTTCTTCATCAGGGACTATTTTCGTAAGAAAGTAAAGCTCCAAGCTACCAACAAAGTTTCAGAAATGCTGAAACACAAAGAAAGGTTGATAGGATTTGGATGAAGTTTTTCTGCCTTTTTTTAAAAAAAAAAAATCAATGAGGATGTTTGGAAAAACTTTGCTTTCTTCAAATAAAGTAACACAAAACTCCTTCAACTTTATAGATACAAAAGAATCTTCAATACTATAGATTATAGAAAGAAATCAATGAAGATGAACAAAAGGAAGTAGAACTAAGTGAATTATTCAGAATGAACTAAATTTGAAAAAATACAAAACATAGTAAAATATTATCCATACTAGAAAGCAAAGACACAGTATAAAACATATGGAAGGAATGATAAAAAAAATTGTGCGTGTGGAACCTCTTGAGAAAAGGCAGAAATCTTGAAAGGTCAATTAATGTAGTCATCACGATTAAACACACAACATTTCACAGAATGACAGAAAAACTAGTTTACATTAGTGTTACATTTTTACAGTTACAGTAGTGTTACTCAGACACTGACACCCTTTACAGATGACATTATTCTAAGCCTTATGAATTAACACCCTGATTTATGAAAGCATATATAGAGTGATAAGAAAAAAATCCAGTTTCCAATTCTAAAGAGTAAGAAAATATGGTCATGTTGAATTTTAGAACATCGATCTTAACAGCGTATTTGAACACTAAAATTGGTCAGAACTCACAAACATAAATATAGGCAAATGTAAAAATTATACACTTAAGAGGTTAATAGAATAATTCAAGTTGCAAGGGATGCCTTGAGATTATCTAGTCCAATATCCCTAGCGCACGCTCAGGTATCCGCCTAAATCAGATGCTCAATTCCTTCATCATCTTTGTAGCCCTTCACTGCATTCACTCCTGTATATCCATGTCTCTCTTGTACTGGGGTGCCCAGGACTGGACAGAGCCCTCCAGATGATGTATTCTCACTGGTACTGAGAAGAGGGGAAAGATGAACCCTCTTGATCTGCTGGCAACACTTCTCTTGATGCAGCCTAGGATGTTGTTGGCTGCCTTTGCAGCAAGCGTGTACTAGTGCAACAGGTTATTATTCACCAGAGAAAGGGCATTTTTCACCTCCCTTTGTTGAACTTCGTGAGATTCATGTTGGCCCAGTTCTCTAGCCTGTTGAGGTCCCTCTGAATGACAGCACATCCATTCAGTCTGTCAACCACTCCTTCCGGTTTTCTATCACCTATAAACCTGCTGAACAAGCACTCTTTCCCACCATGCACATCACTAACGAAGAACATTAATGAACAGTACTGGCCCCAGTATTTGAACCCAGGGGACCACCACTAATGACTGGCCTTGAGATGGACTTTGTTCCACAGATCACAACCCTTTTGAGACCAGCAGTTCAGCCAATTTTCAAGCCACCTCGCTGTTCCATTTAGCTAGCCCATACTTCATCAGCTTGCCTATGAGGAGGTTATGGGAGACAACATCAAACACCTTACTAAAGTCAAGACAAACCACATCCACTGCTCCTCTCATCCACCAAGCCAGTGATCTCATTGTGGAAGGCTCTCAGGTCAGTTAGGCATGTTTTCGCCTCCATAAGTCCCTGCTATCACCTTCTTGTCCCTAGCGTTTGGTAACACTCTCCAGGATTAATTTCTCTGTCACCTTTCCAGGGATTGAGGTACCTCAAACCAGGACAAGGTGACTGACCTGTACTTCCCCCAGATCTTCCAACCTGCCCTTCTTGAAGGCAGGAGTACCTTTTGCTTTTTCCCCTCCTCAGGAAAACTCTCCTGATCACCAAGACCTTTCAAAGATAATTGACAGTGGTCTCATGGTAACATCAGCAAGCTACCTGAGCACTCCTGAGTGCACCCCATCACCAATGAATTTGTGTATGATTCTCCTCTACTGAGCATAAGTATTCACTGCTCCACCCTTTCCCACCGATCTCGGTGATCCAGGATTGCAGAAGACAAATCTTACCAGTAAAAATGAAGCAAAAGAGACACTCAGTACATCAGCCTTTTCCAAATCTTCTGTCACCAGGTCCCCTGCCCCATTCAGTAGCAGGCCAACTCATCTTCCTTTTACTGCTGATATACCTGTAAAAGTCCTTCGTGTTATGCTTTGCCTGATTCAGCTCCAGGTGGGCTTTGGATTTCCTAATCTCATCCCTGTCTCCTTGAATGGTGTCTCTGTACTCCTTCAAGGTCATCTGATCCTGATTCCGCTTGCATGTGCTTCCTTTTTTATGTCTGAGTTTTGTCAGGAGCTCCTTGTTCCTCCCATGCTGGCCTCCTGTCGCTTTTGTTTGACTACCTACACATCAGGACTGACCATTCTTGAGCTTTGAGGACAACATTTAAAATCAACCAGCTCTTCTAGTTCTCCTTCTCTCCAGTTATGCTTACCATATGATTATTCCAAGCAGATCTGCAAGCAGACCAGAGTCTGCTCTGCTGATGCCCAGGACTGTGATCCCACTATTTACCTCATTATCTTCCCTCAGGATCCTGAGCTCCACAATCTCATGGTCACTGCCTGACCTTCACATTCCTGACCAGTTCTTCCTTCTCTCCAGGTATCAGGTCATGAAGAACACTTCTGCTTGCTGGCTTCTCAGTCATCTATATCAGCAAGTTATTATTGTTGCCCTTCTAGCAGATCTTAGGCACATTGAAGTAACCCATGTGGACCAGAGACTGCAAATCAGATTTGTTTAGGTTGGAAAGGACCTCTTGAGATCATCTAGGCCAACTCCTCTACTCAAGATGGGCAGGCTGGCCAAGACCAAGATGAAAGCCTCATCCTCCATTTCTTCCCGATAGGCAATCTGTAGCAGACTGCTAGTATTCACGACAGTGTCACCCATGCTGTCTGCTTGCCAATCCTTACCTAGAAGGTCTCAGCTGGCTCATCATCCAGGCAGAACTCCGTGCATTCCTGCTGCTGTCTTGTCAGTTTGTTCTTCCTAAAGATCCTGAATCCAGTCACAGCAGCGCTTCAGTTGTGTGAGCTGTCTCTCATTCCAAAGAGATCGCAGCCCTGCAACTGCATGCCGACCTCCAACTCCTGTTTGTTCCCCTTGCTGCGTGCATCAGTGTACAGGCACTTCTGAGCGACACTTGGTTGTGACAATTTTTCAAAGAGCACTGAAGTCTCCTCTATTACGCTGTCGGCTCAACACCTTTATCCATATACATACACTTTAGGTGGGACCCCTCCCTTCAGTTATTATTTTTGAGGTTTCTCTTGCCTATGAGCTACAATTTGCCCACATCTTGCCCTTTGCTTGCCGGTCCAGTCCGCCACTTCTTCACTTGATTGTGGGTCACCATCTGCCTCTCCCATTTTTCCAATTTTAGAGCTTGCATTACAAGGTTGGTTGAAAACATTCATTTTGCCTTCAACAAGAGAAGTCAAAACTACTTTTTCTAATATTAATACTATATTGCATACATAAAAGTTTCTACTGAAATTCAAATACATAAGGGGTTGAAAAGACTTTATGTTACTCCACTATTAAAGCAATTTGGTTACAAAAAGAGAATGGAAAAAGCGTAGCAGCAGGTGCTATCTTTTTCCACAGCTCTCAACTTTGTCTATTTCTATTATCTACAAACTACATATTATCTACAAACAAAAAATTATTATACAAACTTATTTGGAAAATTTTGTAGCAGTCTGTGTTGGGAGCATGGTTATGTAATCTGTAGAAAGAAACACATTATTAATTGCATTTCTTCTTTGTATTTGAAAAAGTGTTTTTAACTCAAAACTTAAAACATGATCTGGGTGACTAGGAAGTCACAATGAACCTCTTCCCAATACTCTTATTTGGGAATGACATCAGCCTTCCTGCTTCAGGATATAGAGGAATCATTCCAGTATTTTGACTAAATGATGTTCTTTACCCACAAAAGATACAGAAATATATTGTACCTACCTGATATGTTATTTCATCAGAGTTTGCAGATGTTGAATGAGGTGTATGGCTCACCAGTATGACTTGCTGTGAGCCTGACCCACTTTGGCTAGTGAGACTGGAATCTGTGAGTATAGCAGGGAACTGCTGACCCTGTCAAAGAGGGGAGAAAAGAAAATAAAGTTTAGAATAACTGCATTTAAACAGCTAACTGTAGTAATGTAAATTAATTTTAGGCCTCAATTGATGATACCACAAACATCTTAAATTATGCTAAAAATTAAACTAATGCTAAATCCACTGGGAAGATGATAGCCATACAGCACTATTCTTATAAAATTTCTTATAATGCTACCTGTTACAGACAGTCAATTTAATTTAGATTCTATCCTGTTATTTGCTGTGAAAGGAACTGTCACAACTGCTCTTCAACTTTCAAGTTCACAAGGAAGAAAAGTTTACCAGGTTAAACAATAAAAAGTTTAGGAATAATAAGCTATATTACTGAATAGTGATGAGGAAGTACAGAGTTTAGTTATCACTAAAAACTGATCTCAATCAATGTTTGAAACAGTAGATCCTGTGTGTTCATTGAAAAAAAAATGCTAAATTTATCTGTAGTTCTGGTTAACTAGTTTACGTTTCTAGATGCCAATGTGCACGCACTGTTGGCAGAAAGAAGGAAAGGTAACTGAATTTTCAAGTACTGTGTGTTTACAGGACAAAATTACTTTCGAAGCAAAATCTCCAATTCCTGCCCTGTAATAAGAGTACTGTTGGGTTATCTGTCAGTTCAGAAAAGCATTTCGAATCATAGAATCATAGAATCGTTAGGGTTGGAAGGGACCTTAAAGATCACCTAGTTCCAACCCCCCTGCCCTGGGCAGTGACACCTCCCACTAGATCAGGTTGCTCAGAGCCCCATCCAGCCTGGCCTTGAACACCTCCAGGGCAACGCCTTCCACCACCTCTCTGGGCAACCTGTGAATTTCTTACCTGTGAAGTGATATTAAGTGTAACTGCATCAAGACCACCTGCCAACATTCCCTGAGTGTCAGCAAGAGTCAAGGTGACACTACCATCTCCTCCAACTCCTGATGAAGACATTACCAAATTCTGGGCAGAAACTGCAGACTGAGATATGGGTGTTGTTGAAGGAAGGTTTGTTCCACCTGTTGTATTAAGTTCTGGAACATATGCAAAATATTAAAAAAAAAAGCTGTTACATGCATAAACTCTTAACTACAAGCTTATTTTAAGTGAACCTAATAATTCCTATTTCTCATTTGCGAGGTCTTTCTGTTTTGGAAGCAAATAGATCAGTTAAACAGCTAATCTCGTGTCAAAAATTCTCAGAGAGTCAGATGATAAAATTAGAAAAATTACATCTAAATGTAGCTTGATAGACATCATACTGCAAAGCAGTAACTTTATAACACAGTGTATGGGAGATGACTCATTGCCAAGAAGACACCTGAAGAAGCCTCACGTTACACATTTCTACAGTCTGACTACTTTTAGAATTCTCAATGAAATATACGTTGCCTCATGGCAGTAATACCAAAATTCGGTAACTCCATAACCGAACAATCCCAGCCTGTCCTTGCAATGTAATCAATAATCCGTAACAGCAAAAAAGGCCAGTTTACTATTAATAGGTATTTCATGACAGTTTGATTATAATATCTGTATAATAGTTTATTATAGATTCTCTAACATACGACTAGAGGCCTCACAGCTCTGAGTTTATGACAAGCATCAAAAACCTAAGAAGATGAGATAATGCAACTGTCTGTTTTTACTATTCCATTTACTATTTCGTTACACAAGAACATGCCTTAACCTTCAGATCTTACAGCATACTCTGGGGTAGGCCTTGCCCAGTATGACACTAAAGGAGATTTGCTTTATAGATCTATGTGAGCACTAAGGGAAGCTATGAAAGGAGACACACAAAAGGAAAAGGAAGATAGAGAAAATTTAAGTATGCGTAAGAGTGAAGAAAATTATTTACATATCATTAATAAGTCTGTATTAGTGCAACCTGTTGCAACCAATGCTACCTGTGGCACTGATTGGAAGTATGAACAACTATAAATACGCGCATGCATTTGTGTGTATATACAAACAGCCATAAGTAGAAATTCATATATATATTTAAAATCTCAACATTTGAATACTAGAGCAAGTTTGATATTATTTCTTCATCCTCCAATTTACAGAAATAGTCCTTCAATCTTCCTGTAACTGTTTTTAAAGTACTAATTTTAGGTATGTCTTCTTGTTTTCGTTTTCTTCTTACTATATGGAGCAGAGAGCGTTTAAATTGGCATAACAATTTAAAACTAGTGAGAAAACACACAAAGCCATGTCGTTCATGAATTGTAAAGTGCAAAGTTACACCATTTCAGATTTAGTTACCTGGTCTAATATTTATTTTAACAAAATGCTATTATTTTTAATTAGAAAAATCACTGTCTGTGTACCTGGAGCATTTAGTGAAGTGCCCTGAGAAAGAAGCTGGTCATTGCTTATAGTTAACGTAGCACCTGTAGTCTGACTGTTGATGGTTGGCGCCGTCAGCCTTAAGCCACTATTCAGATCACCACTTCCAGAATTATGCTGAATAAGATCTTGGCCTGAATAGAAATTAGTCCTGTTATAACTGGAAAAGTCTCAACATTATTCTGCTACTGTGCTTAGAACTATAAACAAGTGATCATAAAATAAAAGTCAGAAATACAACCAAAATACAAAATTCATTTCTCCACATGAAGATTTTTATGCAGAGGTTTGACAAGTTTTTAATACAGATGTGTTTATGCATATCGAGATACTGACATGCAGAGAAATACTAAATTACTAATATTTAGACAAATAATGATCTTACATATTTAGGTAAATCTATAAAATCTAGCAAACTAAAGGCTAATGGTTAAAATGTGGTTTTTTTGGATCTACTACATGGATAATGAATTACATCGAGCATGCCCTCTTTCGTAAAAACACCACTTCACATGATATCAGTTTTGTGGAACACTCAACAAGCACAGAACATGCAGACACTGAAAGCAGATTCTATCAGTTGTTGGACACCTATACTCCATTTTCCTTAGATGAGTGAACATCCATTCACAAGCAGAAAAACATAGGTGGGTGACCGTGACACCTTAACATGGGCATTACTGTCATGACACTTAAGAACACTAAATATGTTACAGAAAGCAAAGAGAAAAGAGAAAAAAGGAAAAGAAAGAATTCTAAAAAAAAAAAAGAAGAAAAAGAAGGAGAAAAGCACTAAATATTATACTGGATCTATTAAAGAAATGCTGTAATACAAAATCCAAACTGACTTTGGTGGAAACAGAAAGGTATTTATAGTGCGTATACGATCAGTCTCATAGAGGTGGTAAAAGTCAGTCTAAATTTATTCAAAGAGACCTGAAGTATAAACTACACATTACAAAGATGGAATAGTAAGTACACCTCAAAGAATGATCAGAATATCTATTAGAACATGGTTCCACAGGCATTTAGAGAAAACTAGATTAACTAAGCTCATCCCCAATGCCTGCCCTACTTGTTCCAGCCTCAGTACTACCCAGGAACTGCACTACCCCAAAGTGAGGCACAGCAAGGAAATAAGAACTGGTTATACAGGCTTTTCCACCAAGACAAACCAAGACCACCGAGACACTTGAGTCTGTTGACTCAAGGCTATGAATAAAATAGAGAACCAATCTAACACACGTCCTCCAAGCAAATGTATTTGGTTTTCAAAAGCAGATTTGGGGAATATCTTTTAAAGCTGATGAATATAAAAAAAGTACACCATGGGAAAGCTGTGGACAGGGAAAATATCCTCAAATGTAACCTTATAAAATGGAGATCTGGTACCATTAAGGATCATTAGAAATACCAACCAGATATTGTAAGAGTGATTTCTTGAGGACTTCCTGATGAGCTCGTAGTAGTAGAACCTGAAGCGTGAGCTAGAACTTGACTCAAACTGGAATTATTTATGGTCAACGTTATCTCATGTTGTCCATTTGAAGATGATACCATACCCTGTGAAGTCATGACTTGAGAAATGTCCTGTGCACCTAGATGTAAGCGGGCAGAACAAAAAAAGATTCCATGAAGATCCTTTCTTTATAATAAATACAGCTTTTAAAAGTAAGTAATTTATTATTTTCTAAACTACTATAAGACATGTAGCCACAGAAAGATGCCAGAACTTGTACTCTAAGAATAAATTGTTTTCATATCCAGTTTATTCCTATGCAGGTTAAGATCATCAGAACAAAGATTTTATATGTTTCTAGAGACTAAAAGTGTTCTTCAATAATGTCGTTATATAGTACACCTTCTGAGGAAATTGTATTCAAAAATGGTAACACAAAGTTGTAAAATTTGCTGAAGATGCTCATCCAAGAACCGTATGCTTATTTTATTAAATGAGGTATTTGGTATGGGGGGGGTGGATTTTCTCACTGTGGGTAATACCGTAATTAAAACTAAGAAATTCAAAGCACAATAAAACTATTGACACTGCTTACCGCTAGAGGTGGTTGTCAGCACAGACTCTTGCTCAGACAGGGATCCTATTGTCATGTTAGCAGAAGATGTTACTGTGGGCTGCAAAGACAGGCCTGATATAGGCTGAATAACCACATTAGCTGGCACTGCATTTTCTGTTGCCTGTAGGGAAGGATTCTGTGGAGCCATACTGGGATCTCCAGTTAGCTGCTGAGCAAGTAAATTACTCTGCTGTAACGTCTGCTGTAGAATACTTGGATCAATCTGAAAAGCAAGTTTTCAATGTGATCAATTTGAAGTTAATAAATATAGGTTAAGTCCTAACATAAATCCAGAATTCAAAGGGTTGAATATAGAGTATATATAATATTAAATAATATTTTATATTTTATAGAGCGTATGTAATATTTAAACTTTAACAATTAAACATTTTAAACTTAAATTTATTTTTTAAGTGTCTGTATACAGCCAGTCTCCAAAGTCACTATGTAAACAGTCTGTTCAGCTTCAGCTCTAGATTCTTCCCTGAGCAAAACATTTCGGAAATCAAGATCATAGTTACATATAAGCATGCTGGGCACCAGGTACCCACAATGCTGGTGTTCTACACTGTCTTAGTGTTGCACATAATGCTTATCACTGTCTTCAGGTCTTTGAAAGTGAAAAGGCATGGAGCAGAGAGGAGAGGTATCAGACATTATCTATTTTTTCAGCTCCTAGGGCTCATTAAGGTCCCAGTTCACAGCCAAACATCTGTTCTCCATAGTTAAAAACAGATATTTTACTCGTTAGGGATGAGTGCTTGGCAATTGGGGTAAACAAAACTAAAATACTTTGGCTTATGCTAAAAAGTTCTTAAATAGACAGACTCCGAGCAACCCAATGCAACTCTGAGGAGGACCCTTCCCTGACCCTGGGGTTGGACCTGGTGACCTCCAGAGATCTCCTCCAGCCTCAATGATTCTGTGAAACTGGTCAAACACTAGTCCATCTGGTTCGTCAAAGTAATTCTTTCACATAACTACATTTAAAAATTCATATTTAAAATCATCTCACCTTTTTCTGTTCATTTTACAAGCTCAATAGGAATTGAAATTGTGAAGCCAAGTATTAAAAACTTGTCAAATAACACAGGTGTCTTATGTTCAGGAAAAGAACATTTTGTGCAATAATTTTGGTTGGTTTGTTTTTATGGGGGGGTGGGGTGTTTCTTTTGGGGGAGCAGGTAGGGAGCTCTAGCCTAAAATGCTTTCAGAGTCAAAAGACAAAATGCAATTAGAAAAAAAAAAACAAACAGATTTTAAAGCAATCTGCCAAAATCCCTGAAAAACTGAAAGAAACCAGAACAGAAAGAAAACACCACTGTGCAGTTATTGTCTACGTCTTCTAATATTTATCAACTGATACAGCGTGGTATTGTTGTGTGCCTTAGTCAACTCAAGGGAACTCTTCCAGAAGTATGAACGTTCATTAAACCTCCTTTAGCACTCAAAGTGACTCTATAAAATTAAAAGCAAGAAACTGTGAGCAACCTACCTGTAATGTTATGTTGTTAATACTGGTGGCATCTATTCCAGAAATTTGAACATTTTGTCCAACCAGATTAGCAGCAAGTTGTAATTGTATTCCTTCAAGAGTGGCCAAGCTACCATCTGTCAAGGACACAGTTAAGTCACCTCCAGCTACCAAAGAAAACAGTTATATTACAATGTTTTTCTTTATCATTACTGACTGCCTCTTTTAGCTTATTTATTTTTATAAGTTAAATCAATAAAAAAAGCTAGACACACACATTTATTTATGCCAAGAAAAATAATTTGAAGTAGATGATTGCCTATTTTATAGGTTCATAAATTCTATGTAATTTAAGGATTGTTATTATTTAGCACTAGCTAACATTTTACGAAACAAGAACCACTCCAGAGTAGTTTTGAAACCTGGAGAAGTTTGGTATAAATTTCCTTGGAGAGTGTGCCGTACCTGAATAGAAGAAGCACTCACACATGATATGTATATTCTGACTCTGAACTTACACATGAAAGCTACTGCCACAATTTTGCACAGCACAAACATTGTTCAAGAAGGTATCAAAGTTCATCCCACGACTCACGTGGATGGAAATAAAGGTACATTAGCATTTAAAATCTGAAATCCCTAGAACTTAGAAAGCTCCCGATTTCAAAAGTTGAACAGACCACCTCTACAAAAGGTCCTGAGAGAATGTAAGGGAAAAGTCACCTTGTGTTTAACATACCACCTTCTCCAAACACCCTCAGTACGATCAACCAGTCTCCTTTGGCTGATGCTTCAAAACCATCTATCTTTCCCTCTCCAAAAATCCCTTAGTATAATAAATCTGCTTTACAATGCACCCAAGAAATACCTACTCTGTGCAAAACCTCTTTCTAGGCCATCTGAACATGCTAAGGACTCCTCCTTATTGTATTCACTCAAAAATCTAAGCAAACATCACAGTTTTTAATCACAATTTATCACTAACTGCCTGTCAAACACCATTTACCAGTATCTTCCGAAAACCAACAGTTTTTTGGTTTTGGACAACAGTTTAGGTCAAATCAGATAAAATGGAATGGCTACAGTTAAATATGAGACTGAAGCATTACTGTGAATTTGTGGGCATACCTTCAAAATCAGAGACACGTACTGAAAAAAGTGCCAAAGCAGCACAGAAAAATCAAAGTCTCACTGTTGTAACTGATAGACAGACAGTCCAAGACCCACAATTTAAGTAGTAAATTTAACAGTACTAGGGAACATTTCCAGACACCCGAACACTATTCTACTCTTAAAACTCTCCCTGTCCCAACTTTACCTGAGGCCAGCTAGCACTTACACAAACAATTTCCACCCTTGGAATGGAAATCTTACAGAATAACTGTACTGGTTCTCTCCTTTTTAAGAAAAGGCAACAGAGTATTACCAAAAAGAATACAAGTATTCCGACTACTTGTTATCTGTATTTCCTTCCTTTCTGTGGTATAACACCACAGTAGAACTGAAGAGATCTTTTTAGGTGAACTGCATACATTTCCCCCTTCATTCTTAAATAAATACATTTCTATTTATGTCACCACTGTGCATCAAATCACAGAATCAGTATAACTCTTACCTCTTTGGAAGTAGTGTTTAGCATAATTTTCTGAACTCTAATAGAAAGCAAAGCTCACTACTTGATCTCAACACCACCACCAAAAAGTCATCCATTTTTACCTGACACTGAAGCAGGCAGGATAGCCTGGCCCACAAGTCCTTGTTGAAGTAAATTTTGATCGAACTGATTTGTCAAAACAGAGTTATTCATGATGAAAACATTAGGGTCTGTTGAGGATGAATTAAGAAGACTGACTGGCTGGAGTCCTTCAGCTGAAGTACGGGCAACAGGCTTCCTAACTTTCTTCGTCTCTGGTTTATAGTGACACTGTATGTGGGTTTTTCTGCGCCCTGAAGTACGAAACCGTAAATCACAGTGTGGACATTTAAAGGGCTTTGCTCCTGTATGTAGACGCATGTGGACTTTTAGACTCCCTTTTGTAGAAAAAGAATTACTGCATACATGACAACTGAAGAGCTTCTGGCCTGGAAAAGTTTCAAAAACAGAAAGATAAGTGATAAAACCTCTACAAATCAATAGCACTGAACCAACAATTCAAAAAATCTGGGCTCAAGGGATCCAGGCTCAAATGTGGAAACTGCACACCAGTTAAACTTCATGGATATCCAACACAAGCTGGACCAATTATAAAAGAAAATGGAAAAAAGCCCCATAAGATCAAATGAGTTATAATAGGGAAAAGTTGATGTGAAGTGAAAATTACACTTCACAAATCTGAGAGCTCTTTGAAGGAGACCAGATTTTCACTGACAAGACAGTAACTGGATTTTTTGGAGTTTTACACTGGTTTTATATGAGAGGATCTTAGAAAACTGCTGTCATAGGATGAAAGGACAGAGTCCTTTCACGAATTAAAGAAAAATAGTTATAAGTCTAAAACACAAGGTAAGATTATATGGACAATTTTCACGAGGCTGGAAGTCAGCAAGGGAGTTCTTTAAGCACCTGATCGAGGACCCAAGCTAGTCAAAATTTTAATACACATGATGTGGAAGAGAGGATGAAAAACAGGGTGGAAAAATCTGTTAAGGATATTAAAATAAGCATTTACAAAGCTCTGGTTTGTATTATTAGAAAGTCTGTAAAATCATGAAAAGCTTTGAAAAAAGAAAAACAGGGAACAATTTCTCATTATTTCTCAAACAAAAGAACTAGTGGGCTCTGGAACAAAATCATCACATGGCACACTGAAAACCAAATTTGAATCAAGGAACTTATTACTACTGGATGTACTGAAGAAGGCCAGTTTTTCAGGGTTCAGAAAACAATTGGATAAAATACTCTGTTAAATGCAGCGAGCAAAAAGATACAATCTGCAAGCTGTGGGACATTGAACTAGAAACTGCTTCAACCTGGAGGAACATATCAAATCCCTGCTTTGTTCTTTTCATTACCCCTAGCATCTGCTACCGCCTGAGAAGATACTGATCTACACAGAGATCTGGCCTAACACACAAGGGCAGTATTTCTTATTAAACAATAGTAAAAACAACAAATACACTGAAGTGGAAAGGGAGCTTCCATGAACAAAATAATTCTATATTACAGCAATAAAAGCTTTCCTTTTTTTTTTTTTGCATTTTTGGAAAAAAAGCTTATAATGCACCTTAGTGAGTTTAGGATTGGGTTTATTACAGAAGTTCAATGGTAAAAAAGAAAACAAGTACGGAAGATTTAAAGAGGCATCTTAATTCATGCAAAATTGGGGTTGAAAATACTACTACTAAAGTCAGATCTCTCAGGAATACAAAGAAAATACTGTAAAAACCTAAATATTACAGAAAGTAGGTTTATAGTCAACTTACATGATTCAAATAGCCGAATGCTCTCAAGTTTTTTGCACTCTTATTTTTCAATCTACTTAGCAGCAAAATACTAACATTTATAATTTTTTTCTTTAACTTAATTTTATAAAAACCTGTCCATTCAGAGATTTATAAAATTTATATGGAGATTTTAAAAAAATGGAGATTTATAAAATACAACTCCACCCTCTTGCTCAGGAAAACCATTTAGCATTGCAATGCTAAAGCAAATTTGAAATTAAAATATTATACATACATAGTTTTTCCATGAGTTAAGACTATGACTGCTTTATAAGCCCACTAAATACAGAAGGCTGTGATAATATGATTTACTCAAAAATATCATGAGATTTATCTGATGATGCAGTAAGTACCAAATTTCACCTAGCGCTGCCATTAATGCCATTTCCCAGATCATAGAGAAACATCCCATTCCTTGCAAAATCTGTAGTTAAAACAGCCTGTCAAGAAAGTAACCAATTTCTAAACAAAGACATTCAAAATCTTACTGACCTGTGTGCGTTTTAACATGACAATCTAGAGTGGATTTTACAGTGAAACTCTTTCCACATTCTTCACACTTATACGGCTTCTCTCCAGTATGGATACGAACATGCCTAATAATTTCAGAATACGTGTATATGTGAATTTCTACTTTTATATCAGTTTGTAGAAATATTTATTTTTTATCTTGCTAATTTTAGAATTAATTGAATAATTAACATTACATTAAGCAGAACTAGTAAAGACGATGATTTAAGCATTTGCCATTTTTCAAACTGATTTTTATGGTTTTACACGGAAGTCCCACAGCAAGAAAAAAATTATTCTAAAACTTCATAATAATCATTTTAATACTGCAGGAAGATAAGTACAAAAAGGCTGTTTTAGTCATAATTCAGAATATATAACATTTTGACACATATTTTTAAACCACTCTGAAAAAGAAAAATACATGTAAATATGAGTCATACTTCAGCTTATGCATAAAGAAGTTATATGAAACTGTTAACTGCTAAGTTTCTGGTGAACTATTTAGAAAACTGAAAATATGCAAAGCTTTTGCATTCCTTACCTGACTAAATCACTAGGTTTTTTAAAGCTTTTGGGGCAATAACTACAACAGTTGGCATATTTGGGCTCTGCTTCCAGTTCTGCTTGCTTATCTTTGATCTCACTAATTCTGTCTTTCTCTGCAGCAGACTGGACAAGAACTTTTTCGGAGACAGTGGCACTTTCTCGAGGCCTAATCTTTGCCAGTTCTGCTGTTTCTTCTTCTGTAAAAGTTATGACACCAGGACGAGATTTTCTGGAAGTTCTTTCAGAGTTTTCATCATCGTCTTCAACACATGCAACTATTTAAAAAAAAAAAAGAAACACGTCTGTTTAGTTTAATCTATCAGCTGAAATTATAAAAATAGAAGGGTTTATTATTAAACACACGGCCACCACATTACGTGCTTAGACTTAAATCTCTTTTAGAGGTCTAACTACTCATGTCTGTATTTCTTTGAAATAAAGCTGGATTTATAATTCTTATTTTTACAATAATTAAAGACAGGTATAAGTAATTTAGGACAAAAAATGTTCTACTTTAGTGACACACTAAAATAACTCTAATAATTGTGTAACATACAATACCTTGAATACACTGGACAGACTCCTGGGAAACTGATTTCTTTAAATAATTTAGATAACAGAGCAATTTCAGTGGCTCTGGACATTATCCATGCTGGAAGGCTAGTTTATAACATTACTGCTACAGCATTCATGTAATCCACTGAAACATTTGTACTTGTTATGCAGTAAGGACTGTAAGAGTAAAAATGAAATAATTTACCTCCCCCTCCTGTTTCTGTAGCTGCTGCTACAGCTGAGGAGACTGCCTGATGTTTTTTCATATGTTTTTTGCAGTGAACAGTTGTTCGAAAGCTTTCATCACAGAATGGGCACTTGTAAGGCTTCATGCTCATGTGAGTTGCCATGTGCCTGGTAAGGCTGCCATTAGTTGTGAAGGAGGTATTGCAAATGCTACAGCTGAATGCTTTAACTCCTTAAAGTAATAGAAACAAAGAAGTAGCATGCCATTTGTTTAAGTTTACTTATACAGGACATTTATAAAACCCAAACGTGAGTTAAGCTAATATAGAGCTGGTATACTCTATTACCTGTATGAGTCTTCTCATGTGACTTAAGAACTCCTGAGGAAACAAAGCCACGGCCACAGAGTTGGCATTTATAAGGTTTCTCACCGGTATGTGATCGTACGTGTTGTTTCAAGTGGCTGGATTTCTTAAAACCCTTGTTGCAATACTCACATCTATTAGAAGAAAATTGTTTTCATTAGTTGCATACAATTACTAGCCATAAAACATTCAGGAAACTCTGTGACGGAACCTAAAGGTATAACACACCTATATGAACGCCTGCTTTGATCTTCACTATCCTCAAGAAAATGAGGCCGTTGGGCATGCAATTCAAGTTCTTCTTGCGATGACTGATCTTGTATCAAACGAGTAGTCTAGAAATCAAAGCCTCAAGTAAATTTCAATAACACAATACTGAAATAAAGTCATACAAATATGCAACAAAAAATTACAGCATCTACAGTCAACACAAGTAATCAAAATGATGCTTTCCTAAATCTTTGACAAGAAATTGAAAGTGCAATATCATAGCTCGCTCTTTCATAGTGAGAAGGAAACCAGCAAAACGTCCACCTACTGAACTGGAATAAGCAGACAACGTGGTGCACTTACACCTCCCTGTCAATTAGACAAAAATGGGTCTCCAGTATTGTAGATTTTTCCTGGTTTGAGGGATTAAATTTAACACTAAACAAGCCATTTAAAGTATGAGCCCCACACTGAGCAGCAAAATGCGCAGCAGTGGTGACAAACTTCACTAGTTTTTGAATAGGTTTTTCCTCTAAGCAAAAACCACCACAGAATAATCCTCAAGAATGACGGCATGTTGCAAAATTTGAAGAGAAAACTCCAAAGCCTGTATGCTAAAATTACTCATACTCTTTCAGATCTTAAAACCCACCTCAGTTCTCTGACCAACATTTGCCCTTTGCAAACAAGCATGAAGACACAATAATTCACGCGGGTCATCATGGTAAACACGTTACTACAGATGGTCTTCATGCTAGGTACTGCTACCATCATAGAGAGTTATATTTGAACTGTATTTTTAGTTATTAAACTTTTACAAATTCAACCAGATGAGAACCCAAAAAGAACATCAGACACTGCAATATGCAAAATCCATGAAGGATCACTACACGTTTCTAATGTTACTTTTACTGCTCGATCGTATTGATATCCATAGGTATTAAAAATTAGGACAGAATATAGTGCAATAATATGAAATTATTTCATAACATTAGGTCCATTCCTTAGCTTTAGACTTATGATCCAACTTTATGGCATTATGTCCTTTTTTAAGCCTAGGGCATCAAAAGGTACAACTCTTTTTTAGAAAGATGTAGCCAAGTCGCTTACCCTCCCCCACCACCCTTTTATTTGCTTATGTTTAACAACCGGAAATCTAGAAAAGAAATCATGAAACTTTTCTGACTTCTCAGTTTACTTAATCACCAATGAAAGAGCTCAAAGAAACTCATCACTGAACACAAACAATGGATTCTGCCTTCTATCAATACTTACTACGTTAATAGTGTCTGTATTTGGAACCTGGAGAAGGGCTGGTGGATGGTAACTCGTTGAAAGAGCCTGAGATTCAAGTGTGCTTGAATCCTGCAGCTGCTGTACAGCTGGAAATTGAGCCTGTTGATTGTAGCTGTCATTCACTGTAAAACCTGCCAGAAAGTAAACAATCACAAACCCAGAAAATACACCGCATTGGGCTTTTGAGTTACACCACACTTTATTGAAGACTATCTTCAAAAGATATTAAGTAGTATTACTATTTAGTAATACTCATTTTATACTCTTCACTGTTGACTGGCAAAATGTGCAAATGTTTCTGGCATCTACGTAATATGCATAACAGGGTTACTTACCATTAGCTGGAATTCTATTGGAAAATCTCCTCCACAGAAAAACACTGTTTGAAGTTTCTTCAGGGTGCCACAATTACCTTAGAGCCATTGACATTTTGAATTTCTTGTATGTAAGCATGCATGTGTCAAACAGGTTGACCCATCTCCCTTTATCCACGTTGGTACCACGCTCCCTTAACTACACTGGAAGCCGATCACAAGGATGCAAAGCTCAGTGGGGAGGATGGCGGGTGAGTGGAGGAGATGACCCAATAGGAGAACTCCAGTTTCTGATAAAGTAACCCCATTTTCTCCTACTTTGGATCTCCTCCACATATTCCCACTCTTTAGATAATAGTAAAGTAGAGCCTCTCAAAGGCAAACTGCAAAGTAAAAAATAAACATATTTTTATTCACATTTCCAGTATAAAGACCTGAAATTTTTTTTATTCTTTTTTTTCTTCTGAAAGATCAGATCTTAATCACCTCTTTTTCTAAACGAATGAATGGAATGATAGTATCAATGATTCAGAGCCAGGGAAGTATAGCTCAGACTGCAGGGTTTTGTAATGCTATTAGAGACAACCTTTTATCAAGCCCTCTAGGCCCTAATACTTCTAATATTCAAAAAAATTGATGTTATGTGGAAAAAAAATGAAACCACAACTATCAGTAATTAAGGTAAGGGCAGCAATTTTAGTATTTCTGTGCAGTTTGCCTTTAGCAGACAAAAAGGGTGAAGATTATGAAAACAGGGTAGAAACAAACCCACATCAGATGATCACAGCATCAGAGGCCAAAAAGCAACGCTTAAAGAATGTTTTGAATTACAGTATATCAACTGGGATGTATTAAGTTTAAGTAGAAATTTTCCCAAAAGACACTTTTCACAGCAGAAGAACACTATTATCAACATAGGAAAAAAACCCTACCATAGAATGAAAACTAACAAACGTAAACAAGTCTTGAAAGCATTATTAGTCAGGTTGTAACTTAGCACCAAACCTAATGCTGCAACTTGTAAATTATTTTCTCCCCTAGAACTACCAAGGTTACAAGAAAAAAAGGTTCAACCTGCTGAATGAACACCGCACCTCAATTACTACTCTTAGTGAAATGACAAAATAAAAAAGTAGCCTGAAGAAGAGTCGTGATGCAAAGTTTCACAGTGGTAAGAGGGCTGCTAATTTCTGTTTTCAAGTACATTTTAAAAGCACCTTTACGGAAAAATGGTATTCCTGCTACACTTGATGAGAATACAAAAAAAAACAAGCCTCAAGAAACTGAAGCAAAAGCGATGTCACTTCCTACATAAAAAAAGGATTTAACTATTAAATATACAAAGAAACAGCTACCTAAAAAAACCAAAACTTTTTCTAATCAGTAAGTAATTTTTACTGGCAAAGAAGGAAAAAAGAAGTTACTATATCGTGGCCTGTTTCACCTCACAGTATTTTAATAAAAGCAATTACTGACATCCTGAAAAATTTCCCAGGATCATGCAACAACCTGCTCCAGAAGTCAAGTTGTGAAGTTAGAGGTATTTTGGGACAAACTGAAGGAAGAATTACTACTTCTGAAAGTAGTTCTAGAATAAATATAAACCAACATTGTAACAAGAATATATATGATGCATCCCCATCTTGCTCAATATCTAGTATGAAGGTCAATTTTCACTCAAAATTTTAAAAAGATCTGACAATTTTGAGCATCCTAAAGGCATCTGCTACCACCATACTATTTCTACAGACCAACATCAAAAAACCACCAACATATCAAACACCAAAACCCAGATGTTAAGTCTGAGAGAGGCACAGAAATAAACTTCAGAACCTTAATTTTCTGTTCCTGTTTCCACCATTATACATTGCTTCCCAGAAGCTTTTGCTTAATCTTCAAAGAACACAAAGCATCTTAAGCTGTGTATAATAAGGGGAGTCTTTCACTACAAAGTCCTCTAAACTTGGAATCGGATTTTGTGTTATTTCAGTACAAGTAATCATTTGCATTGCTTGTTTTTTCTTGGCTTTAGGACATCACCCAACCTATTCTCTTCTACATTAACAAAACATACTGAGAAATAGAATATGCTGGAAATCAGTTTACTAGTGGAAAGATACATCTTGCACATGAGAATGAGAAAACAACAGTATGATAGCTCATAGCAAACACAGTATTTTAGTCTACACAAAACTTGAAGTCTTTACTGACAGATCATTTGAATTCTAACATTACAAACACATCTACATGCACATGTGCATCTCAGTGGGGGTCAGTGACTAGCAATTAAATGTTCTGCAGGTTTGCTTCCTAGGTAACTTTTGGAACCAGCTGAACAGTATGGACTGGAATCAATGTGTGATTAATTACTGAAAGAATCAGAATTCCAAGTCCTAAGGTTGAAGATCAACTTCTTAGGAAAGCAAAACAGCAGTCTGGTGGCAAGGGTATATTTGTATGGGCTACAGAGTAACAGTATTTGGACTTCTCGTAGTTTTTCCAAGATCACTCTCCTATCATCACTAATTGAATTATTTACATTCAACCATGCTTACAGGGAGACTTTAAAGGAAGAAAAGGTGACATAATCTATATGAAAACACATTTGGTGACAGCTGATATTCAATAACCCAAAGACACTTTCTGATAAAAGATCCATTTGGTTGTTCTGACCTCACTAAAGAGTCTTCAAATGAAGACACCTGAATATGTAAGCTACAAAGAACACAGAAGTCCTTTTTCTCAGTCTTCAAATCTACCTCAAATGAATAACAGATTATGATACAGCAGCACCCTCACAAGATCTGCACCGCTTTACAAGTCTGAACATATAAAGAAGAAAAAAAATAAAACACAACTATCTGAACAACACAGAAATTCTGTAAAAGTATTACACACCTGAAAGAATAAACAAAGTTCTGACAGGTCTGTGCAGACCTAGAGATCAGCCTCATCTGTCTGAATTGCAAAGATTTTCTTTTTTTCTTAAAAAAGGAAAAAGAAAAATCAAAAAACCTACTGAAGATTTTTTAAAACTCCTACGTTGTTTTATTAATAAACACTGAGCTAAAATATTTTAACAAGAATACAGTCTATAAATATCAAGGATAAAAAAGACAGTGTTTTAAGCTTGAATGTTCTGCCTAGCTCATAGGAAAAAGAAATAAGGAGCATGAAGCACAGATGCAGACATAGGGAGAGGGTCGACCAATTTAACGCATGCATCCGCGCAAATGCTTACCTACCTGAAATTCAAAAATTTTGAAGGGCTCCAGGATCTTCAAGGAAACTTCAAAGAGTTGTGAATCTGCGGATGAGATTCCAAGTAGAATAGGAGACAACTTATACAAATGAGACTTAAAAAACCCCACACCACAAATGTTCTGATCCTCTGTACCAATTTTGTAATGTACCAATGATCAGCCTAGACTTCTGATGATGAAAGAATTTTTTTGTAAGATCTAGAAGACTCTCCCCCCTCCCCAAGAAATCATTCAGTATTCAGTATTTGTTTAATGGAGAAGAAACACACATATAGAAACTGAAGTCTAGATAAGATAAATAAACAAGGTTTATGTATTGGATTTTCAAATTCAAAGGAGCTGTAAAAACCCAAACAAAACCCACCACCACTGGAAAGTAACACAGAGTGAAAGGTTGCACTTCTTTTCTGTAGTCTCTTTTCATTCGTTTGCAAAACTGTAAAAGGTAACTAATGAAAATAATACATAGGGTTTTAACAGGACCTGGTTCAGTCTTGTTTAATAAAGGCAGAGACTAAGTTTTTTTTCTCAATTACATACAAAGCAGCACAACCTAAGGAATTAAAATCAGCAACAAATTATACTATTTCTTCAGTGTCATGCAACTTAGCACAGTCATTTACGTGGTTACTGGTTACCAGTTATTTATATGAAGTTACATGCTGGAGTCAGAAACGCGGAGGAAGAGATCAACTGGTCAGCCAATGAAGTATGCTTCCCAGCCAAAACAAATGAAAACCCCTTTAACATATTCCCCTTCCCTGCCCCGCCAGAAGTCTAAAAAAAACCCACCAGTAGCTTCGTATCAAGGAACAACTCAAGAAATCCAGTAGTGAAAAGCAAAGGAACACAGTCATTTCTTCAGTCTCCGCAGGCTACATAAGCCTTACATGTATTTCTCAGTATCACGTAGGTAAAATAAAAAAAAGTTTCCAAATGTTTATAATCTCTTAATTTGTTACTTATGTAGCTTTATAAAATACAAAAGGAAACTGCTGTGACTAGGTGAAAATATGATTTTTACGTGATTCTATTTTGCACTGTCTTTTTCCATAATGAATCCTAACAGCTACTCAGTCAAATCTTAGACAGTGTTTCTCATCATCTCAGGTTATGAGCACATGTATTTAGGGAGAAAGTTGTGTAAACTGCCTACTGCCATAGCAATTTCAAAACACAATCAAGGAAAGAATATGAAATGCCTGACTATAAAGCCCATACTGTAATGACTAAACATCGGCTCATAAAAGCAAATTCTATTTATGTTTAAGTATTCAAAATGTTCTACCAAATACAGTTTCAAAACAGTAATTCAACGAGAAGGTTTTGCAAGTTCTCTGCATTGCAGTTACTTTGACTGTGGGCGCCCACTTGTGAAATGCTTTATCATAGCTATACTGTAAAGCCAGATTTATAAAAATCACTTTAAAAAACCTGTTATTTATTACTAACCTTGTGATAAGCCCTGTTGATCAAATGGCTGCTGTGTTATAGCTTGTTGTTCAAATTGAGTGATATTTTCCTGTAAAGCATGCTGGGATGTCACAAATCTATCTGAAATGGGAAAAGGAAGAGGAGGAAAAAAAGGGAAAAAAAGGAAAAAATGTCAAGAAAAGAAGATCCCATTAACTGAATAATTCAGTTGTTCCCAAAAGACTGCATTTTATAGTAATCTGAATTTTTTACTGCATTAAGTAAAAAATTATGAGCTGAACAGGTATTTAAGTCTTTGTTTATTGTAAGCTTTACTTATATTCCTCTGCAGTACTTAACTCATTACACCATGAAAAAGAGCAAATAAGCAAACCCAAAATACTTTGTTCCACTATTACTAAGAGAACAAATACATGAAATATTTTGTATTCTCCCACCTCAAAACATAGGCATTACTTCCTAAGCAGACTATATAGCAGTGCTTTTTATTAATAATAGAGGTGATGTGGTAAAGTTTTGTGCACATAGTATTTATTTTTCTGTATACCTGTTTAGTAGTTTTGTTTGATACAACTACATGGTGCAAACCTCAATCTTTTCATATTTTTAACAGCAAACCTGAACACTAATGAATAAAAGAAGCTGTGCAATATACTGTAAGTAGTTAGCTTTTACTCCATGTATTTTCAAGTAAATTTGCATTGTCTTGAAACCAAATCATTGAAATTTGTGAAGGAAAAGGTATTTGAGAACTTGTAAACTTACCTCATAAACCTTATCATATTTCAAATACTCACCCTCATCTTGCTCTAAAGGCTGATCAGCCAATTGTTGTTCTAGTGCTGTTTCTTCTGTGCCTACTACTGGCTGCTGGTCTAACTCTAAAATAGCCTGCTGATCTGTTGCAACAGCTTCTGACTGCTGTAGCTCATCACTTTCAATCTCCACTTGCATCTGCGTAGAAACATGAATGCTCTGCTGATCTACTGTAGAATCATCTATTGAAGCAGACTGCTGATGCTGCTGAAGTTGCTGTGCGAGTTCGTATCTGCAAAGAAAGGTAAGAAGGTCTTTTTATGATTTCAGTCAGTTACCCTAACTATTTACATGAACAAATTTGTTTTTATTATACACTGAAAGTTACTATACCTTCAGAGCTACCTAAGTGTTTGTTACCCGTAAATGAACATCCTTATTCAATTATTAGCATCATCTGCTACAGAGCAAAGCTGCCTTCCCAAGTATCTTTAAAGAAGGGCTACTAAAATACATTGAAGGATTGATATAAAAATTGCAAACATACCTATGAGTCTTCATGTGTTTTTTACAGTTTAGTGATGTTTTGAATGTTTTTTGACAATATGGACACATATACGGTCGAAGGTCATTATGGATCCCCATATGTCGCCTGAGGCTACCACCAGTAGTGAAGGCCCCGTTGCATATAAGACACTTAAAAGCTTTCAATCCAGTGTGTGTTCTAATATGTGCTTTCAGAACTCCAGCTGACACAAAACCTCTTCCACACTGAGAGCACTTAAATGGCTTTTCACCAGTATGTGACCTTTTTAAAAGAAAGCAGAAGTTAAAGTAGATTTAACAGTTTGATTTACAAAGTTATTAAAAGACTAAATTTCAAAATGAGCAAAATAAACTAATGCAACTGCTGAACGGATGGAAGAGGCTTCAGTTAAGAAAACCCAGAAATTAAAGCTTTAATAAATTATAAACAACCTGCATGTCATCACTGGCAGCACTAGAAGGAATACTGTTTGACTGTTTTAATTACATTCTACAGTCCATCTCCCTTTCTGATCATACTTTGCCTCAATTAAAACATTTGGGTTAAACTTTTTCTAAGACAGATAATATACTAGTTCTTCAGACTAATATATTACCGCTCGCATATATTTTCCTCAATTCAGCTAAAAGTTTTCCACAAAAGTTTGTGGAAAAAAAAATACGGTCCTCCTCATATTGTATACTACTACTACTACGTTTTAATAATGAAACTTTGAGGAAAGGAACTGTGTCCATCCTGAACACCCACCAAACAAGGCACAGTACAACTGGTCTTTCAGACTGCTATGTGAAAACAATATTCAAGTGGGGAAACTCACCTATATTACTATCAATATGTCCCACTCACTATATCCTTCCTTCCAGAAGTGCTAGAGGTGTTTCCCTTTAGGATTACACGAAGATATAAAACAGACTGAAAGACAAGTTAGGAAATGGAGCAGAGCACAATGAGAATTTTAAGGGTTATGACTCTAGCATCCCAAGAATGAGAGCCAGGAGGAAGGCAATGTGAATGCTAGGAAATGGAAGAGAAAGGAAGCCGGATTTAATAAAATTGGGAAAAGTTAGGGACGGCTTATGATTACAGTGGCCTTAGAAGTCTATGACCAACTATAGATAGCATTATAGATGCTATAATAAAGAAGTGTGACATATCAAGATTACTGTTTTGCTACCAATACACACCTATGGAAATCTGCGGTAGGGCATCCCAACCTTTCCTTGCTCTGCCTGTGGGAGAACCTGACACACTATTCAGTCACTGCTCCATTGAAAACACCCCTACTACAAACCTCACTGTTTCAGAGACTGAAACAAACTTTCCAAGCCATGATCAGCACCAGTCTGTGAAGACAGACTGACCACACAAGTGTGAAGTCTGGTAGTTTAGGTATAGCAATGCCAACTTACGAAGAACAAACATGGAAAAAGAGAGTAGTTTTAAATTTCCCTAACAAAGCAAAGCTAAGCTAAGGTTCACTCAATACTCTGTTGCCAAGATCAATCAGAAAGAAGCACAGTGGCAAGCCCCATCACATCTTTGTATTTTCAGTATGGGAGAAGAAAAACAAAGATGCACATAATAAGTAACAAGGTTTTTAAAGAAAGTTTATTGTGAGCTGGAGTACGTGTATACTCAACAGCAGAATGAATTCAAACACAGGCATTTGAAGGACAGAATTTTCAAACATAAAATGTATTCTGACAAGAAAAAAAAAAGGTGAGTACTCAGCGCATGTAAACCGATTGTTTAAGTAATAAGCTGTTAATGTTCTGTGCAGTTAGAAGACTTTCAATTTCTATTCAAAGAATCCTGACAAAACTGTGAAAAGAAAAAGTTAACTAGGTAAATCAATTACATTTCTCTAACACAAATGAAAGAAAACCTTATGAATCTAAATAAAACTGTAAGTTACATAAATGCTTCAGTAAAATATACATAAATTTAGCTTATATTTAGGCTAAATAAGGCCATCTTCTTCAGGCAGATAAGGCCCCCTCCAGTGGCAATCATCATTTTGATAACTAACCATTGACAGTTACACTTTTTAAGAAAATAGAGACACAAATGTGAAACACTATTTAAAATCAACTATTTCAATGAAGGAGGTAATGATGCAAACCAGCAACACTTACTAATTTAAAATTATTTTGATTTCAATCAATCTACCTTGATCGTGTCTACAATAGACAGTAAGAAAGCTAGGTAGGATATTCGAAACGGAGAAGATGTGACATTGCAAGGCCTCCCCCTCCTTCCATTACACAGCATATAGAAACCAAGAACTGTTTCAAGACAGTTTGAGAACCTACCAGTACAGAACTTGATTTCTAAGGAGAACACGAGGAACTTACCACAATTTGACTTAGAGGAAGTGAGAAAGCGGTACAGAAACAAGCAGAATGCCACCTGCTCGTATGGAACCTTTCCTTAGATCCTAGTATTCATGGTTTATAAATCAGGGAGCAACATTTGATAACTCAACTAAATGGCAAAGCTCACTGCCTGTAAAAGTGCAACCCGATCTAACTTTGAAGCTACCCTTTCTTGTGAAAACATGGTTGGATTAGTTACCTCCGCTGGCTCCCCTCCAATCTAAATTTTTCTGTGACTCCATGACCTTATGGTTGTAACAAGCACTCACTATATGGAACTTGAACTTCAAGCAGAAAAATGATCCCTGAGAACCTTTACTCAATTACAGTGTAACCCTAAATTCTTTTAGGTTTAGTACACAGAAAAGAGCACACAGAATACAAAGCTGATTTCCTTCTCAAAAAATACAAGTTACATACAAAGCAGATGATCTGGAGTATGCAAATACAAAATTATGACAAGAATTCACATGCAATGCTTGCTGTTTTCTATACATAGTTTACAAAACTAGAGTCCAAGAGTTAATAAGCTAAACTGCACATTAAACACAACCACCTGTACTGCTATGACTATACAGAGGTATGAATTAGTCCAAAGCCTCCTCCAACTTTACCAGAAAAAAATCAATTATCACTGGTTCACTACTTCAGAGACAGTAAACAAAAGAAGTCTTTTTAGTGAACACTATATAAATTTCATGCCTTTCCACAAATTTGTTATTACATACATTTCCTTTCTTCTTTGTATTTGTTTTACCTGATGTGTTGTTTAAGATGACAAGATTTTTTATAGGCTCGATGGCAATAAAAACATTTGTACGGTCTGTCTGCATCATTCACAAAATTATTGTTAAAATAATTTTGGAAGAACTGGCTATTCCTTGGGATTGGCTGGATAAGACCTGCATACATAAACACACACAAAAAGGAAAAATTAATTGGTAAAGTTATTCCAAAGTTGCAGTAGTCTGAACAGCTAGTATTTGGAAAAAAGTGACTAAACTTTTAGTATGCAAGAATATAAAGAAAATGAGCACATTTTCAGCACTTATTTAAAATTATGCATGCATCTGTTTAGCATTATATTGTACATGCTATTTATTTTAGTGATAGCTCTTTTATTGATAGGTGCACCTCATTACATTAAGCCTCAGATACGTCCAAACCAAGCATTAGCTTTAAAAAAGTTGACAGTTACAAATTCACTGCTCATCAGATATTTTGCTCTTCCAACCTCCACCTTAATCAAATGACATTTAATCAAGCTACCCCAGATTATAACTTGACAAATATTTAATATGCATTTTGTGAAAGTACACATCACCATGATATATATCGGCTTTTACTTAAGGGATAAAAAAGGTCCATTAAAAATTGTTGCATTTGTACATCATCTACTTTGGCTAACCAGTCTTGCTAATTCTCCAAATTACCTCCAAAAGTTTATTGGGAAAACACCTCAAAACTCAAATCAACTTATTTGAACAAATGCTCTATTTATACACTGGTCAGTCACGCATAGTTTCGGAAAATCAGCTAAAAGTTCCTGCTACTAAACATGCAACTTCTAAGGCAAGAGCATGCTGTCTTGGAGGCAGCCAACACAAGGGTATCATCCCAAACACCGTGACAGAATAGGAAGAGCAGCAGACTTCAAGTCAAAAAACCAAAACTCATCATCATTCACACATCTTTGAACTGAAAAGTACTCATTACAATACTAATATAAGAGGCCGAGGGAGTGATACAAAGCTTCAACAAACATGCCAAAGATCCCTTTACGTTCCTCAATGTTCACCACTAAAAGCCTTTTACGCTGTCTTTTCTTTCCTCAGACTGCTTCATCTAGCATGCTATGCTTCCTATTCAGAAAGGAAAGCCCAAAGCATTTCTGCTGACTTCCAAAGGCAATTGAAAAGAGCGGAAGACAATGAGACGAAATTTCTCTCAATTTTGAGAAGAGAGGGCAACAACGCAAAGAGAACAAGTTTATGTATCAGACTTAAAGTTTATATATGTATCAGATATATTATACATACATATATTTATAAATAAATGTATAGGCCAAAACTTCCTTCACCTTCCCCAACTAACTCAGTTGGTCTAGTCAAAACATTTTCTCTTAAAAACAAGACCAAAAAACATCCCAAAAACAGAACAAAGCCAAGCCACAAAACCCACCAAAACCACAAGCCTACTTTCTAAATTCCTTCTGGCGTTCTTCCGTGACAATAATTAGTAGTAGTGTGTACAGGAGATGACACAAATCTTCCAAATCAGAAGAGAAGGAACTCCGTATGACAAATATTTACTCTCAGTTATTTTTGATCATATAAAAGCAGAATAATTCAGTTAATGAATGATAGCTGACTAACTGGTCAGCAAATCCCAGGCTTACAATGGTTCTGGTCTGCAGAAGCACTGCAGAAATTCCTAACAACATACATAAGAGAGCAGACATAACAGAAATTCCTAATAAAACACTTCCAAACTATTTACTCAACCTGTTCAACCCGGATAAAGTAAACATTTCTCCAGACTGTTAGAATAGTTAAAAGTGGCTCTACACTGGACAGAGCAAGTCAGGAAAACAGTTCTGAGTTCTATAAAAAGGTATTTTTCTTCCCATCAGTTCCATCTTTGGAACCACAGTACACGCTAGAAAAATTAAAATTTTTTTTGCAATTCTTGGTCCCTAAGTACCACCAAATAATGGAATAAAATGAAACAAAATTGTAACAGGTACAGGACAGTTTGCAGACCTTTTTACAGACTTTTAGAATAATTTAGTCTTTTTTTGAAAAGCAAAATACATATCAACCTTTTTTTATTTTCATCAAAGGTGCCACTCAAAGATTAACACTAGTACAGAGTAATAATATACTATTTTCTTCACACCTTTACAAGAAATAAGATTTTTTTTTTTCTGGGAACAGTGGAAATATTGTCAAGTCAGTTGAAAGAAACATGACACCTTCTAGATAAATGGTGGAACTTCTTAATTTTACATTGAATGCTCCAATATCAGCAGAGTTCAGGTGTTACCAGAACCTGTAGGAAACAGCTTTTAGAATATTTCTTTTTTGTTAATATTAATTTTTTTTTCAATAAACAGAATTTCACTGCACAGATCTTAATTGCATTGAAGTGCTTTTTTCTTTAAAATCAGGAAATAGGACTGTACCTGTTTCCAGGGTTCACTCAAGAAAGAAATACTGTGCGATATGAATATCTGAAGCTGTCAGCTAAGTTCTGTTGCTACTCTGAAAATTTGAGTTTCTTATCCCGGATACCAAAATAACCACTACTCTTGCATACAGTAATTCTTGGAAGCAGTGAAATCCAAAGGATTTTTAAAGACTGAAAGACTTTAGGCTAAATATATTTACCAATATAATACTCTACTATATAAAGGTAACTAGCATACACTTTTTTTTCTGGTAAGGATTATACAATTTCTCTGTGAATAAAAAAAAAAGAAGACTCATTAATTCTAGTACAAGCAAACTATAAAATATGGCACTTTTTCTGAAGCCTGATTATTTCTGATGACTTATTTCAAAATGCACCTGAGTAAGCTCTGAATGCATTTGCTTGATTAAACTGTGACCTCTATTTTCCAGTCAAATCAAAATTCCGAGAGAGCATGGATTTACTTGCTCTTTACCTAAATCAGTTATGAGTATGGGCTCTTGCAAAGGAATATCTGGTACAGGAACACTTGTCTTTCCTACTCGAACTTTTGCAGGTTTACGTTGGTGTCGCAGCTTTCTTAGTTCAGTATGCTTAAAATGCGAAGCAATATGAGTTTTCCTGTGGCCCGATGTTCTGAACTTTTTGTCACAGTGAGGACAAGCAAAAGGCCTAACACCTGCAAAAGATTAAAGAAAATATTAGTTTGTGATTTTATTTCCACTGTCCTACAAATGTAGCTTTGGAATACAGAGTCTCTTTTCTATATTTTCTTTTTTTGTTTCCTATCAGGGTGTTTATTGTTAAACAGGTTTTCAAAACAGATCCACAAAATCCAATCAAAATAAAGTATGAAACTGCTGAACTACTAACTGGTTGTAACGCATCACTCTAAGCAAGCTTGTTATCAGGAGACTGGATGATGCAGGAGTGACAGCAATTTTCAAAGGGTTCCAGAAGCTATCCTAAGAACTGCAGACAGCAGGTCAAATGTCTTTCCAAAACAAACTGTTAAAAAACTGTGAGTAAAAAGAATCAGCAAACACAGACAAATGATATATAATAGGATAAAACAGAGGAGCGATGTGACAAAGTTTAAAGAAATTTTAGATTGGTCTGTGAAAATATCAACACTGATGGCAGTCAAAAAAGCAGGCCAACAGGAATTACTAAAAAAAGACTTTTGCAATGCAAAACCCATAGAAATCTGTCCTTGGAAAGGATACTGGAGAACTTGGTAAGTTACAGAGACAGGCAAAGCTGCCAAACTTTCAGCTTTTGTTCAAGGGAAAATCTTGGACTTAGAAGGCTAGGAAACATGATTGGGGATTATGAAGAGAGGTCTATAAAATCACAGGTGGAAAAGTGCACAAGAAATAAGAATGAACCATTCTTTACAATGCAGTAACTAACTCATCATATGGAACTACTGAGCATGATATTTAAAGGAACAGAAAGTATTTTACTCAACATGTAGCTCAACCTTTGAATTCATTATGTTAGGTTGTTCTAGTAGTAAGTTCACACGGGTTGAAAATCAATTAGGTAAGTTCTTTCGAACAAAAATCTACAAAGTGCTGCTTAGTGCAGAGGTACAGCCTCCTTCACAAAGCCCTCAACCCGAAGATCAGCAGACGCTAGTTGTACGCTGCTAAGCAGCCTTACTGTAGGCTTCCCCTTTTATACACGCTGCCATCAGCAACAGCAGACAAGGCTCAATGAACATCTAACCTGACCCAGCAAGCCCTAACCTCCTAGACAAAGGAGGAAACAAACATCTCAGGAAAAACAAGCGTGCTGAACAATGGCTAACTACACGCTGGAGTTCCATAACCACTGGACTACCTCATTTTCAAGTCACCTAGTGCTTTTGCTACTTTGAGTAAGTCTGACTTCTAAAATAAAGTAAGGCTGACTTTAAACTAACAGACAAAATACTGATTTACAAGTTTACAAAATAAACAAAGCCAAAAACTTTCCGCAGATGAATCCAACAGTGATATTTCATGGATTAAAGGCACCTCACTATAGAACATATTGAATACTAAACGCGCGTAGCCAATGAATTATACTTTTGCAGAATGTAAATACATAAACAGGAGTGAAAGGAAAGAGCAGCACATTTACGAGCTTATCTTGCCGAAACTTTATATCCCTGCAAGAACAACGAAAGAAAAGTGGAAAACACTCAGGTAGTCTATCAAGAGTGGAAAACTCATTTTTCTCTATGGAGAGGATACAAGTTCAGCCACAGAAAAACAGGTATTAAAGACATCGTATATTATGTAAACAAGGACCACATGAACAGAGGAATTTTAAGGTATGCAGTACAAGATATTGGAAACAGGTAAGTTGGTAAAAACACCAGGCAACACCTTATTGTTGAAGATAAAATGGGAAGTAACTAAATAGTCCTGAGTGATACAGTGAAATAATCAAGAAGTATGGGGAAGGGAAGAAAAGATGCAGAGTAAATACAAAAGATGATTGGGATACGTAAAATCAAAACTCAAATTCTAAGAGTATGACTCTTTAGAAAGCACAATTAAATACACTCAAAATAGTAACATTAAAAAGAAGCAACAGCTGACTCATCATCAGAAAAATAAATGCCCATGGCTTTTCAAAGTGCCCAAAGTTTCAAAGCCATGGAACACTAGAAAGTTATGACTAAAAGTTCATCATGTAAGACACTAAAACCAGTTCATTCTCTGGTATGTATCAATGACATGACAGACATCTCTACAATTTAAGTGCTTCACATTGTCTTTTTTTTCCCATGCAAGGTCTCACACACATCATAGAAAATACAAAAGCAATTCCGAGTCCACATACTTACCTGTATGTAGACGAATGTGAACTTTTAAACTCCCTGAGGTGGAAAAGCATTTCATACAAAATTGGCACTTGAAAGCTTTAATGCCAGTATGTGTTTTTATGTGTGCTGTGAGAGTACTCTTAACGGCAAAGGCGCGGAAACACTGGGGACACTTGAATGGCTTCTCATGGGTATGAATGCGAATGTGGCGCACTAGATCACTTGGTTTTTTAAATTCTTTAGAACAATATGGACAAACATGCCACCTTATTCCATTTTCTTCACGTATAGAACCTAAAATAAGGAACAACATCAGAATTAATGTTTCTAACACAATCACAGTTCTTCAAAAATTCCGCTACTCTGACACCATTATACAAAGCAGTCAAAACACAAAAACATTTTGCCAAGTAGATGCCATTACAACACATTGGTAAACAATTAACTTCTCCCATCAGATACATTCTGCTTCACAAAAACAGTGATGGGCTGGAATGACAAAAAAAAAACCCCAAGAGAATCCTGTTGAAATTGAAACATTTTTGTGCTACTGAAAAGGGCGGGGGGGGAGAAAAAAGCTAAGAAATGTCTGACTTAACAGAAAAGAAACCAATTTGTATGCCACTTAGAAATACGAAATGTAGGTGTAATACAATATAATATACCAGTTAACTTACAAATACCATATCTAACACAAAATTATCAAAACAGTATTGCGATTCCAAGCACAGGTGATTTGCAAGTATTATCTACAATGTCAACGTTCATCCTTCCCTACATGGCCCAGGCCAGTGAAGATCTGCATGAGGCAGCAGCACTACACTGCTGCCTCTGCAAGGCCTCCCTTCCAAAGAGGAAGAACAGAGCTTGCAAGAACTCTCTGCTCCGGCACACACCATGAAATCCCAGTCCTCCTCAGAGAAGGATGATGGGAGAAAAAAAAAAAGAAAGAAAAAGATTCATACTCGTCCTTTTTTGTCCTCCTCCAAAAACTCCACTCATCTAAATCCAGAAGGTTTAACAGCATAACTTCACTTAATGCCATTCTGACACATTTTAGTATCAGTATAATGAAAGTTATATATCCTAATATCATAACTTCTACATACACTGTGTTTTAGATAAAAGTAGATGAAGTTCGTAACTGATCCACTATACGTTTTATATTCCTTTATAAAGCCCTCAACACACCCACAAATACTATAGTCCTTACAGCAAAAAAAGTAGCAAGCAGTGGCAACATTACCAGGTAAAAACGGTGATTTTTTCTTAATAACCTTTTTTTCTTTCTTATCCAGTTTATCTGTACTCTCTTGCTCCTTATCTTGTTCTGCATTATTAGAGTCAGCCTGATGATTTGAGAGAGTCTGGATGTCTGGGTTCTGATCCTGGGCCCCAGGAGTCTTAGCCTGGCTGCAGTCAGTAGAATGCGCAGAGACGGGAATTGAAGACAACCCACTGTTCTCCAAAGCTTGCTAAAACAGAACAGAAAAATTCTAGATTAAGATAGAAACATTCTACAGTTTCTCCAACTTTTCTCAAGCAACTACTTAGAAGACATAATGCAAATATTGTTAAAGGAATTAAGTGTCTCATCCTCCCGGAATTTCAGATGGATTTCAAACTTGCAAAAAACCAAACATTCTCACACAACACTGACTTCTGATTGTCTGTGAGATTTTAAGCTGGATTTCCTGCACTAATGCATTTGCTAACAACTGCCTTTCAGTAAAGTGCCAACTGTTTCTACAGAATCAAGCATTTGCCAGGAATACAGAGCTATCTCTTATGCCTACTAAATGAGATAATAGTTCCCCATAAAAGATCCAATTCAAAGCCCATCAGCTTGTGGAGAAGCCATAGATGATATAAAGAAAAAGAAAGAGTACTAGATCAAAAGAAGGCTGGGAAGAGCTCAAAAGCCTCTGTTAACAAACCACGGAGATAACCATCAGACCGAGGCAAGAGTTATGCACTGCTTTTATGTATACCTGGAAGGGACTGGAGTGTAGGCACCTTTATGGATACTACTGTGTCTGAAAAGGCTCTGGATCAAAGATCTCAAACACACATATAAGTAGAAGCATGCAGATATCTGACTGCTTGGAAGAAAACCACGTTTTATTTTTATTTTGAACAATATGGCTAGTGATGCGCATGCAATGACTTAAAGAACCAACCTCAAAGATGGATTTATTTATTTTTTTTAATAGCTATCACAACAGTAGTTGTATTTTGTGGTACAATTTGGTGTAACTACACATCACTTTCCTGACATTAGAGAACTCGGCACAGGTAACATGGTGAACCACCACATAGCTACATGTAACATTCAGGTCTTCCAAAAAGAAATTTAAATGGCACTTAAAAGACTAGAGATGAAAAAACAGCTTAAAGGTTAGCAGGCTACCACCAGTACTAAGGAAGAATATTCTCTGCCCTGTTCCACTATGCAGAGGCTGCAGAAAAGTATAGACAGCTGAATTACTGCCTGTATCTCTTCTGTTACATAGCATCTCCTACTGCCAGTATCAAGGACAGAATAATGGATTAGCCAAAACACTGGTCTGACCCAGGAAGGAATTTTCCTTGCACCAGCAGGAAGTGTTCAAATAGTCCCTATTAATTAAAATAGGATAAAGGCCCCATATACGTTCTCATTTTTTAACCAGATAAAAATATCTTTCCCCTCTTAAATGTCATCATGTTTTAAGCATGGCATAAGTTAAGGATGTGCCACAAGCTGCTTCTAGGCAACAGAAAAAAAAACAAAAAGACAAACGGATCAATAAAATGTCCATGTATGGGTGAGTACACTTAAAGCTTTCTTTTAGGTCATTTAATCAATATTTATAATCTTGCTTTTGTAGAATTATACAAAAAGATACCTTGCTGCGTTCCGTATGTGTTCAGTAGATCTTTACAACACTTTCTTGACTGATACATCACTTAGAAATGCAGAAAGAATGCTATCATTGAAAATACTGAGAAAAAATTTCACTAAAATAAAAAAGAAAAAGAAACCACTGAAATGTAAAGCTGTTCTCACACCCAGCTCTTACCTGCAAAATATCTCTATTGATTCCCACTGCAATGTTGAGTTGTTGACCAGGTTGCTGAGGCTGGTTATTTTCTACAGGAACTGGTTCTGATAACTCAAGGAGCTGCTGGATGACATCAGTTACAGCCTGCTGACTCTGATGAGCAGCAGCTGAAGACACCTGGTTTTCTGTCTGTTGAAGAAGCGGAGACCGAAAATGTGTGGCCTGAAATAGACAGCAGTACGTTTGAAAAGGAAGATGAAAAGTATATATGAACTGATCTGCTCGGCTCCCTTATCTGAAATGTCTGTTAACTGTCCACTACAAGGGTGTCCACTTGTGCATGATATAAGGATTACACAGAGCTGTCATTCAAAGTCTGCTCGCTCCACTAAAGAATTGCTTCTGTATATCCCTTTTCTGAAGTTATTCCCAAAATGCATAACTGTAAACTTACAGCTTGAATTAACTTTATCATAACTACTAAACCTTCAACCAGTTTACAAAACACAGGGATCAGTTACTGAATTCCACCTGTAGAGGCCATATGAAAAGTAATTCCAAGACAAATAAATGGCACTAACATGGCTCTTTTTAAAGTTCACATTTAACTAAAGGAAGTCCTTTGGAAAAAAAACTTCCATTAGTTGAGATTTTTTTTGTATGAAGTTATTTGTGTTGTTACAACAAAACCTTTTAATAGCAATCAAACTACTAACTTTTTTCCCCTTCAACTTTCAATCTTCTAAATCTCTTAGTTTTATAAGAATCTCTTTATACTCTAAAAATATAAATACACATGGAGCAAAATACTAAAAAAGCCGTGAAGACTAAAAGTCAAACTTCTTAATCTTGATTTGGTAATTGTATCTGAGGCTACGTTAGTAACAAATATGAAGAAAAAAAGTGATAAAAAGCCTTGGTATTTCTTTTTAAAAATCAGAAATAAAGACTCCTCCTGCTCTCCTTCACTTACAAACTTCTCTTCCTTATAACAGGCTCCATAAATATACCATTACTGAAACAACTGCTTTCAATCATCTATTTTACTGCAGAAGAGAGAAATATATATTTATATAATGGCTAGCCCCATAATTCTGTTTCTTATAACACAGTGGATATTTTCGTCTAATATTCACTTCTGTTCTCTAAAAAGACTTATTTCCATGCATGCAGACACACACACATGCATATAAAACGCTATCTTCTTTCAGATCATTTTTAACAAAGAATAATCTTAGGCTTCACATGTGTAATATTCTTCCAATCTGAAAACCTCCCTGAGATTTTATTTATACTTACACATTACACTGGGCAGTTAAAATGACACAGTCACCGTAAGATGGTTACATATTAAGAAAAATTAGCTTGACTCGAGTTACATCCTGAAAATTTCATGAAGCATTCTTAATACTTTCTCATGAGACGATATAAAACAAAACTTTACCTCATTTCTCTCACATGCATATGAGAATAGCACTTGCTATTTTGCTGATTTAACAACTAGTTCCTCTTTTTTCACCTCACTATTAGGACAGATGGAAATACTCAATCTCTTAAGATTCCAATTTAACAAAAGTGCCAGAAACATTTCAGTATGTATTTTTACAAAATAAAACACAATATATGCCATTTTCATTGCAATAAACAGCAAGTGAAGCAAAGTGTTTTGCTAAAGAATGTAACAGCTCTTTATGGGGACCATTCATTTTCTTGCAACAGAAGGCACGGCAACTCTTTAGTAGAGCAGGAAGCCTAGACTTTTTAGTCTATGAAATTTTCCCAGGTTTTAGCAAAAGAAAAAAATTGTCAATGAAGGAACTGCTCACCATGATCTTTGACATGAAAATTACAGTACTACGAATACTTGGCCAGGGTGTTCATGTATTATGCGGCAGTTTATATGCAATCTCCCAGAGGTTATATCTTTTTTGAAAAATTACATGCATGCATATGTATATATTAAGTTTGTTACCATTACTACTAAGATACCCTGTTCATTATAAAAAGTTTCAGAGGTCCATTTGTAGGTGTCTCTTCAATACCCGATTTTAAAAATAGCATAGAGGATGAAGTCTTTTATTACTACTTCATAATTCCACATTTGTTCAATTAGAGTAGTGGACCTTATGATCACCCTTAGTCTGTCTGATCTGCTGCGCAACACAGACCGCGTGAGTGCTGAGTGAATTACTCCTTCAAGTAAAGTAACTGCACAGAAATTACAGCAGTTCTTTAAATCAAGTCATCTATTGTGGTAACTCTTTCTGTTGCTATCCAACTTCCAACAAGTTGCTCCAACAGTAAGTTATCCACACTAAAATTCCATACTTTACTGCAAAGCATGAATTTGTCTAGCTTCAACCCTCAAAGCTTTTTTCTCTTCTCTTTAATAGAGATTACAGATTTTTCAAAACAGCAGATCAAATCATCCTTAAATATTTTATCTGATAGGCAAAACAGATAATGCACCTTGAGTCTCTTCAATAATAAAATACATCCTATCATACTTTAAGAATTGTGATCATTTGGATTCATCCTGTATCTTTGAAGACAGTTCATGAATAGTGAACGCTATAAACAGACAACTGACAAAAGCAAAAATTCCCAGAATAAAATACAGAGGATATACAAGCTTTTAATTTCTATGCAAATTTTCTACTCTAAATAAAAAGACCAAAAACCTAATCTTCCCAGGCAAGGAAAACCTAACTTTTAGCTGATATATCAATTACTATCATCTCTTCCATCTCTATTCATAAGGGGAATTTAAAATCCTTGAAAATTCCCATCCTGTGAATATTGCCTATTTTTCCTGTTCTTCTATATGTGATTTTATTCCTGACCATATCAGAACATACATTGCTTCGTGTATCTAGCTCACCAAGAAATCCAGATCACTGTTATCAGTGATTTGTCCTCTTCATAAATTACCTCAATTTTTTTATCATCTTGATCAGTGATGATTTTACATTTTCTTCCAGGTCATTCATAGAATATTACGTAGGTCCAGAATTAATTTCCAAAGGACTACATCAGAAATACAGTAACTATAACGATTCCCTGAGCACCTCTTCTACAAGTTCAGTTCTGAGCTCCCCAGTTCAAGAAGGACAGGGAACTGCTGGAGAGGGTACAGCAAAGGGCTACCAAGATTATTAGGGGACTAGAACAACTCTCTTATGAAGAAAGGCTGAGGGATTTGGGTCTTTTTAGTTTGGAAAAAAAGAAGACTGAGGGGGGATCTTATCAATGCTTACAAATACTTAAAGGGTGGGTGTCAGGAGGATGGGGCCAGGCTCTTTTCAGTGGTGCCCAGTGACAGGACAAGAGGTAACGGGCACAAGCTGGAACACAGGAAGTTCCACCTAAACATGAGGAGGAACTTCTTTACTTTGAGGGTGGCAGAGCACTGGAACAGGCTGCCCAGAGAGGTGGTGGAGTCCCCGTCTCTGGAGACATTCAAAATCCGCCTGGACGCGTTCCTGTGCAACCTGCTCTAGGTGTCCCTGCCCATGGCAGGGAGGTTGGACTAGATGATCTCCAGAGGTCCCTTCCAACCCCTATCATTCTGTGATTCTGTGATTCATTGCATACAGCAAATATTAGTAATTAATTAGTTCCCATCAGTTCTGTTCAGCTTTAATGTAACTGGTCCTGCAACACTGAATTCACAGTAAAAGATAAAAAGAAGTGGATAGACCGTTTATGGTGACTTTAAAGCAATACTACTGCATCTCCTAGTCCTTGCTTTTGTGCATTCTAGTACATGAGAAGACAATCAGTAGCTGAAGTTGGGAAGGGGGTAATGCAAGTCAAATTAGTCTGTCACTAAGATATCACGCTGCAACCCACAGCTGACAAACAACACGATACAGTTGCAACAAAACATGCTAATTCTCTCACTGTGACTGGCAGATCAAGAACTGCCTGCCTGTACCTGTACAACAAGACTGCGTGCTATGGGGTTCCAGAAAGCCAGCCCTGCATCGTCCTTTCCCAGCTCCATGAGCTCCTCCTGAGCCCCATGATTTCCCTGCTGCCTCAATTCTAACCGACTCAACCAGCACCAACACAGCTCCTTCCCTCTCCACCCAAAACATGGTATCCCTGTGAACTAAAGTCAGAGGGGTAGGATAATTTGGTACTTAAGAGAGCCCTTACTCTCCTCTGGTCTTTTTATACAGGAGAATATTTGCCTCCATTTTGAAGGCCTGATGAAAAGAATTATGTGAAAAATCATGACTGTATCATGAATGAGAGAATATAATCCATTCAAGACCTGTTCTGTTACTAAATAACGAGCTGCATTCACCAAGAAGTTCGCCTTCACAGGCTAGCTGATCAACTTACCACAGAGGACTGCTGTACATCCTTTTCCACCAGTTAAATGAAAGCTTACAAAATTCTCTAAACTTTCTCCCACTTTAAGTCTTGACACAAAAATACGACAAAAGCTGTACACTTACATTCTTCCATTTGTTATCAACAGGTTGCAAAAGAGTAGCAGGGGATGTTGTTAAAGGCTGGGTGACAGAGTCCTATGAAGAAATGGAAATAAAGTATTTTAAGCCTTTGTACAAAAAGAAGAAAAATATGGCTAATATTGTGCATAGAAGTAGCACAGTTCATTTTCCCACAGCATGGAGACTAGGGACAGAAAAAATGAGACTATGGGAGAGATACAACAGTACCTAGAACCACTAATGTTGCTTCACAGTTTATATACATTAAATAAACACAAGATACAGAAACCAATACCTTCGCTATAAGCACCAAAAGACAAATAACAACCTTACAGGAAGCATATTTTACAAGATGTACTCATGTATCACACAAGAATGCAGTCTTTGGTAGCACAGCACTTCAGGAGACTTCAACTTTCAAAGTTTATTGTACTAAGAACACAACCATTGTTCATCCCCAGGTATATAACAACAAGGATGACAGAGACTGATTGCAAACTTCAGAACATAATTATTATACTGGAGATTTCTTGTTAAAGAAGCTCTGCAAGTTTTGAGCAGAATGAAGAAGTCAGTTCTAATATAAGAATACTATTGCTAATCTAAGAACATACCATCTTTCTATAGCAATAAAAATCAATTGGCCAATCATCAAATCTCTGCCGTTTCAGATATAAAATTAAAAATAAGAAGTGTAATACTCTTAATACGCAACTGACATGTCAGTTACCTTTGTTCTTACTTGTTAAACTTCTTGGCATGTTATTAGTAAGAAAAATTTTTTTCTCCCATTTTGCTTATACTATTGTATGGAGGTATTCTTTATTTTTCCCTGCCTTCATACAAGGAGAGAAGTATTCATGCAGCAAAGGTAACACCACCACAATCAATAGGCAATGCAAATGCAAAACACTCAAGCAAACCTAAACAAGAAAAGCACAGCTGGACACGGAAAGCAAACATGAGGTATTTCCATTCTGCTTTGAAGATTAGGCTTGTGAATGTAGAGATGTACAAAAAGACATAGATTATATGTACTTGCAAGCAAATAGGGCACATTAGTTGTTTTTTTTTCTTTTAGTTAACCTGAAGGGACAAATAGCATCTGCCATACAGAAAAACTTTATGAAATCTAAAAAGAAAAATAGTTACCCAAACAACACTACTAGACACTCATTTTCAACAAGATACAGCTGCATAGTGAAATTGAGGCTTTAAATTTTAACCCTCCTCTTCAAAGACTACTATCAACTTGTCATCCATTGACTTTTAAAGCATAAAAGTTGGAAATGATGCAAAACAGAGTGGAATAATAGTAGAAAAAGTAGTTATATTCAAAGAAAAAATGTACACTAAAGTATACTTTTTATATATATATATAAAAAAATGTATACTAAAGTATACACTAACTATGCAATGGGTCAAAAAAATAAAATAGTCTTCTGAAGCCAGAAGCATTTTCTGAAATTTAGTTTCTTGTATCTCAGTAACCCCAACGTTCAGTGCTTCCAATAAAGGTAAGATTTTTCCTTTATGATCTGTCAAATAAGAAGCTAACATTTAAAATAAGTTATCAGAAATACTCAGAAGAAGAATCCACTATGCCTTTATATGGACTAGAATTATACAAATAATTCCTGAAAATTAGTTAAAACTAATATATAATTCGAATAGTTCTAGATTTCATTGTTCCAGCCAAACTTTGCAATTAGTTTTAGGGGAGGAAACCCTTCCTCTGCACACAATCTGTAAGCACCAGAATTATATTTTATTTAGTTGTAGAATAAAATGCTGTATTTTCATGTAAACCCTCAAATTGAAAATCTTTTTTGCATATACTTTGCTAATTTACATTCTGCCAATATTTAAAAAAAACAAATCAATTCCAAAAATGACAGAAGACTTTTAAAAACAAAAAACCAAAACCAGCTACAGGTCTTCTAGTTCTAACCTGTCTGAAGAATTACTGGAATTAAGATACAGATCTAATTAAACTCTTAAAGGCATTTTCACAATATACCAAGCAAAGCTTACCGCTGTAACATGAGATACATCTGTTGAAGAGCTTGCAGAATTCTGTGGACCACCCATGTGCATCTTGCTGATATGTGTATTTAAACTACCCAAGCTTTTGAAGACACAGCTACATTCTGTACAGTTGTATGTAGGGCCATTCTTCACCTTCAATAAAACAAAAAAAAAAAATTAAGTAAATTTTCCCTAAATCTACCATCTGAAATTTTATATTTTTCATTATTTATACACATAAAAAAAATATACTATGGGGTTACGAGAGCTAAAATGGTTTACTTTTCCAAGCTGCTGACATCCAGTTATGGAATCAGTCTGGTATCTCTCAGAAGTTAAGTCAACTGTAATCTATGTGCATGACTGTCATCTCCCATTACCACTTCTCAACACTGGAAAGCACCAGAGAGCAAAACAAACGTCATCTGGCGAATGAGGCCTCAGACTTTCCCCCCCTTACAATTTCCTACCTTTACATACTTCTAAACAAAACTGAAATTCAACTTTATCAATTAAGATGTGCCTGAAGATGTAATACCATACATAATACAAAGAGAAGTTTGGAAATACGAAGAGAAAAATGCAAATAATTTATCTTCACATTTCTGGCTCTCTTCTGTTTACTTTTGCAAACATAGCTTTCATAAATTTCCAAGAAAAAATAAAATCCATTTTTTGGGTCAAAGTAGAATGAAGGCGAGACAGATTAGGCTAAAGATCTACATCATGAACAGCATGAAAAAACCCCAACCAAACACACCAAAGAATCACCACAGTGAAGAGCAGGGAAGTTTAATATATAGTTTGAACTGAATTTGAACACACAGGATGAGAAAGTGATCAGCAGCAACTTGTTTGGGACTTTCAGGCCAAGGGGTTGAGGTAATTAAAGAAGCTAAATTTGCAGATTCCAACCATCCTCACTTCCCCCTCCTCCTCAGCCTATCACACAGCAGTAAGAGCCACTGCAGAACTTTCAACAGGTAGGGAAAAAGAAAGTCTTCAAAAGACGACATGCTGTAGTGCTTGCAATATAGTATGGAATTTTGTATTTTCTGACATTAGTTTAAACTGATAACAAGACTTTCAGAAAGAGGTATAACTAATAAAATACAGGTACAACTAAACTGATATACAAGGTGAGAATCAACCTGTTTCATTATCACCTGTAACGTTATTTTGTGACTGTATCAGGATAAAATGAAGAATTAATAGAGTTCTGCATGCAGTCTTGAAGTAAACACCGCGACAGCAAGAAAAAAAAAATCAAATGGTCCAAAGCAATAACTGAAATGTAGGCTCATGATCACAGAACACAGCATAAGATGGGATCAAGAAGCAACATTTATTTAAAATCCCTTATCCCACAGTCTTTTTTTTTTTGTCTTTTTTTTTTTTTTTTTTTACAGAAAAGCAGAGCAACAGAGAAAAAAGTGGAAAATGTTTTTGGCTTGATTCCCGACAATCTTGTAATATTGAAAAAAAAAATCAATGTAAATTATGAAATTAATGTTGGTGCATTTTTTTTTTACATAGCAAAAGCTATCACATGTAGGGAGCTGCGAACAGTGAGGAAGACTAGTCACACAAAGGTATATGAAATGTAAACATATGATTTAATATCATCAAGCATAATACAAGACACTAAGACATATTCTATGACATATCCTAACAGTAAGAAACTAACACACTAAAAAGATCCTTGGTAAAAAAAATCCAATAAATAAGATCTGTCATTGTAATACAAAAATGGAAAACAAGAAAGCAAATTTCAGACAGAGTTAGGGGAAAGAGTGAGAGTAGAGATGATATTCTTCATGCAGGAAAAGGAAAAAAGCTGCCTCCATCACTTTATACCTTCCAAATTGAAACTATGTCTCTTTCTATGGGTATTTCCAACCACAAATCACTACAGTCAGCAAGGAAATTACTGAATGAAGTTGCATAGCCAGTGTTGCTCAGAAGATTGTATTACATTATTACAGCAGTACCTTTTGAGTCTTAAAAATTGTCTGTCACAGAGATGAAAAAAATCAGTATAAAGAGGTCTGACACAACAATGCTTCTTATTTTGTAATTTTCTTCTACCTGTAACTGAAAAAACTCTGAAAAAGGCTCTAAGATATGTACTTCAAAGATAAATTGCAAATATGCTCTATGATGGAGTTTGTGGGTTGCTGTTTGGCCTTGAAATTTCTCAACATTTTCTGCTTTGCTGTTTTTGGCTTACTTTCATCTGATTCTAGCCCTCATTCTCCCAAGACCAACATCGGTACATTTTTTACAGCTAAAACCACTAATGATTTATTAATCTGTCAATGTACTGAAAAGACAGTGGTAAATGAAGGTTTTGCTAATTACCCTAAGTATACATTTATTCAGATTAAGCTATTTTAGGAAAGCTGAATTTGCAGGTAAAACGAACAAACTGGAATCTATACTACAGCAGCAAATCTATATTGACTGCAGAAAGCATCAGAGAGCACAGGAATAGCAAACAGGACAATTGAAATACTGAAAATGAAATAAGCAGTATATTAGCACCAACCACTTTATGAATAATTGTATTTACCTCTGAATGAACTCTCTGTATGTGGGATTGAAGATTGCCTTTCTGAGAAAAGGCTGCAGGACAAAAGGCACAAGCATGGGGTTTTTCACCAGTGTGCTTGATCATATGGGTCTGCAATGCCCCCTTCTGGTTAAAGGCTTTTCCACATTCACTGCATTTAAAAGGTCTTTCACCTAAAATAAAAAAAAAAAAAAAAGAGGGATGTGGGGTAAGGAGCTTTAAATAAACATTAGTAGCTTGCTGTATCCAAATGAAAAATCCTATCAGCTAAAATAAAATACCACATACAGATATATGTGTATGCACACACGTAAGGACAGAAACATACATTATTAGCTGTTTAGACAATGGAATTGTTTACTTTGACCACCAATCTCAACATCTACTCTGATAAAGATCTAGCTTCGTGAAAAAAAATTTATGACCTAACTGATGTTTATTAGTTAAAATGGTTAAAATAAATAAAATCTGCATGAAACAATTATTTAGAACAACTTCCCTCAACTTGTGGTTTGGAAGATCTCAGAAGTTGCTACGCAAAACCGCTGGAAGAAAATGGGGAAAAGAAAAAACACCACCACATATGCCACCCTCTTACTATTGAAGATTAAAGAAAAATCTAGGCAGTATTGTTACAGGAATGCCCTGTCACTATTTCCCGATTTTGGTGGTCTCAGTGCCGTGCATACTTAAGAGTTATTTGTACATTAACAGATTAAGCATGAAAAACTCCCCAGAAATTGTAAGTGACAAAACGTAACAGAACTGCATTAACATATTACAAACCTACGTATTTTTAACACACAGACATTAAGAACAAAGTTCAGTTTCTTACAACCATGTGTCTTAATTGACTACTGGAAATCTCCACTGTGAACTCGGTATTACTCTTTTTTATAGTGAAACGGTTTAGCTGTGGTAACTCCAGGACCTTGAGAACACTTACCACTTTGCCTTTGTACATTTCTATAGCAAAACCACTAGAAGCACACTGTACATTAATGTCTGCTACGCCAGTACAAGCATGTGCTAAATATTATGCACACTAAAGCAGTTTTAATGAGTATTTTTATATGCCTTCTAATTATATAGCTGTAATTACATCTAGTTTAAAATGATTAATTCTTAATTAAATTCATGTTGTTTGAAATAAAAGCAGCTATTTTCTGAAATAGATTACAAGCATATAACTCACATAGTATCAGTTCTGAAGGAATGTGTATTTTCTGTTCTACCACTTATGGCTTTTGAAGATGCTTTAAGGTCTGCGGGTTTTAACTGTATATTTTTAATATAGATTAAAATACAGAACACTCATTCATATCTCCTTGAAATACAGTGACAAAATTCATACTTTCATAAGTAAAAGGTTTAGCTTCCACTAATAGCTGCTGGTAGACACATAGAAGTATTGCTTCAGGTTACGCTTGCCTTTTTAAGTTAGTTTCATTATAAAAACCGAATCTTAATTCTAGTGTGGAAACGTGGAATTTCTGTATTTCTCAAGCATAGCTTAATAAAATACAAATTTGGGAGGGGGAGATGAGGGATTCATTATTATGGGAATTAATAATTGTTAGTAATATGGGAATTGAAATCCCTGAAACTTAATTTTTTTTTCCCCAAAGGGTGCAAGTGCTTGAAATTGATAGCTAGGAACAAAAAAAGTATTGCAATTAAGACACTAGTATAAAGCTGTACCTGTAGCACAGACATGCTCTTTTAACTATTAAAGACTTAAGTATTCTAAATTCTTTAAAGCAGAAATCTTCTTTCCTACATATTTTACAGTACCTCAAGCAATTGGATGCCAGGCAGATTGTCTGCAGATTTAAAGTAATGACATACTTCACAAATTAAATGAGTATTCACCAGCTACTTAGAACTTAAAATGACCCACCATCACCTGCAGATTGGGAGATTTTCTGTCTCTGTTTTCCCAATAGACAAATGTCTTTTTATTCAAAAGAACTATAAATGCTCTTGAACTTTTTGAAGCTTTAGAAAAGTGTCCTCAACCAACTATAATCTTGTTTCTTTAATTCTCTCTGGACTAAACTAAAATAACGTAACAAATAGATAAAAAACTCTAAAATAAGAAAGTTACCTTCCAATGACTTCTTTTTGATGTTACTTCGAGGCAACTTTTAAAGCAGGTACAAGGGTGACCTCTTGTGTTACTGTTTTACAATTAAATTATAAAGCTTAAAAAGATTCCTAAGAAAGAGTCCCACAATGGAATTTTTATTTCTCCCTCAGCAAACAAAATCATTCTTCTACACGGCAACTTGTCAGGTCACTGCCTGAACAGACTGCTAATACAAACAAGATCGCACTTTTACATAATTTATTACTCTAATTAGATAAAAACTAGACAAACAGCAATTTATACACAAGGTGGAAAATACATATATATTGCATATCACTGGAGCACCTTCAATGAAGGTTTTGTTTAAAGCCAATCTCAAGCTATATTATGTATGTCTGGTTATAACTTGAGAACTATTCTTACAGTCCTCTGTACACTTCAAAAACTTCTCTATTATTTCATACTTAGCATTCTTCAGTTATTTCAATTGCCTGAGAGTTAAAAAATGCACATATTTATTACAGTAATTTTGCAAAAACCATCTGCTATTCATTCTGCAAAACTGAACAGTCACCTGCTCTTCTTCAAGTATCAAAATTAAAATCTGGGCTTATCACCTCACAAGTTCACTTTGGACATCCTGAAAATGGCAGTTACAGTAAGTACAGAAAAGATATGGCAGTTACTTTAAACAAATCAATCCAGAAACAAAAGCAAAGCCACCATGTTAGTGGTATTATTCATTTTCATTTATTTGTACTCTATTTGTGATTGTAAATTTTAGAACCTGTTCTCTAGAGTATGTGAGCTCTTATCTAGAGTATCTGACCAGCCCTTACCTAGTCTTCCAATCTTAGGGCCCACTGAAACTTTAAGTACCAAAACTAGTATTCTGTAACAAATGAAACCTGCAAAGCACTTAAAACTTCCAGATGTACATCATTAGGAACAGTTACAAGAATTTTTAAAAGCATATAAATTTCCTAAGCAAAGGAATTATATAAAGGGTGTTTTAAACCAACAGGTAATAGCACCTAATGAACCAGATGTAGTATTTCAAGCTCCAACTGGAAGAAAAATATTTAGCATTTCACAGATTAATTGAATTTTGTAAAGCAAATGCAAACTAAAATAATTACTTCCACAATCTTACCTGTGTGTATCCTAACATGTCGTGTTAACTGACTTGGCTTCTGGAACGTCTTTCCACAGTGAGGACAGGAATAGGTAAATCCACTTCTGTCAATATTTCTGTTATAAGATCTGGTATTTGATACTCTGTCATTTAAAAAAAAAAAAAGGAATTTAAATAAAATCCTCTTAACCCTAATACTAAACATTATTTTGAAGAAGCTGATTTTATCCCATCATTTTTTCATACAGTGTGAATTTGATGACAATGTATAGTATCAGCTGCAACAGTAAAAAAACCAAACTCTTTAATGATACTAAAAGAATAATGTCAACAGAGCACTTTTCTAAATGCCTACAGAACAGCAAGAATTTTACAGTTATTTCTGTAACAAAATTGATAGTTCTTAGAGGTTCTCTAGTGACGTTTTCATTGTAAATTCTGCTAGAGGCATACAATGACTTCACAACTACTATTTTGGTGGGAACTTTGACACTGCAACTTTCTTTCTTCTGAATGCAGCAAGACTTTTCTTTTTAATTATAGTAGGAAGATTTAATGAACTAGAGCACAAATGCATTTGCTGAGTCCTAACAAAACCAGGTGAAGAATTTAACAACCCAAGTATTCACCACTGCCCCTCAAATACAAATCACAGTTTCCACAGAGACACAGTAAGAGATGATAGAAACTCCCATAATTAATTTCGCTACAAATAAAGCTGGTTAGTTTAAACGACTGCTGAAAAACAACAATGTGGAAAAAAAACAACTGATTTTACACTGGAAAAAGAAAAAAAGGATAAAAGAAAGCCTAGGGAATATTAAAAGACCATTACAACAACTCAGCTTAAGGAAGTTAAACCAGAAGGTAGTGTGGTACCTACAGCACTCCACATTTTCCATAGCGCCTGCGTATTTACGCCTCTACAGTAATCCAGCTTGGTAGTACTGCTTAAAGCTAACTGAAATTATACCAATTTAAATACCTGGTGTTTTTCCGAACAACTGAAAAATAAGAATTAGCTAATGTGGAACAGATGTGCAAAACACACCACCACCTTGAAACACAGGCTGGTATAACAATATAAAAAATAGCAGGGGAGTAACAGTCTGTACTTAACACAAGAAATCATTGAACTTCAGCTAAAACAACGCATCTTTCTACTCTGAGAGAACATAAACATTCAGTGTATATTTAATGGAAAGCACATTTTTGCTTCCAATTACTTCAAACAAATATTACATGTGTTTTTTACTCTTTTTATACTCTTGCTGAGCAAGCACAGAGTTTGGCTAATATATTTTACTTTTACATATTAATTTTATCTATCAAAATTTACTGAAATATCCAGAGCCAAAATCAACTGAAGACTGAAAAGCAGGAGAGAGAACAGCACAGTTGTTACAAACTCCTCTTCTTTCCATCTCAGGACAGATCTAGACCAGCGTGATTGTCAGACTCTGCT
>VWZL01000298.1:762236-773508 GCA_013396915.1 Stercorarius parasiticus | reverse complement strand
CATAGCTTTTGATATACAAGTTGCAAGCTTCTATATCCTCTTGCTCAAATGGTGATGTCAGTCCTATTAATATTTTCCTTACATCTTAAATATCCAAATAAGTTAACCACATACTACACTTGAGAACATTCTGTATTACTAAGGAAGTTATCTTAATTTAAGAAAAACTTTGAGCAAAGCAACGGGCAGGAGGAGTTAAAATATGTAAGATCATTCAAAGCAGTATTTATAAAACAAAAATAAAAATCAATTGACTCATGTTGCAGATTAGGGATACTAAAAAGAGAAAAAGCCCATAGAATTCAGTTTCAAACACTGCCACAATTCAACAAAGTGCATCAACAACAGAATGCAACAAGATGCAAAAAAAAAAAAAATCTAGACACACAAGGCCTGATGTTTCCCTTTAAGAAAGGCAGTACTTTTCACCATGTATGTAAGAATTAGGCATAGGAAGTAATAGCACAACTAGAAGTTTACAGCATCCTGTTTACATTTCCTCAGAGGAAACCAAAGATTATGACTCATGGAGTATTGCTGCTCAGTACTGCACCTACCTCAAAGTCCTGTCTGATTCAAGAAAAAAAAAAATTAAATCAGTACATTGAATCCTGACCACTTTGTCTTCCTGCTAAATTTCTCATAGACAAACTCAAAAAGCTTGTAGTTGAGGAAGCTCTAGGAAACATTTCAGTACAAGATATTTTGGGCAAGAAATCACAACTAATCAATGTCCTGGGGACTTATACTTCCCATTTCTGGACTAAGTCGCACAACTGACTTTTGCTTTGCAAAGTTTAGTTCTGCATCCTTCTGTTGGAAATAAATAATTTGCTTTGTACCACAAATCTTTAACATGTATGAACTTAAACCTAACGCATCCTTTAAAGGATTCTCAGCTGCAAATTCATAGTATACGCAAACCCTATCAGTAACAGGTATCCTTTCCGTCCTTGAAACAGTCACAGTCCTTGAAAAGCTGAAAAGCACAGCTTTAAATACAAGACACTGTCCTTTACATGTCCTTGTGACAAATATACCTCAGTAGAATTAAAAGGCACAAAATCAGTTTATGTAAATATTTGTATGACAAGAAAATGAGAGATAAACAAGAAATCTACTCCAATACTTGGAGTACATGAAAACTTAATGCAACAAGCTTTCCTTTCCCCCAGAAAAAGGGGTAATTGTTCAACCCCATGAAGGCCTGACCTCTCAGTTTAAACTGACAACTGAAAAGTGATCCAATCCATGACTTCAGAAAGGCCTTTAAACCTTCTCCATGAACCAAAGAGATTATTATCTTTAAACATTCACTCTCGAGATCAAAGACACCAGACAACACATAAAAACAATGCCTAAGCAATTGAAGCAGTGAAAGTATAACTTTGAAATAATCAAAGGTGATAACTCGTCTACAACTTAAAACACAGGAAAAGCAACATGCTCACTAGTAACTGAATGAGATTACCAAGTGACTTATTTTTCAGGTCAATAACATCTCTGTGCATAATTTTTATTAAAATGTGTAGCATATCTGTATTAACTGCAATACTGATTAATCGACAGACCATGACTTTCCTTCTGGAATTCAAAGAGGACTTTAACTATACGTTAACTAAAAATCAAATACCCTTGTAATGTTTCAACAGAACTCAAATGATAACTTTAAGTATATGAAATCATACCATATGATGCACAGAGATACACAGGAAGAAGATACTTCAGCTTTTCTTTAGAAAGCAGGAAATGACCACCACTAAAATAAACAGAACAGGGTAACAAAAGCATAATCTTAAAATATTTTATAGATAAGAACAGAAAAACAGCCTAGACTTTGCAAAATGAGGAGCTGAGCAAATTACACCCCGTGTCGAAGCACCAGGAGTTTCTCAAAACTAGTTCATGGGTGATCATAACCCTGAGCTGCCTGCAAGCCTTCCCACCTTCCAAACAACCCTCAGACCCCAAGGAAGAAGAAAGAGAAGGCACACGTTTAGTAAATTGATTGCTTATGTCTGTAACATCTTAAGCTTTACTCTTTCAAAGAAAATCTTTGCAACTTTGCAAACTCAAATCTTTGGCTTCTTTTGGTCCTATCTTTCATACTACTAAAGAGGAAAAGACAGATGTTTGGGAGTCAGCGCTGGACCCTAGAATCAGCAACCGGACTGTACAGTCCAGCCTGACTTGGCAGATGACACTTACTGCAGAAATCCTTAAGGATAAGGCACAGCAAATCCATTTAGGTTAGATTCCAGAAAGCTTCAAAGACTCAGCTATTGAAAGATCAGGCTGAAGACTGCTCTAAGTAGCTACAGCCAGTCTGAATAGAAAACCAGTCCAGTCTGGACTTAAAAGAACTCTGAAAGTTCAATTGTTTCACTTCCACTCAAAAGGCAGGATTGAGATCTAATGCAGATTACAATTAAAACACAAAATTCATTTAGTCATTAACACTATGTCTGAAGCGGCTTAAGGCAAAGATGAAACTATAATAATCTTTTCTCACTTGTATTCTCACTAAAATAGTTTGGTCCTCTATTACCAGCAAAATACTGGGTATTTCTGAGAGTTGCACAGCTCCCTTTTATTAAAGATGCAGGAAGTGACTCTTTATTTTATTCTTTCAGTAGTGACAAGGAGAGTATTCAGAATAATATCCCTGCTGAAATCAAGCAATTGGGTAACAGCAAGGAGATAACTTTTATGTTGTGTTTAGAATTGGGGAGACAAAAAAACAGCAAAGACATTGTCCATTAAAAAGGTAACAATCAAGTGAGCCATATTTTAACTTTTCAGGCAGGTGTCACAGATTCATAAAGTATGACTTGGGTCTGTCTTCATTTCAATACAAAAATGAAATAACAGTTTGACAGAGTTTCTTGTTAGAAGAATTAATAACTAGACAAAGACTATTTACACTGATACCTCTGTACCATACCAATACTGAACCTGTCTTAAAGGCCAATATTTTTGAATACCCAAAAACACGGGAGATGATGCCAATTGAAGAAGTTGGCAGTGGGTTATGGAGTCTGAACTTTTAAATGCACCAATAAACGTGTTAATTAAAAACAAACAAAAAAAACCCAAACAAAAATCCTCTAAACATTCCCTGTGTACCACAGGGAAACTAGATAAAAATACTGACATACGTGACACAGCATTTGCTGGTCACAATTCACCATTTATCAGATTAGCAATCCTATCATAAATAGCAAATATGGCACCTATGCTCCCAGAAAAATGTAAAGATTCGGTATACGTATTAAGCAATCTATTTATTGTCAGATATGCTCTGTCCAGATAAAAACACAAGTCTGTTGTCTGTTAATGAAGTAATAGAACGCCTTTCAAATCAACAACACAGCATAAGAAGTTTGAGGTTTTATTTAAAGACATTAACTGATTAAGTATATTATGTCAACAAAATTGCATGAAAAATTAGCATGGTCTTACTAGAGAGAAGCTACTTATTGCCATCCAGAAACAAACATACACACAGAGAAAGAAAAATGACTATCAGAGTAATGAATTCCCTGAAAAACAAGCAACTCCTTCAGGTCTGCACACTGCAACAAATGACAACCCTCACTGAACAGCTGCAAAGTTTAAAACACTGCCACTTATTACTATTAACTGTATGGAAACAGTGCAAAAACTACTGTCATTTTCTATTTTTTTTTTTTTTCAATTTGCATGTTTGTCTAGCTGCAACATAAATCAACCCTATTCCACCACAGCTTGAATGAGACATTCAAGTACCAATACAATTAATCTAAACAGTGAACACTTAGCTCATTATGCACTGTCATACATTTTGGCTGTAATCTTACAGTTTGTTAAAAGTCCCCAAAATACCAGAGCCAGATTTGCAAAGCGCTTACCAAAGATAATAAACCTGCAGTTTAAAGATGGACTTATTCAAATACTCTTAATGTTACAACCTTTAAATTCTTTTAAAATTAATTGTCCCTCACAGAGCAGTGGCAATCAAGGTTCAGGTCAACTCAACTACAGATCTCTGTGATACAGCCTCCGTGAAAACTTGACCCGGGGGAAGCTGAGTCAGCAAGCAGGTGCTCTCTGCTATAAGCCACCGATGACAACTCAATGTGGAAGGAGGAAGACAGAATTAGAGCACTCCCAACCATTCCTTCCTTATGTAAGCAGCACCGTGCCTCATGGCAGCCTGCAGCCTTCTCTGCAAAGCGCAGATGGACCCACTCAGCTGTAAACTCAGCACAGACTTATTAGATCTCTAACAGCCTACTCGCATCCAACTGAGAGGACACTGCGAATACAACGCTCAAGCTTGAGGAATTCATGGATGAAAACTTGTCACTGAAGTTAAATGGCAGCTGGCAAGTTTAGGGACAGAAGGGTCTGACCTTATCAAAACCTATTTACTAATTTATGAGTGGGAAGAAAGCAGTAGGACAAGAGAACAAAACAGGGGTGGCGATATTGATGTTTCCTCCTGCTACATTAGAAGTCACTGAACACAGACGACAATGAATCATTAAAACATTTTGCTTAGTTCTGCAATCATAAAAGAATCAAATTAGTTTAAACATAACTCAGCACTTTCTTAAAGAAAAACAGCAGTCATTCCTCATGACTTCTAACGGAAGGCTCAGAGGAAAGACTCAACTCTCAGTCCGTGTATTGGAGCAAAATCCAGAAATTAATTAAAGTTTGCTCGTATAAGAAAAGGTAGTTTTATTACATTTTGGCCAATACTCAATCTAGAATGTAAAGTCATACCAGTCCAGACACCTGACTTCCAGGAGCACACTACTGAGATGGATGTCCAGGTGCCAAATGCTCAGCATTTGCAAACACAAAGCAGCTGCGCTCCTTTGTGGACCACAGATGACTCCAGAAGTTGCACAGCCACACTGATGCGCTGCAGGCAGCAGGGAAGCCTGACGGGACACAGAATTAACAGCTCCATTGTAGCTGTATTCAGTGCAATGCTGAATAGATTGTACTGGGTCCAGCTGGGATGGAGTTAACTTTCTTCATAGCAGCCTGTACGGTGCTTTATTTTAAATTTGTGACTAAAACAATGCTGGTAACACACCGATGTTTTAGTTATTGCTGAACAGAGCTTGTACGGCGTGAAGGCTTTCTCTGTTTCTCACTCTGCCCCCACAATGAGTAGGATGAGGGTGGGCGAGAGGTTGGAGGGGACAGCTGATGCAAATTAACCAAAAAGATATTCCATGCCATACATCATGCTCAGCAACACAAATCTGGGGGTAGTCCTTCCAAGGCAGTCTTTTCTCAGAGACTGACCGAGCATCAGTCTACTTGTAAGAGGTGGTGAATATTTGCCTTTGTATCACCTGGTTGGTAGTGGGTTTTTTTGTTTTGTTTTGTTTTTTTATCTCAACCCACACGGTTTTTCTTGCTTTTGGTATTCCAGTTCTCTCTCCCACCCTACCACAGAAGGAAGTAAGCGAGTGGCTGGTGGGTGCTTGATTGCTGGCCAGAGGGTCAACCAATCCCCATCATCCTAATCTACATAGATAACCAAAAATTGGCATTTCCTTAACCAACTCTGATAGCTAGTATTTTCCAGCTGTTAGTTTTTGTATGATTTTTATATGATTTGGATGTCTCATACTTGAGACCTTGACCCTTATCTGTGGCCAGCCACTACACTGTTAACAGTAATTTAAGAATGAACTAAAGGATTTGCTAGATGATCTTCCTTCTCCCTGAGAGGGAACGCAATCAAACTACAGCAGAAAACCTCAAAAGAAAGAGACATGAGAGGTCTCAAATAGAAATTTAATTATATTTGGAAACAACGCATAGGAATGAATGAGGTGTGAAGGTATGAGCGCAACTGCAATAGGGCACAAAATAATGAGGACCTGCAATTGGCAGAAAGCTACGGAAAAGGGGCAGAACAAGGCTGAAGTTATCACGCAGCCAGAACTTAAGCACAGGTTATTTAACTGTATAGATTACTGGCAAAAGAGCACAGACATATTTCAACTACAAGGAGGACCAAATGTGGAATTAAAGAATACCAGTATAATCTAACTCTATCTTCTTCTCCCTGTGACCCAACATACCCTTCCTGCATAAACTTGATTTTTTTACTGTAGAACACCAAGATGACCAAAGAAAAGTATCATTATTAAAGCCTAAAGATTCTCATTTCTAAACCAAAAGTTTCAGTAGCTGTACCTCCTGTATGTTTCAAAAAGGAATTACCTACACATATCATATTTAAAAGATGCAGCCCACATCACAGAAGTAGTACCACAACCTTTTCATTCTTGCCTGTACGCCATCACTCACCTGTTCTTTTACTTGTCAGTCAGAGGTCACTGCATAAAATCCTAGTGCACAACTACTAAAATAATCTACATGAGTCTTCCCTGAACTTATATTAACCAGTGAGTTCAAGTTGCATTTTTCCTCAATAATACAAAATTGAATGTAAAATCTCAAAACTGACTTTCCCCTAATTCAATATATCTACACCCTAAGTGATGCTAGAGAACTGAAAGGAAGCAAACAAAATACAGCCAGGTGTGCAAAGGCAGCAGTAAAGCTACACTGCTTTCTCTGTGCTTATCATCTTTGTGTATTTAATATTTACCACTCTTCATATGTGAATTCTGTTAAAATTCATGTTCTCTGAAGGCACAAAATACTCAGTTTTAACTGCCCTCATAAAAGAATTCTGTTTAAACTTGTGTAAAAGTAGCCTTTAGGTTTAAACATAGGACATACACTCTAGCCTTAAAATGCTTCAGTACACCCTGCAAATATTTCCCATTGCTGTTCAAATAATTCCTCTTCCGCTATTTGAAAATGATCAGACAGCTGTGAAAGTAAAAAACTGGTAATTTCATGGTGCTGCTACTCAAACAGCAACAAGCAGTACTGAACCAAATACAAAGGACCTTCACTATGGCAAAGGAAAATTTAGGGCAAAAAAAGACAACTGAAGATACAAGAACAGTAACAGAATCCTCAAACTTATCATATGCCTGAAGTAACAACAGAAACAGCGAAGCCATGACTACCAACTCATGGTAACAACTACACATTTATTGGGACAAAATGGAAACTCTCACAAATTACAAAAAAGAACCAGTGACAAAGTCTCAAGTTTTCACCTAAGTTTTCACAGGACCTGCAGAAAACCCTTGTCCACTACAGTAGCTAATAAAATAGCCATAAGCACACAAAATACTATACTGGATCTATAACAAATACATCTTCAAACATTGTCTTTTCATTGGTTATCTAACTGAACAGTAAAAGCCTGGTTTTTATTTCAATTCAAGCTTAATAGTAACCGTTCATTGCTAAATACTAATTAAAACAAAAAGTTGAGTAAGATTTTTCAAGATAACATCCTTACAATATGAGGCCTAACATTTTTTAAAACTTTTCTCAAAGCAAAATCATATTGCACCTTCCCGAACACTTGCGTGTTTCAGGGCTTTTTCTTTTCAATTTTCAGGCACTTCTCCCAGGCTCCAAAAACACTTACAATGAGCATCTTCTATTACACTAGTATCTTAAAGAAAGCATAGAAAGAATATTTTATCTAAAGTCAGGCAGTAAAACTAAAAGTAAAGGTCACAGTTTGCGGAATTATTACTAAGAAAGTATCACTAAGATATCCAAACTTGAATCTGAGAAATATATGCATAAAAGGGCATGAGAAAACATACCAATATAAATACAACACAATAAACGTTCCCCTGCACATTTTCTTTGTGCTACCTTAGCTGCACAACAGCAGTGGAAATCGCTTTCTCATGTCTTACAGAGATCCTAAGGGAACAAATGAATGTTGGCAATGATGCACAACAGACTAGAGAAAATTCACATGGCCTAAAACTCTGACAGTTCAAACGCTGTAATGTGGGTTACTTAGAACCACAGCAGCCACACTGGAAACTCTGAGGCCACACACACGAATAATTCATTTTACCTTCCTTTTCAGGTTAGAAGCTATGTTATGAGAACCTGTGTAAATGCATTATTAGTGTGTTAACACCAATTATGTGTTGAGAGCTGCTTGTCCTTTTGTTTCTTTAGAAACATCTGCACGGAGGAGCATTTTTTCTAATGCATTCTTCTTGTTTCATACATATTCAAGGTCTCATCCTGAAGTTTTCCAAAAGGTAAGAGCCAAGGACCCACCTCACCTCTGTAAAAGGATTTGCTACACAAGCACTGCTAAGCAACCAAAGCAAGAATCAAGGAGCAGCAAAACCCCAAATAACAGAAGATTTGCACCTTTCAGTTTCTTGAGAATCAAACCCTATACTTCAGCCACCACAACAGAGAATCACAGAATGATTAAGGTTGAAAGGGATCTCAGGAGGTCATCTTGTCCAACCCCTCTGCTCAAGCAGGGTCACCTAGAGCCTGCTGCCCAGGAGTGAGTACGGATAGGTTTTGAATATATCCACGGAAAGAGACTCCACAACTTCCTTGTGTAACCAACATCAGTGCTCAGTCACCCTCACAGTAAAAATGTATTTCCTTATAGAATCATAGATTCGTTTAGGTTAGAAAAGGCCTTTAATATTATCAAGTCCAAACAACTTATGGTCAAACAGAGCCTCCTGTGTTTCAGTTTGTGCCTATCAGAGAGGTCAATTTGAACAGTTCGATTAAGCATTCAAAAAAAAAAAAAAGAGAGAATCGCAAGACAGTTTTGGGAAAACACTACTGATGCAGAAGTTCTCTTAGAACAGCAGCCATTGAGGTAAAGCTATTGTTTTGATTATTTCTGTCTAGAGTTCAGTTTTTTTATCTGACAGATTTAATTTTCCTAGAACAAAGAACTTGTTCTAGTATTTGACATGCATGGTGGTTAAAGTCTAAGGAAGCTGCACAGAAAACATTACTGATTCACCTTTATTTTCTTCCAAACAAAGCTGTATTACCATAAACATACAGACTGTACAACTACAGAGAGCAACACTTCTGTTCTGTGACAGACATCAGTGTACCAGGGTTGTAGGAATTCTGAGGGCCACACTAAAAAGGAACAAAACCTAAAAATGAACAACTTCCTAAGCAAAAGATATGACATTTATTTTTCTAAACATGTATGTTCTAAATAAAATCTCTTCTGCTAAAATTTAAGCCTGTGGAATTCGCAACCAGTTTTCAAAGTCTGTCAGCCTGTGCCTGAATAGGACAAACAGCGAAATGTCCTGAGAACATAAATTCCCCAGATTCAAACTGTCCTGCTCTGCCAGAGCTTCTTCATTCATGACCTTCATTTAGCCACACAGAAGTGCAGAAAAAAAACGTGACGCTTGCCAACACTGACTTTGCTGTTTTCCCAAACTGCTGAAACCTCAAGGACCAAAGACTCCAGAACCCACAGTATTTGCCTATACTGGGCAGAGTCCTTGCAACTGCAGAGTGCAGAAGTCTCTGAATCCCTGTGGTGGCCCTAGACCCTGTAATTCTAAACTGCTGTCTGCAATCAAACTACCTCTATGAAGCAATTTCATTAATAAATTTCTTTTTAAAAAATGAAATACATGAAAAACACATCATATGATCAAACTCACAGTAAGTCCTATCAGCCATACCTCTTGCTACAGGAAGGGTCTAAGATCAAGGGGGACAAACAAAATGGATACAGCTGCTAGGCACTTTTACTGGCAGCTTGTCTCTGTCTTGATCTTTTTCTCATCCATACATTGTGACGTTATTACAGGAGCTTATGCACATATATGTGTACCCTTGCAAGAACTACTAGAGAATTAAGTAGACATTTGAGTTAAAATAAACTTTTTTTTAAAGCTGCTTAGCTTCCAAAACTGGTAATAGCCAAAGCTCTTTAGGTCCTTCTTTATATACTTATTATTTAGTGTTCAAAAGTCAGGATCTACGTCTCCAACAAAAAAAATAAAATATAATAAAAACTTCATGTAGGAACCTGTGGCCCATTTGGGTTTCCACACTGGATATCCAACTTCATAATGTTCATGTAAGAGTACAGCATTTTTTTTTTTTCACCTGCCAGCACATTTCAATTCTACAAAAAGTATTTCATTGAAGGCTCACCTACACATTCCTCTCGAAGAGCCAGAGCTCATCTCCAAGCACTCAGAAAACCAGACATTCTAAATATATACTGAAAATGTTAATTAGTTGAATTTTCATGACTGAAATAACCATGGTATTTTAAAGTTTTATGAAATCTCTCCCCATTCTACATGGTTATAAAAAAAAATAATTCTGCTGCTACATATTTGCGCTGAAAGAAGAGTCATTGAAGAGGGTTTCAAGTCTACCTGAAACAGTATTTCTGCAGTTTGTGGGCTTTATTCAGATACTACTTACAGGTCTCTAGTAACGTCAGCAGGACTGAACTACACAAAAGAGCCAGAAAACTCACTAGCTACAAAAGGCTGTCAGAAAAATCCAAGCTCAAACCAATCCTGCACTGAAGTATTCTCTTGTCATCGATACTAAAACGCAAGCGAAGATTTAAAAATTAAAGCTTAAGGCAGACTAATACACGTTTGGGAAAGAAAACCAGTTCTTTTTTATACACATACAAAGAAAACGACTACAAAAGTGTTTTTTTAAAGGCTGAAAACCAGAAAGCCCTCCTTCTTGTAACCAGAGAAATTAAGAGTTGAATCCTATTTGCACACTCCTTTATTGGAAGCTCTCGTTAATTTGCCCCGGGGGGGAGGGGAGGCAGTGCGAGGGGAAGGGGAAGAGCGGCGGAAGGACTGCGGACCCTTCCCGTACCGCCCTCCCTCCTCCTCCGGCCCGCACCAGCTCCGGCCGGCCCGCAGCAGCCGCGCCGCGGGCCGGGAGGGAACGGAAGGCTATGCCACCGGCCCGGGCCCACAAACCCTTGGACGTGCCAGCAAGCGAAGGCAACAGCCGGCAACGGCCGGCACCGCCACCGGTTCCTCACCGCGAGCGAGGGGGCCATTAGGGCCGCCGCTCCCCAAGAGGGAGGCCGGCGGCTCAGCAGTCAGGCGGTGGAACTCGGCGGGCCGGGCCGGGCCCCTTCAGCCCGGCCGCCGGCGCCGTGTGGGGCGGCGGGTGCTACCCGCTCGGTATCATTCCGCAGGGCCGGGCCAGGCTCCCTCCCCTCCGCCCTCTCGCCTATACACTCGCACAATAGACCCGGCCTCCCTCCACCCCATATCCGGGGACTATATGCGGGAGCCCGCGGAGGCTTTTTTTTCCGCCATCTCGCAACGCGCCGCGCTTCCACACACCACCACCATCACCACCC
>VWZL01000298.1:632166-762052 GCA_013396915.1 Stercorarius parasiticus | reverse complement strand
GGCGGAGAAGGGGGGGGAACGGCAGCGCGAAAGAGGTCGCGAAGGGGCGGTGGCGGGGAGGGGCGGCTGCGCATGCGCGGGGGCTGGAGGGGTCGTTTGGCTGAGGTGAGGGATGGGTACATCCGGGTGCGACGGCGCATGCGCCGGAGTGGGGCTGACGCCGACCCTGACCCTGGTGTGCGCCTCCTGAGTGGAGATCCGGCACTGCGGGTTTGGGTGTGCTTCGCTTCAGCGTCCCGGGCTGAAGCTTGCCATTCAAGGGCCTAGGAACAGGCTGGGGTTCGGCCACAGCTGCGGCGACGCCGTTCCCGGTGCGCGATCGTTCCTCGCCTTTCCCTCCCGCGCCCTCCCCAAGCTCTGGTTTTAGGTCGAGGGGTGCGGGCCCCGGCCCCGGCCGGAGAAGCGTGTCTGCCTGTATCTGTGACCTGCCTGAGGAGATCTTGAGGGGTCATAAAAGGTCGCCGGATCATTTAATACCAGTTTTGGGGTATTGTAAGCCATAATACTTAAATTTGTCCCCTGTAGCTTGCGCATAGCGGAAGTGTATCCTCTGGGAAGGTACCCATAACAATGGTGATGTTTTTATTGATGGCTTGTTCCAGTGCTTTATGGCTTTCGTTGCCTCTAAAGACGCTGCTGTGTTTCAGCTTTGAATTCACAGGGCTTCAGCTTCTAAGATGAGATTTTTATTACATCTCTTTTCTTGATAAATACAAACTTAATACAAAACACTTGCTTTTGATGGGTGACTTGATTAATCGTTTTTCATTATCTCAACGGTATGAGCTATTTAAGATTCTAAGGTTTTCTCTGAGTTACATTTTCTTTCTGCACCCTTTAATTTTTAAATACCTTTTTAAAAAGGGCATATTTCTGTACAAAGGGAACTGCTGTGAGAATACTGCCTACACTGATAAAACTTTTTTTTTTTTTTGACTACCGTGTCTTTCACCCAAAGAGTGATCCAAAACCCACTTCCCACTGAACCAGGTTACTGCTGCTTAGTTACTCAACTGTTTCAATGCTCAAGTTCTTCTCATTGCTTTCTAGGATATCCCTTTTTTCCTCCCCCCATCCCATATGGCCGGCACCTGACTGGTTTCTTGATTTCAAACCATATAGCGTTTAAGTAGCCTGTATTAAAACATGTTTAACGTGATGTAGACTTAGTTAAGCAAGCTGGATGACCCTGTCCTCATCGATTGCATTTATTACTTCAATGTCACTTTCTGTAGTCTCTGCAAATAGTACTAGGCAGGTACTTCAGATCACTGATCAAAAAAATAGGGCAGGCTGGGCAGTGATACCTGTAAACTATAGCAGCCAAAAGTTACTTTTCTCATCATTGAATGTTAATTATCACTTTGTTAATTCATTTATCTTGTTCTGTTGTGAATCTGTGGAGCTATTTTTTAATCAGTTCTAAGTTAACTGCATTTCAGATACCTAATTTAATTGCATCTAAGAACTTGCCTTTAGCTACCAAATTTAATCATATCAAAGAATGAAATCAGGTTTTTGGAATGCAATGTTTCATTTCTTCCTGAAGGCTAAGGCTGGGTAGGCATTATTTAGATTTTTTTTGTTGTTGTTCTTCTTCTGTCTGCCAGTAAAAAGTGTACTGTATTTAATTTTCCCTGCAGAAGTGCAACATTGATAAATATGGAAAGGTGTCCTGAAGCTGCTGTGACCCTTGCATGGGGCTGCTTTCGAGCTGCCCACTCGCTACAGCCCAGCTACGTGCGGGGAAAAGGCAAAGAACAGCAGTGGCCTCTGGTGGTTATGGGCGAGTTCTCCAGTTCTGTGCTGAAAATTAGGACTGCCGGTCGTTTCAGCAGTGAACTACAAGTACATGAGACAAGGTGATGGCGGTTCACAAGATTTCAGTTAGACCCTAGGGACTGGACTCAAAACCAAAGAACCCCAACTGAATCGGTATCTAAAACAACTTTGCACAAAGTCATTGTTTTAATTCCTTCTCCTGATTTTGTTCTAACTTTATTACCAGGATTCTCTTTTTTTTTTTCTTGGGTTTTTATTTTTTTTATGTTGAGGTCTTCTGAATTAGGTTTAAGAACTTTGAATCTTGAGTTTTGTTTCAGTTTTGAAAAGAGCTGATGTGCATTTGAGAGGAATGTAAGTGGGATTCTATGTGCAGGCAGCTTCTGTCTATACTGATAGTAATGAAAATTGTACATCATTTTTCGAGTCTAATGCAAAAGACAACTTTAATTTCCATTTTGGCTTTTCAGCGTTACTGTTCCCTGCACATCTTTCAGTGTCCAGCAGCAATACATACAATCGTGTTTAATTTTGTGCTGCAAAAGTCTGTGCATCATCTCTTCCAAATTCAGGTGGTACATTTGTCGTTGCCTATCAGTCTTCTAACACTCTCTTATTCTGTACAAAACTAGCTCTGCCTAAAAGTAGAAAAGACATCAGTTTTACTTCTGATCCTCAAGGTGCCTGTGGTGCTGGGAGACAACAGTTTTCATTATGAAGAGTGTGTTGAATAGATGTTGAAGAGCATACGAAAATAACTTTTTATTAATAAAAAAATCCAGTGGTAAATCATATGCTTAAAATACTGTCTTTAACTTTACAGGCATTTTTAATCTATTGAAGCTCTTTAATCTCTGTGTAATTTCCCTTGTCTGTGTGATTGACACAGTATTTTTCACCTGCATTTTGCAACTCGTGGAAGAAAGGCACCACATGCATAGCTAAAACTGTTGCTCTACTTGTTATTGAATCTATTGCCTACATTTGCAGAGATGCTGGTATTTCAAAATATTTAAAATTTGTTGTATTTTGTAAAAAATAAAATAACCTATTGCAGTCTTTCTCTGAAGTCTCTGGTGTTACTCTAGAGGTGCTGCACAGGAAACTTCTCAGTTTTGGGGTGCCTTCTCAGGTGAGAGCCTAGCAGGCCATTACTCACGTTCTGCTGTCCATGCAAAGGAAGCATGGGTCTGTTCCCCAGATGGAATCTGTAACGTAATACAGAGTGCCAGGTGGTTGGCCTTTAGCTCTTTCAATCATGAATTTTATCTGGTATCATTAATTTCTAGGAAGAAAAGCAGCGATAGTGTCAGCCCTTAAAATATGCAACGTTAAAAGTTATGCTTGTTTTTTATCTACAGATGAAGAATATAGCGATAGCGAGAGTAAGGTTAACACAAGGCCACAGAACAAATCGAATTCTAGGTTTCACTACCAACTAGTAGTACTTGATGTGCGACTAAATTTTAAGGCAAACTGATGAAATCCGGTGAACCATCTCAGTAAAGCTACTTACTAAGTAGGGTACTATTTGCTGTTACAGTTGTCAGACCCTTACTGTTGTAAAATACTATTTTCAGGTGCTTATGGCTTTGCCACACTTGAACTGTTTGGACTAAAATTCCCGTGCCAGCTGTCTAACTTCAGTTTGGGTTTGGTTGATTTGAACAGACTGCTTGTATTTGCCAGATTATGTTTCAACCTTTTTTTTTTTTTTAAGGGGGCACATAGTATTATGTGCTGCACTCACCATTGAAACCGGTGATTGAAAACTTTGACTCTAGCATGAATTTTAAGTCCGGATGAGTCCATTGCTCTCTGCAATAAAAGTTCAAATTTATCATTTTATATATGTTTCAAAAAAATTTATTAGAATGTGATTAATAATTTTCATTTTGAGGAACTGGGTCATGTAGCAGCTCTCTGTCCAGGTTTTCCACGCTGGGACAGGACAATACTTTCCCTGAGTTAAAGCTGTAGGTGTTTAATACTTCAGGTTGGCAAATCCGTCCACAATTTGCTTAAAATCATGACATGTAAATAAGTGTAACACCTTTTGAATTCCTGTGTTTTAGCTTTTGCATGTCTGAATGCTTGTGAACCAGAAACAAAACGTACTTCTAATGAATGTATTTTTGTATCATGGTTTGGCTTCAGGCAATGGCATTTTAAGAAAAAACACCTTAATTTTTCCAGCATGATGGAAATGCTGATACACCAAAGTAGTTCTGTGTTCAGCCAGAGAAATAAAGGCCATCGCAATATCCTGCGTACACAATACAGCCAGGCTTCCGTAGAAGGGTGTTTAGATAGCTGTACCAGCACGTTTGCCTACTGTAGGCACAAAACAGAAAACATGCTTAGGACTGACTTATACCTGTTCCCAAAATTAAATAAGCTGTACCAGGAAAAGCAACTTTATGCTTGTAGGACATAACCTGAACTAGAACCTGCAGTATGTGGAAGCGTCAATAAAAGCAGCAGTCCTCTCTCATACTACTATAATAGCAGAAGCTAGAATAGACCTGGTGTATATTTAGTTTGTATATCATTGTTGAAATTATACGCTGTAAGAATTGTAGTATACATTTTGTATGAAGGATTTCACTAAAGAACTAGTTTTTCAATGTTGTTAACATATTAATTTCCAAGGAGAGAGAAATGTTTTCTGCTTTGCTGGGTCTGTTTGTTCATTTATCAAAGAAAGGGTGCCTCCTGCTCTTTCTTGATTTGCTTTTGTATGGCTAAAGGACTTGGGTTTCCATCCCTGTCAACCAACTTGCTTCTAAAGGTGCTATTCAAATGCAAACCAGTGTTTTGATTAAAAATTAATAGTCTGTAAAAATCTAATGTTTACACTCATTAAGAAAAAAAAATATTATTGAAAAGGTAAATGAAAATACTGTTAGCCACTTTAATACTAACTTTAAAATTCTCATTGTCAGCCATAAGGCTGCATGTACAGTTGAGTATTTTGAGAGAAAATTAATTAGAATAGTGAGGTTGTAGACTATGGTACTGTAGTATACTGAGGTAGTACAGCTGTATTAAAGGTGAAATGTTACTGTATTTTGAGGCTGGGATGGCTAATCCAGTAAGAACTGCACTGAGTCTATCAGCTGCTTTTATATTCGCCACTGAACTTAGATATCTCACATCTGTGTGACTTCCACCTGCTGTCAGCTGGGCACTGACTCAAACTGGTTGTCTAAAGGATAAAAATTACGTTCGTTGTCAGTGTTGGAGTTCTAATTAGATAGCAATCATTCCCTACAAACCCATTTTATCTATGCTGCCCTGGGATTTTAACGCTCGTTCCGCTTGTAAAACTGAACAGAGATAGCATAATTTTCTTGTGCAGCTTTCCTAAATGTGCAGTTATTATCATCACATTTATCAGTCTGAGGCACTATGACTGCTGCCTTTTCTGTTGCATTTGGTGCTCCCGTTTTCCCTCTCTTTCTGTGATGCCTGCCCTCTGGTGCAGGTACTCCGCTGGCTGAACTGTATTTTCTGTTAGTGGGTGTAACATGCCTGGAAGACATTCCAGTCCTTCAAATACAACGTGCTAATCTTTCATCAGCTTTGCTGCAGTGATGCTGTAGTGTATTTTCTTGTTTAGACAGTATGGGGGTTTGGTTTCGTTTTGCTTTTGAATCTGTTCTAAATCATTTGTCAGAAATTTGCTGTAATAAGTGTCATGATTTCTTTTCGTGACATTTGTTTCTGTGTTGTCTGTACTACCTGAAATTGCAGTCTCTAAGCTTTCTCTGTATGTTTTCTTTTTGTGTCCTTTTTGGGGGGGTGATTACACGATCCTTTTGGGTTTATGGTCATGCATTGTATAATTTTAATCTATCTTTTTGTGGTTGCAATTTTGCTCTCTATTCTCAAGTAATAGTATAGGAGTCTTCATAATCTACTAGATTTGCTGATGCCTTATTGTGTTTCCTGTTTATATGCTGCCTCATCTTGATGTCTTATGATACGCTGAGGTTTATGTTTTCTGTTGCCTTTTTTTCCCCTTCTTGCTTCTCTTCTTTCCTATCCTCTTCTGTCTACTTTTTCCTTTTGCCTTGTCTACAAGTTTTGGCATGATAATTTCTTCTGCTACAAGTGTATGACCCCAGACAGAAGGTCCATTCATCATCATCTTTTTCTTCATAGCACACCATGAGCAATTTTATGTGATCTTATAATTTTTTTGTCTTCTCTGCTCTGTATTGCTTTTTGATGGTTTTCAGTGTTGGAGGTGGATTCTTGGGCAGGCTTTTTGCTGTATTTCTGTGCTTTTCCTATGTTACATATGCAATTATCTCTGAGACTGCTCTGTTGGAGAATTGCTATCCATATTGCACTTGTCTGTATCTCTTTGTAATGTTAACATGGAGATTCTGCGTATTTTCATTCAGTCTCCTGCAGTTTCATTCCGGTTTGTAATTTATGAGGATTTTAATACAATTACAGAATTCAGCTATTTTTCATAATTCAGAAATGTACTGGTCTGTTCCTTCCCCAGATTCTTAACTACAGTTGTTGTTTTTAAAAAAAAAAAACAACCTTTCATAAGTTCTTGAGGGAATGTAAAATCCTAGAAGGCCTCTAAAACATGAACTTCCCTGATCTTCTCTTGGTATATCCAGATGCTACAATTAATGACCAAGATACACCTTTTCAAAAGCATTCCTACGTCCGTTTTGTTGTAAAGAGTTCCCAGTTACTAAACAGATTGTCTTTGTGTCTACAGTGAGTTCATGATTTCACATATAAGCAAGAGTAAACTTGTTTCTGACACGTGCATGTTTCAAATGTTGAAAGAAAGAGTACCAGCTCAGGACTTCATTCTCCCATCCATGTATAAAGATCTCTCCTGCAAAACAGTTTCTGAAATGAGGCTTTCCGTTCAGAGAAATTACCCTTTACGTATTTTTTTTTTCACTATGAAGACCGTATTTGAAAAATTGGTCTTTTCATGTGAAGGAGGTTTTGTTTATAGAAAAAAAAAACCCCAATATCCTTGTATTTGCCAAAACAGGTTGGACCAGATGATCCTTGAGGTCCGTTGCAGTCTGGTATTCTATGATTCTGTGATTTGGACACACTACTTGTATTTGTCCAAATATAGTTTATTTGCTTATATTTGGACACTACTGAGCTCTGGTATCTGGATTCTGCATAGACTATAGGAGCTTGACAACTCAAGTGCACAGGAATTGTTTTTCCCAAAAAAATTTCAATGGAAACTTTAGAGCTAGACTATGCATAGGAGTTACCCTGAAATAGAAATTTAGGCTAAATACTTTGATCCTGAGGAAGAAAAAATAAAAATTTCCAGCTTCATTCAGCAAAACAGGAGATCTGCTGTAACCAAATAGCGCTTATCCGTACTTTATTTAGATAGGTAGCCAAGGGATTTTTATACTTTCAAAAGCATATATTTTTTCCTACTTGTTGATGAGAGTCTGTCGTGCTGTATCACACACAGAGGTATTTATTAATACAAATGAGCCCCACAGTGAGAAAACACAAAAAGAAGTATGTGCTTGCTTGCAGGGAAGGTGAGAGTTAAGAAAGTAAGCAATTACACTTCCCTGGACAGCAGAAATACATTGCATTTCTCAGAAAAATCTGATAACATTATTTCTGTTTTAAACTTAAGCCTGACATTTCCTAAGTCAATAGATTTATCTGAATGTTCATGTTCACAGTGTAGTAATTTTGGAAACTCGTGCGATAACAACCAATACAATGTAATTAATTGGTTTGTGTTTTTATAGTGTTAATTCATGTGAAGGAGCATTACTGTGTACAGGGCCCTTCTGGGGATGTAGCTGCACATTGTGAAGTATTTGGTGGCTGTTCTCATTTAGAAAATTCCCTCCCTACCACTCTCTCATGGATTTTTCCTCTCCTCACCGCTTGTCACCCTCGGCTGTGCTGGCATGGTTCTTGGGACACGGACCCCCCCCATACTTTAAATAGATCATCATTTTAAAGCACATCTAGTGTTGTGCTTTTGGCAAGCACAATAGTACCGGTGCCAAACACAAACACCATCTCCTCAGCCAGATATCGAAGTTGCAAAAATCAGGGAGTCAGGTTTCCCGGGAACTGAGAATGTTTCCTTGATACAGTGAGGCCACAGAAGAGGGTTCATAAGGGAACTGGGCTTCTTGCACTTAAAACCAGGAATATCATGAGTGAGCTTGTAAATGAGGAAGTGGTGAGAAAGCCAGTAGGTGCAGAAGAACAAGTGGGTTGAAATACAGGTTGCCCAGGGAAGCTGTGGATGCCCTATACCCTGGAAGTGTTCAAGGCCAGGTTGGATGGGGCTTTGAGCAGCCTGGTCTGGTGGGAGGTGTCTCTGCCCATGGCAGGGGGGTTGGAATTAGATGATCTTCAAGGTCCCTTCCAACCCAAACCATTCTATGATTTTATGAAATGGAACCTGTGGTACAGGTGATGCTGTGGGAATTCAGATACATTGATCACAGGGGAGAAAAACATCAAATAGGATGTGGAGACAGGCTGCCAGTTAAAGAAGAAAACATGTCAGAAACAAGTGCTTGAAATCCAGGATGAGGGACATGAGTCTAGCCTTTAGTGAAAGAAGTGGCATAGTACACGTATGAGAAGCTTGACAGAAGAAAAATAATCCACGGAAGATTGTAACACCAAAACAAAAAATTTGGTGATGAAGACGAAAGATGAAGTAAGCCTCCTTGGTGGTGGTGTAGTGTTACATATTTTTTAAAAATTAGAATCTAATTAAAAAAATCCCCACTTCATCAGGCAACCTTATGAATCCACAGGGACTGAAAATTTGAAGTGTAAATTGAAAAAAAATGTATCATTGGCTTTGTACAAAAGGAATTGAAGCCTAAAATAGCTCAGTGGCTCCTCAGACATGACAGTGGTAACTTCTTGTGCAATGCAGTTTTGGCACCCAAGGGCCCAGGTCAGTTGAAAATCTTGAAGGCAAATTTTTAAAAAGTTTCGAGAAGAGACCTGGGGAACTACAAAGCTTTTAAGCATGACATCTGTACCACAGAGATTAGCTAGCAGGAACAGAGTTACTGAATATCTTGATAAAGTGTTCTTTTTGAGAAAAGCCATGTTGGCTTTTCTGAAGTCTTATCAACAGTTAAGTGGATATGTGGTTGATAAAGCTTATTTGGTTTTTCCAAAAGGCTTTTGAGAAGTGTCTTATTAGAGGCTTTTAGGGAAACTTAGCACCATGTTACAAGAGGGAAGATCTGTATGTGGTTAAATGGTTAGAAGACAGGAATAAATGGTCAGTTTTTGCAGTGGAAGGTGGTGACAGATGAGGTTCCATAAGATCTGTGCTAGGGCCTTTGCTGTCGAACATGCTCATAAATGACTTCAAAAAGCACGTTAGCGGTGAGGTAATCAGGTTTGATGATACTAATTTTTTCAGGGTAGTGAAACTTAGTGACTGAGCAATAAAATGACAGCTGAAATTCAGTGTAGATAAATGCACAGTGATGTATATAAGGGGAAGAATTCCTAATTTCACTTACATGAGCTCTGAGCTGACTGGCATGAGAGTTGGGAGTTATGATAGATAGTCACACAGAAACATCACTCAATGCTCAGTAGTGAGTAAAAATGTAAATCAAATGTTAGGAGCCATTAGGAGATGAATGAAGAACAAAAGAGAGAATGTCACTCTGCCGTTACGTAAATCTGTGGTTTCGCCATATCTGTAATATGTTGTGCAGTTCTGACCTTGTCCTTCCCCAGCGCCTTAAAAAAATACAAGGGACCGGAGAAGATTTAGTCAAGGCCAGCAAGGATGGTCTGAAGTTGCGTCAGGGGAGGTTTAGATTAGATATTAGGAAGAATTACTTTACTGAAAGAGTGGTCAGGCACTGGAACAGCCTGCCCAGGGAGGTGGTTGAGTCACCATCCCTAGAGGTATTTAAGAAATGTGTAGGTTTGGCACTTCAGGGCATGCTCTAGTGACAGAGATTGTAGGGGTTGGTTTTTTGGGGGTTTGTTTTTGGGTTTTTTTTGTGTGTGTGTATGGTTGGACTCGATGATCTCAAAGGTCCTTTCCAACCATGAAGATTCTATGATTCTATAAGGATGATCAGAGACATAGAATAACTTCCATATGAGAAATGACTTAAGCTACAACTGTTTAGGCTTGAAAGGAGATGTTTTCAATGACAAGGGGCAAGCTACAGAAAAAGGAACCAGGAAGAAACTAAATTATCACTTGGGGCAACAAATAGTAATAACCACCAGAATTATAATAAAAAAAGAGAGTTGGAGGCAAAGTCAAAGGGTAAAAACCATAAAAATAGGGAAATAGATATACTAAGATATGAAGCAGAATACCTCTTAATAGCACCTGTTGGTCCCTGAGGGCATCCAAAGGCTTGGTGAATACTGCCCAGCAGTTCTGTGCAGAGACATTGCAAGATTCATGACCACAACTGAATGCAAAATACTGGACTGAGTAATTTTTTGTAACCAAGTACAATTATTTTGTTATTTATATTTGCATTTTTTCAGCGGTTGTATGCTTTTTTCTCTCTTAACCACTTTGTTGAAATGCAAATTATAAACACATAACTTTTAATTTCTTTCTGAGTCCGACTCCACATCAAGCTTTTGGATGACCTTCTGTGACTTTGAACTAAAGAAAACCGATAATAAGTTCCAACTGGGAGAGGACAGCTATTTGAATGAATTTTTCTCTATAATCTTTATCAGTATTTGAAGAATATACCAGCCCCAAACTACATCAGTCAGCATCATAACAAATCTTTATTTTAATATTCTTCCTTATTTAAATAAGGAAAAGAAACCAATTATTCACCTATTTTCTATCTTAAAACCTCATAGGACTGAGGCAACCAGATAGTTTCCAACCAGTTTATGACTGCTTGTGTAATGTAGACCATTAGTGGCTAAATTACTGTGGGCTGTGGTTAAAATCACTGCAGGTGTTCCACTTAACGAAGTGTTAGTTAGGTGGCAGATGACCATAAAATGTTGGGGTTGTGTGAGTCCTCAGTACAGGAGAAGGAAAGCATAAATAGCAAGCTGTGTTACATCAAAGAAAGACATTGAGGATTGTCCTTTACTGATGTTAATTGTAGTCTTTGCTACGTTCAGCATCTGCTGACCAGGGCCAAAATATAGTTGCCAATATATATGTGGAAAACTCTGTAAGTTGTTGGTAGATCACATATGCTCATATCTATTCTATAGATATTGCAGGCAGGAAAGGCAGATGGGTTTGCTGAATTTTCAAAAGTCATACAGAAAACTAGGGGCAAAGTCAGGGTTAAAAACCCAAGCTTCCTGATTCCAAATTTTCTGAGCGGGGATGAGGAGAAGAATAAAGTGTAAAATCATCCTAATTAAAAAACAAGCAACAATTTCATTTGTAGATCTTAGCAGATGAGCACTCAACAGTAACAGTTTTAGGGATGCCAGTAATTTAAAGCACCATTTCTTTTACGAAGGGTGTTTCAGAATTGTTGCCTTAATTTATCCCTATGTAACGTGAATCAGGTAGTATCACTTTTATGAGAAGAACAAATGATTTTTGTCTGGATTAAGTTTCCAGGTATGCAGTCAACTGCACAGAAACCTGATGCCGACTTTTCTTGGGGGAGGTTAGAACAACTGCAGGCTCATCTTCCATGTGAGTTATCTGCCTGGGCCCTTTAGGTCGTCAGCACAGAAATTCGTCATTATATTATTACCAGAGAGGTAACAAAAATGGGTTATCATTTTTGTGGATACATGAATAGAAAGAGGTGTAAAATTATGGCAGTTTGCTTCATAATTATTTACTAAAGAGCAGAGCAGTGTCAAGACTTTGGAGTCGTGATTGACGTACTTGATCATTTAAATGCCTGTTGGCCTCCCAGTATTTCCTTCTTTTTTTTCTTGTTAATATTTATTCTTTTTTTCAGTGCTTACTGGCATTGCATGCCTTACTAAGTTTGTCTGTTCTTATTCTGGCTCATACGCCTCATTGCTACACCTCTGTCTGCATCCTACCTACTTTGTCCGTGTTTGCCTTCCCCAGCTGTCTTTTTTCACTCCTGGCAATTTGTCAGAGATAAAAACAAGTGGAATCTTCAAAGATGTTGTATACCAGATTGCAATATCCTTCCGCTTACATCAGTGTGTATTGTCTGATTTTTCTGGAGCTTGTAGCTTGGCCAAGTATGGGGCCTTTCTAGGGAACATCAGCAAGTGAAATCCAGCTGATTTTCAAGTTCTTGTTTCAAAGGATGTAGATAACTGATTTTTTTAAACTCAGTGACTGACAGTCCATATGAAGTGAGCTGTTATCCCCCACAAAATTCTTAAAAATCACAAAAACATTTCATCTGAAACACTGCCTCTCTCTTTTTTTCTTTGATTTAAATCTGAAGATGACGCTTATCCCAGAAAAGATCAGCCCACACAGTTAAATCGGCAAGGAAATTGAAAATGGTCTTATAATGGGAAAAGTTAGGCAATCTTAACAGCAGGTGTCAGTGTGAACTCTGCCTGAGTAATTAAGGGTGAAAACAATCTGATTAAGAAATTTCAGCTCCATCACATGATATCCTCAGTTGTGGATCTTAAAAGCTCCTTTATTATTCAAAAGTACTTTCCAAATATTGTTATTTCACATGTCCAATATATATCCAATAGTTACAATACCATAATCAGGCTATTTTTCTGTCTTGTCAGCAATTTTCACTAGCAGCAACATTGTAATGAAAACTTTGAAATCCCACCTCTGAAAGCAGCAACCAGATATGTAAATATTTGATGTTATATAATATCTATTATATTTGCTTTATAGAAGAATGTGCTAAATAAGTGATAAGGCTGATTGAAAAGATACTAAACTCTGAGAAGACAGAAACAAAATAAAATTTTGAAGAGATTTGAAGAACTGTATAGTCAGTAGAAAAAAAAATCTAGTGTAGAAAGTCACTGAGGCATGTAGTAATAAAAATCAATTGTCTGCAGAGCTGGCTGAACAAGTTGTAAGAAGTTAATGAAATGAATTAAATTAGAAACACCTGGTAACTAGGAAAGTAAGTTGGTTTTTTTTAAAGATGGAAGAAATGAACATTTACTTTTATCTTAAAATCTGTTTAGGTTTTCCTTCTTCCCTTCTGCTTTTAGTCAATACCTTCACCCACGTATTTCTGTGCTAGGTGCGAAAAGATATTCTCTGTTATTGCAGATCTTTGGAGTGCCTACCTATATTTCTTCCCCAGTAGACGTATTCCGGCCGTTACACTTAGTCTTCATTTTTTTCTGAGAAGAGAGGCATAGAAATTTTTGTCAACATGATCGCTTAAAAATCTGGTTTATGTGAAGGCTGAGGGTAATCACAAATCAAGCAGCTGCAGGTTTATTCTATATACTAGGCTAGATGTGAGATAAAAATCTTCTAGTCAAAGTAGAAGACATATGGAAGATAATTATTCCTTTAAAAGTTGTGCTATACATATACACACACACACACATATATATGCAGAGGAGCAAGGCTGGAAGGCAGCCAGGTTCTCCCAGCTGAGAATTCCCCTGGCACTGGGGGACCCAGCTGGCATCCAGCCTACTTCGCTGGCTCCTGCCCAGCTCCGCTCCTGTGCTCTGCAGAGATGCAAGTACCTCACCCTTCAGCTACACTCGGCTGGTGGACATAAAGAAGCTTTCACCAGGATTTAGGACAGTGTGAGTCTTCCTGAGAATCGGGGGTCCGTGACTGCCTCCATCGTTCAGCCCCCTCTGCAGCACCAGAGGAGTTTCGTCTTTTTGGCTGCATGTTTTGTGTGGCTCCCATGGTGCATTGCCTGAGTGACTCCAAAATGGGAATGTATTATCTTCCCCATCCCTGTAAAGTGGAAAAGTTCTACTGCTCCTTCTATTACGCATGGGGAATTAAGGCAGTGCTTTGTTTCTACTGACTTTGAAATCTGTGTTTGAATTCAAAGAGCCAAATGACTTGAGCTATGTCGGTATGGCCCGGAGGAGCAGGAGCTCAGGTACGAGCCAGTCCTGTTCTCTGCCTCAGATTTCTTGTTTGGAGAGGCACCGTGATTTTCCAGATGAGAATCAAAAGTGATAGTCAACATGCAGGCAGTCCCCAGGGTACTTCGACTCTGGCCCCAAGTAACAAGACGGTGTAAACATGGCAGAGATCTGAAAGCTGGAGCTATTACAGTGATTAGGTGTCCATAATTTCAGCACAGCACAGACAAATTTTATGACATTGGGACTCCAGAATGGAACTCAAAGCCCAGAATTTGGGGACTAGACATAATTAGGATAATGCAAAAATGTCATGTTCTGAGGAGACACTTAAAATTATCCTGAAGGTAGTGGTAATATGTAGGTTTATCTGAAAACTCTGTTTGGGACTTGCATATTTATATCAAGACCACAAGGTAAGAATCTAGATTTCCTCTGAGAGTAAGTACTTACAAGTAGGAAGGGAGCAAGTAAACTTTGGTTGTGTTGTACCTTCTATCCCAATGGCCAAAGTATTCAGCCTGCAAATGGGAGACACTGGCCCTTCCATTTTCTCTCTCTTCAGCTGTAAGAATTTGAAATCGGCATCTCTTTAGGGCTGCCTTAACCATTAGGGTACTTGGGGATCTGCTTTGGGGTGTCATCATCTTATCGCAGGCTTAAATGCATTGTATTAGAGGCAGTGAGGAAGCATAATTCTGTAGCCTAACAGTTTAGACATTATGGACCGGGCTGTAAATTATTTGCCCAAACCAAGACAGGAACTCTGTGCAGGAGCAAGAATGAATGCTCTGGTCCCTTGGCTTCCAGGCCAGTGCTTGAGGTGGCAGGCACTCATTTCTGATTACTTAGAATATTGAATATTGACATATTCTGCCTTTAAATGTAACATTCTGCACGGGATTAATCACGATACAGAAAAAGCCAAGCTGCACCTCAAACTGTTTCTGACTTGAGCTGAATGCTGCATCACCTTTGTCGCAGTGGGATTAAAATTACAGGGGAAGGTGGCTTGTTAAAAAAAATGGAAAAAAAACCAACCTAACCCTATGGATTTGGCTGTCAAAAGTTATTCCAACCAAATTAAATTTTACTGATTTGGTCTTTACTTTCCTGAAGCCTCCTACTTGTCCTCAGCACTAGTGGGAAAGAGATAGGGGTATGTCTGTACTAGCAAATAAAACCGTTCCCAAGAATATTCCCAGGTACGGAAGCCAACTGGCATGGACTGACTCGCAAGTGCAGCAGTGAACAAACACAGCCAGCCTCCAGAGCGGGGTGGCTGGATGCAAATCCTTGGGTGGTAATGGTCTGTGGGATGTTCTAACTCCCAAACTGTGCCTGGGAATTGCTTGGGAGACTGCTAGTTGGTACAGGCCAAAAGCATGCCAGGGACCGCTCTAATAATTTCAGAGGAGTCGTGTTCCAGTGTCTGGGAATGCTCACAAGCACTGTTTAATTCACTTCCACAGACATAGCCCTAGGTTCACCAGTGTATTCCACAAACTGTTTTCAACAGTGCAAAGATAGATGAGAAAGACTGGTGATTATTGGCGAGGAAACATTTAAAATTAAATCCTGTCTCAAATACCTGTTTTGTTGTGAACCTTTTCACTCTTGAGAGATACAAACGTATAGTTTGGTTCTGGATTTCTGGTCTTGTGGTATTTATCTAGTTAGTGCAGCAAACCTTTTAATGACTCATAGTAACATAAAATATCTTGAAGATGTCTACAGGTTTTAGAATTAATTCTGTGACCTGTAGGGCAAATTTAGAACTGGATGACTGAATTTGAAGTGTTCTGTGTCATTCTTAATATACAGAAGCAGTCTTCTGTGCAGAGTCTTCTGTCTCCAACACCTATTGTTGTCTTTGATACCAGTTACTTATTTAGAAGATGATATAATTTTAAAACCATCATTAGAGGGGCTTAATTTTCTGCACTGGATAGCATGTTATCTATAGCTGTCATTAATATCTGTAGCTAAAAAGTATGATTTGGTTGTGTGATGGTACTAGGCTGGCAGAGAATCCCAGAAAAAAGATAATTTTGAAAGCCTTTCAGGTTTTGCAAAACATTGTTTAGTTTTCTTGTGCAATTAACTGTGCTTATTATACAGGAATTGAGTGAAATATAACTGTGTTCCATATTAACTTGATACAGAAAAACTGAGGCCATGATGAGGTGTGAACAGAGATTGCCGATTTGAATTATCTTAATTTGTTAGTTATCACAGTTTTAAATCTTCTAATTCCTACTTCCTACTGCTCACTGAATTTGTTTGTTGTGCCCTATGTTAAATTAGCTAAAAAGGAACAGACGATCACTCCTAAATTTTAAAATCTATTTGTAAGCACCTAACACATGAAAAATAACTGATTAGCCTTTACGTTGCATCTAACCTTTTTTCCTGTTTCTTACAGTCCTTTGATTGCAAATCTTGTATGAGAGAAAAAAGGTGGTTTTTTTTACCCCATCAAATATTCTTTTCTCTTGGAAAAGAAAATCAGCTCAGCATAAAGAAAGCATAAAGAATTCAGCTTTAACCTGAATAAAATGGTTCCCTTTTTCTCCAAGTTATTTATTCATTCAAGTATCTTTATCTGAATTGCTCTTTACTTACAGAACTAATTTAAATCCCCTGAGTCCACAAAAGGTCAGACAAAAGCTTCTTCACAGCCCTAACGCCCTTCATGAGCCACTTTGTATTTTTATGGAACTTTTTTCAAATCATGATGATAAAGGAGCAAGGCCCTAAGAGGATCACTCTGAGGATCCTGTGGTTGGTATATTATAGGCTATTTTCTTACTTTTTTGTGATTAAATTATGTTTGCATATTTCAAAGGCTAAGATTTACGGAAAATTAACGCATAAAACTGTGGTAAGGCAAAATAAAAAGTCAGAACAGAAAGAAAATGGCAGCTTTTATGACAGCATATTCTGAAAAGGCCTTTTGGTATCCAACTGTTGGAACAGATCTGCGGCATTCAATCAGATGGTGTCATTGTTTGTGCAGGGATTACTAACACACAAAAAGGATGGAGTAAATATTAATTAATACAAACATTTTCATTATATAAGAAAAGTGAAGCTAAATAAACAAGCAATAAAAACCATTATTCTTCAGTTATGTTATACCCTATCTTCAGCTGAAAAAATGCGTTATAAAAACTCTTCCTTCCACTGTTTCATTTAAATCCTTTCCGCTTCTATAAATAACATAGTCTCTACGTTGTGACATGATATTCTAGTGCTATTCCAAAATATTGCAAGACTATTAATATAAAGGTAGTGAAAAGAGACGTAAAGTGATGTAGCAAACAACACTAGGAATGATGGTGAGAAGGCTCCATTCTTAGATGTTTTATCTAGATCTGAACTATCATCAAACCACCTATTCCAAAAATAAAAGTCCATGAATATGGGTTGGGACAATGTGATGCATGAACTTTTTGTATTTTGTTGTGGTAAATGTATTATGCATAAATCAAATATTACGACTGCCGGTTTTCATGAGCAAAGCAGTTCAATAAATAGATCTTTAGGACTGGGAGGGACTCAAGCTAAATGGATTTGTTTAAAGTACACCACGAGCAGAAGACTGCAGTCAGTGTCCTCAGTGTGTAAAATCTGTAGTTTGGTGTTTTCTTGTAGTGTTGTGATTCTAGGAACTGGTATATTAAAGAAAATCACCAAATGCCATGAAAATAATGACAGAGCGATGAGGTTGCAGTACTAGACATTTGTGTCACTTACTCATGTGTTGTGACATCTCAAACCAACTATATCAGTTCTAGCTACCTGGTCGCATTAAATTTCCTCAATTTAGGGAGCTTCAACTAATACCAAAAGTTGTGGCATGTTCTCTCAGTTTCCCACTTAATTTCAAATCAAAGACAAGGTTGCAATGGTTGGTGGTAGTTGGCTTGGTTAGAGTCTGTGGGATCTGTGGTTTGCTGCAGTTTGTAGTTTATGGTCTTCTCCAGGGGAGCTGAGTAACCCAGACAGTGTGCAGCTGAGCCAGCTGAGGCTTTCTGCTTTTAATCACAGCTGATGGACAGTTAACTACTGAGATTTAACAATGGAAGTAGCCAATGTTGAGGGAAGTCCAAGGACTATAAAAGCAAAGAAATAAAGAGCATTTAAAAAAATGTTTTTATAGGGTGAGATGAAGGAAGCACAATTTTCTCTTTAAATTTAGGGAAATTTGATCTGAATTGATCTCTTACTCACAGAACTAATTTAAACGCCACATGTCTTTAAAAGGTCAGGCAAAATCATCTTTCACAAACTAGAGAGTCTTCATAAGTTACTATATATTTTCATGTCCGCGCAGATTGTTGTTGACTCAATATAACACATCCAAAAAAAACCTCCACAGCCTATTAAAAACAGGCAAGGGACAGAGAAATACAGTTTCTTTAATGCATAAAATCTGACTAAAAATGGAACAGGCATGAAAAGTACTTGATGCAGAAGCTGTAGGATATTTTCTAATCTTGAATAGGTACCTGATGGAAATTACCTACTGATGAAGTGTTGCCAGACAGAAGAAAAGATCTGAGGATTAGCGCTGCAGCTGGAGGTTTGGTGAAAAAGCGATATGAAAATAGAAGGCAAAGGAAGGGACAGAGGAGGCTGTGCAGGCACTTGAAATTTATAGACACCTATTAAATGAGATGACTTAGAGAAGAGATGCTTGAATGAATTGGATGACCCAAAAACCCATATGACAACAGGTCAAAATGGAGGAAGATGTGGAGGAGGAGCAGAGCTGAAAAATGTTTAAATCACTGAAAAGAATGGGCAAAGAACAGACAGAAATAGAAGACTTCTTTTCTGTAAAGAACAGGAGTTACCTCTCCAAAAATTGAGGGAAATAGAGATAGGCAGGGAACACAACAGGAGAGATAACAATGTAATATAGGGGACTGTGAATTACAGAAATAAACAAGTTGGTTGGAGGGACCTCTGAAAATGACCCAGTCCCCTGCCTAATGGAAGGAGGACTTTTCAACAGCTGATCAAGTCAGCAATGGCTTTTTCTGAGTCTCGAAAACCTCCAAGGATGGAGTTACTCACTCTGTCCCGGTACTGCACTACCCTCTTAGTGAAGAGGTTTTTCCTAATGTCCAGTTGGAACTTCTCACACTGCGCATTGCTGCTATTGCCCTTTGCAAAACTATCTGCAACTACCAAGCAAAGTACGTCATCTCTGTATTTCCCCTTCAAATAGTTGCAGGCCACTATTAGCTTACACCATATTTTTTTCTTCAGCAAACCAAACAGATTTCTCCCCACATATGTGAGGAGCTGTGCCCGTGTCTCCTTTCCATCTTCTCTTGCCCAGAGAAGCTGTGGATGCCCCTTCCCTGGAAGTGTTTAAGGCCAGGCTGGATGGTATGTTGAGCAACCTGGTCTAGTGGGAGGTGTCCCTGCCCAGGGTAGGGGGTTTGGAACTAGGTGATCTTTAAGGTCGCTTCCAACCCAAGCCATTCTATGATTCCATGATTCTATATCACTTTGTTGGACTCTCAAGTTTCTCATCATCCATTCTGAGCCAAGGAGTGGGTGAAGCACAACAGTATATTCCAAGTATGGCCTCTCTAGCAACAACTAAAGGGGAATAACAACTTACCGTTATCTTCTCACCACCTGATGTAACTAATGCAGCCCAGTATGCTGCTTGTTTTGTTTGTGGTGAGAGCATGCTGTTGTCTCTTCTGTGGAGGCAACTTGGCATCCTCTGTCACCCTCAGATGGTATCTTACAGAGTGACCTAGAATCTGGAAGAAAAGGGCTGAAGATTAATACTAACACCAGGGAGAGGCAGGTCAACATGAGTAAAGTTTCCTTTTTAACACACAGGAGTCACAAGAGTAAGCCTGAAAAAAAACCAACTGTTCCCCAAAAGGAAAAAGGTAAGATGCTAGTAAGGAAGAATCCCGTCATCATCTTTAAGAACAAACACCGATAGACTCTTTCATGCATTTCCGAAGGATTACAAAGGCAAGGTAAAATTGCAAACTCAGATTATGTTAGAACCACAGACTAACTTAGATTGGAAGTGACCTCTGGATGTCATCTGGTCTGTACTCTGCTCAAAGCAGGGCCAACTTTGAAGTTAGATATAACTTGGAAGCTAGATCAGGTTTCTCAGGGCCTTGTCCAGTCAAGTTCTGATATCTTCAAAGATGGAGATTCCACAACTTGCATGGGCAACCTGTTGCAGTGTTTGGACACTCTCCCAGTGAAAGCCTTTTTTTCTAAGATTCAAAATTTCTGTTGTTGCCACTTAAAACTATTGCCTCTTCCTTTATGCACTGTGTACCGAGAAGAAAATGTCCCTGTCATCTTTTAACAGCAGAAGAGCCCCCATTAGACTTCCCTTGTACAGGCTGAACAAACAGGGCTCCATCACCTCCTTATGTGTCATATGTTCCAGCCTCCTAGTCATCTTGGCAGCCCTCCAGTGGGCTCATTCCAGTGTGTCCATGTCCTTATTTTACTGGGAAGCCCTAAACTGAACACAGTACATCAGATGTGGTCTCATAAGTACAAAATAAAGGAGAAAACCCACTTCATTTGACTGGCGGACTACACTTGTCCCAATACAGCACAAGATGTGGTTAGCCTGCATCGCCACAAGGACACAGAGAAATCTCTCCGAGCTTTTGAGAGGAAAAGCAGCAGTATGTGAAAGCAACAAAATCAGATTCTAAAGGCTGGTTTTGGAGGTAAGATTGTGGTTATGATGGCTCGGTCACAGTCATTGAGAAGTTTTTATGAGAAGAGGAATCTCTGAAAATGGACTCCCCTTAACTGTTGGAGTGCTGTTCTTCTGCCCAACTAAGAGGAGTTTAAAAATAAAAGCTTTAAACTGTTCTCATATTTACAGTGCTGTTTAAAATGTGGCATAGCTGTATATAAATTACTTCACATCTTGGAAGCAGCCTGGCTGCAGCAGTGTGGAGCACGAGATAGGTTTGCTTATGCAGTTCAACCTGATGTTTAGAAATTGCTGGCACAGCAGGGGAAGACTGACATGGAGATTCATGCTAATTTCCACACTGGGCAAAAGTACAGAGGAAGAAGAAAATCAGGAAAATAAAAGCACTGTAGTGGGTAGAAGAACTAAAATTAAATCACAACATCCTCATCCAATATCTTTCCATTCGATTTTCAGTAGATTTAAAGTATTTAATACTTTACTGCAATACTGTAATTGCATGGGGAGCTAGAAAATAAAACACAGATTGAGGTTAAACAAATAAATGTCTCTGAAAATGGGTTCTTCATTACCTTTTCTCCCAGTCCTTCTCTGCACTCCCTTCAGACTTGAAGTGTTTGAGTGCCCCTTCAGAATGTCAGAGATGTTCAGTATCTCTGCAGTGCCTTTCCCAATGTTTTCTGGGTTCATGTGTGATCGATATGTGCAAAAACTTCTTTCCGACCACAAGTACGCAACTCAGGGCAAAAGTTTGTGCTATTAGTCTTTAAGCACAGCATCTTGCATTTTAAGTGGTTACATTTCATTCAATGTGTATTTTTCCATTCCTTAAAAACTGAAGTCTATATGATATTCCAGTCCTGGTATGCATTGATGATGCTTCCCAAATATGTGACATGAACGCAGTTCATGCTGCTTGTGTCGTGACCATTAAATAAAATATTAATTGATATTGATCAGAAGTACAGGCACTGATGGATTCTACCCTAGTACTGGTGTTCTACCTACCTTACTAGCCCCAATGGCATACATGTGTAAGCAGTGGAGGAAAACATGAGGGGGAGAAAAGAGCTGTTTAGCTAAGGGACCACGCTGCCAGAATATCAAATATCTGTGAAGTGACCATAATTAAATTTAAGCTGTGAGTTCAGAATCAGGATTCTGACTGTTGGAGTGTTATTTTGGAACTGCTTCTCAGCAGAAGTAATGGAGGGGGAAAAATCCCACAACTTTTGAAATGATACTGTGCTGTTCTAGTAGTAGAACTCTGGACCTACTGTAACGCAAAAGCACTTGAAACTAAAGTTTTTTGGCACTTCCACATTGTTTTTGTTTCTTAAATATAAATATGACACTACTTGCTTGAAACTGGGTGGTTTTCAACTTGAAAAGAAAAGGCAAAACAAGAATTTCTGTTGAGTTTTAGTCCCGAAAGAGAGTAGGTAAGGTGGGCTTACATTCGTCCTTATTTTCTCTGGGAAGAGGGTGAGTACTTTTCCATATCTGTCTCAGACACAGCATGGTTGTCACTTTCCAAAGAAAATTGTGTTTGAGGGAAAAGCAAATCATATTATCAATCATTTTTAGACAGAGTGAACCGTTTTGGATGAAATGCCCAAAGGTATCCAGACTGGGGCCAACTTTTCCTGAAAGTGGGTAATACGACGCTTTTTTAAAAGGCATAGAATTAAATACTACAACAGGAAGTTATTATATCACAGTTGAAAATGTCAATATATAGTCATATTTTCATGATCTTGTCTTACTTTACAGGAGAAGTTTTGTCATTGATTTTTAGACAGTGCCCTGGAAAAACTGAATCATGGTTCATTTTTTAATAAAACTCAAACAGTGACCCTTCAGGGTTTAGCATCCCCATATAAATCTCATATGTCACATCACACTTTGGAACCTCATGACAAAAATATCTCTTTTATTATGCTGTAAAATATGCAAATATTACTGTGATAATAGCTCTATAAAAGCTTGGAAGGTAAATTTTTCCGTTTTGTACATAAAGAACAAATTCGTTGCCTTTGATAGGTGTGGTTAGCCAATATTTAGAGCCTTTGTGCATTAGGAAGAGAAGTGGAGAATAGTCCAATAGTGACAATCCTGGTAATTTAAAAGACTGTATGCAGCATCCTGTTTTCTAGGAAATAGTAGAAAAAAATCACCATGAGGCAGCTTCTTTGTTCAAAAATCAAAATCTGCCTGGCTTTCCAGAAATTTTGCTTCAAATAACCCTGCGTGTCTTGCTCACATAGGTATGCCCTTGACATCTCTTGCTTTCTTCTGGGTTTCTGCTCCTCTCATATGTATGCATCGGTAATCAGTCTCCCAGCACCCTGGGGACCTTCTCCATCTCTCTCATCTTCTTGAATTGCAACCTATTTAGTTAGTTACTTAGTTACCACTCCCCAAAGGGGCCCTTACTTGCTCCTTCCAGTTAGTCTGTTGAAAAGCTCATTTCTATGCCCTTTTGATTTTGCTTGTCTATAAATGAAGGAAAGCATCTATTCTCAGCATCCAAAGTACTAAAATACTGCGTTTTTAAGAACTGATCTGTGGCCTGTTGTTTGTTGTTCTCATATTTGCATTGGAGCAACTGTTAGCCCAGTTCTAGGTGCTGGAGCAGAATGAGGATAGAGCACCCATTCGTTCCCCATTTATATGAGTGCTATCCAACTAACTTACTGGGTCGCGTGGTAAAAAGTCTAGCTCCACGACTGCTGAGCTTTCTTCATTAGCTGTAGCAATAATGGAGTGTTTGGCAGGGAGGATGAGGGAGTTAAATAAAAGGGGCTGGACAAACTTAAGAAGGATAGGTCCATGGTGATTTTAAATACAGTAGCCCAAAAAAAGACTCTGATGCAGGGTTTACCTAGAAATACAGAGAATATTCCTGTGAAAGATTGCTCTACACTTGATCTCTTTCTGTTGCTGTCTCCCTGAGCAACTATTTTGACCTTCTGTCATGGGGCTAGATGGATTTTTAATCTGCCTGATTGTGGCAATTCCGGTACTTATAAAGGAGCCGGAGAAGAGGATGGATTGTACCTGGAAGATGATACCAGAAGCACTCAAAGCAGAAATTAAGTGAACTAACCTTTGAAATAGCTTATGAGGAAATGTTATTATTCTTCATCCCCTGCAGTTTTGAGGTCCAATTCAGCAAACTACGTAAGTTTTTAATGGACAATCAATGACATGTTAGGGCGTGTTTCAAATTAATTGTCTTTAAGTGGGGCATGTTATGGTGGGATGTCTTTCTAGATATGTAATCTAGATCAAAAATTTGTTGAGATCACTCTAGAAATTACTGAGTGAAACTTGCTGGCTAGTGCTCTGCGGGGTTTTAGATTAGGTAATCCTAATAGCACATTTGCATTTGAACCCTTACAGCTACGTAGGAAATATGAACAAATTATTGGGAGATAGTAAATTGCCATGTTGAATTCTCTGTACGCATTCTCTTACCTTGAGTAAAAGTGAAGTAGCCCATCCTTCTTTAAGTTAGAGAAAAACTACCTATGATTATATTGCATTTGCAGGAGAGGAAGAATATGTATATGGACAGTTACCTCACAGGAGCTGACACCGGGCAATTCATTACACCATGGCACCTTCTTTGTATGTCAAAGCCTTATGACTTCAAACTGATATTTTGTCACATTTTACTCATTAATTCTCTGCATTGTACAGACCCTGTATTCCTTTCTTGAGGTCATTCTTGAGATTTTGACTGCTGGAAGATTTATGAGTATTTGTAATTAATTAGCTTATGGTGATAGTTGCAGCAAAACTGACTTATATGTACTCTGACAGGGCATAATTTCTGTAAAGCTTGTGTCCATCAATGCTGGCATACATTTAGCTCTGTATTTAGCTGCATTTAATTTTTGTCCAGCATTCCTTTTTGCCTAAAACATTTTTTAATTTTTATCAGCACCCTGCAAATGTGATGCACTAGATTAGTCATGGTCACAGTAAGGCCAGGCTTTGGAAGCTTTTTAAATAAAACTTAATGCTGCTGAGTATAAATACTTGTAATAAAAGCTTCCAGGCAGAAGATGCTGTAGTGACACTATCATGCCGAAGCAATGATTATTTTATAGCTGATCAAAGTACCACTCATATCTAAGAAGTTCCTGATTAAACAGAAAGCTGACACACCCTCACCCCCATATCCCACCATATTGTCAAGTTAGTATTGCCATAAATAACACTCTTGGCAAACAAATTCATATTAATATTACTTTATGCTTATATCAAGTACGGGAATGAAGGCAATGAATTAAGGCTATCTTTATTAATCTGTGTCAGTATCTTGGTTTTATTTTTTCCTGTATATCCCATGCCACTCCTTTATGGAGAATGAAACACAGATTAAAATAAAAATCACTAGACTTCCATTTAGACAGGAGGAATGACTGACCATTTAGTGGTGAATTTCATGTTATTGAATAGTAAACTTTTGTCTCTTACTATAATTCATGTTTCTAACAAAATAATCAAGAAAAAAAATCAAGAGAAAAAAAAAATAATCCACAAACCAAGATGGAAGCTGAAAAGATACCTCAGCAAGAGAAAACATGCAGCAAACACAAAATTATTTATGTAGATGGATCACCAAGTGGTAGGCCAGAAAAAGAACTCATTGACCTGATGTCATTGCAAGGCCACTCTTAATAATCTTGGAAAGGTCATGACAATTGGGAGAGGTTCCTGAGAAAAGGAAGAAAGCAAATGTCACTCTTGTCTTCAAGAAGGGCAAGTTGGAGAATCCAGGGAGCTACAAGTCAGTCAGTCAGTCTCACTTCAGTCCCTGGGAAGGTGATGGAGCAAATAATCCTGGAAAGCATTTCCAAACACATGAAGGACAAGAAGGTTATTTGGAGTAGTCAGCAGGGATTTATGGAGGGGAAATCATGTTTAACTGACCTGACAGCCTTCCATGATGAGATGACTAGCTTGGTGAATGAGGGGAGCAGTGGATGTGGCTTGTCTTGACTTTAGTAAGTGTTTGATGTTGTCTCCCATAACCTCCTCACAGGCAAGATAATGGAAGTATGGGCTAGCTAAATGGAACACTGAAGCGGATTGAAAATTGGCTGAACTGCTAGTCTCAAAAGGGTTGTGATCTGTGGAACAGAGTCCATCTCAAGGCCAGTCAGTAGTGTGTGGTGTACTCCAGGGTTCATTCTTGGGGCCAGTAGTGTTCATTAATGTTCTTTGTTAATGACCTGCATGATTGAACAGAGTGCGCGTTCAGCAAGTTGGCAGATGATACAAAACTGAGGGGAGTAGCTTATACACCAGGGGGATCTTCACGGACTGGAGAACTGGGACAACAGGAACCTCATGAAGTTTAGCAAAGGGAAATGCAAAGTCCTGCCCCCGGGGAAGGATAACCCCATGCACTAGCACACGCTGGGGGCTGACTGCCTGGAAAGCAGCTTTTCAGAGAAGGACCTGGGGATGCTGGTGGACAAATTGACCACGAGTCAGCAAAGCGCTCTTGCAACAAAGGCAGCCAGCAGCATCCTGGGATGCATGAAGAAGAGCATTGTCAGCAGGTCAAGAGGGCTGATTGCTCCCCTTTACTGAGCACCAGTGAGAACATGTCATCTGGAATGCTGTGTCCAGTCCCAGGCTCCCCAGTACAGAAAGACATGGACATACAGGAGTTAGTGTGGTGAAGGGCTACAAAGATGACTAAGGGATTGGAGCATGTGACATAGAATGAGAAGCTGAGAGAGCTGAGGCTGTTCAGCCTGGGGAAAGGAAGGCTCAGGGGGATCATATCAATGTGTATAAATACCTGATAAGTGTGACTAAAGAATATGGAGCCAGAGTCTCCTCAATGGTGCCCAGTGAAAGGACAAGAAGCAATGGGACAAGATGAAATACAGGAAACTCCATCTGAACACAAGAAAATCTTCTTTTAAAGGTGGTTGAACCCTGGAAGAGATTTTCCAAAGAGGTTGTGAGTTGTTGTATTTCAAGATACTCCAAAGCCAACTGAACACAGTCCTGAATAACCTGTTCTAGTTGCCCCGCTTTGAACGGGAAGGGGGGCAGAGGGCGGGATGTTGGATGAAGTGAGGTCCCTTCCTGCCTCAACTGTTCTGAGATTCTGTGACTCAGCAACACCATGTGATTTCTGAAGCAGATCTCCATCAGTGAATGAATGCAATGGGCACAATTTTCCTAACACTAAAATCTATATCCTAGCTGGAGAAATAAACCAAAGCACTTAAAGCAAAGAACTAATGAGTAGTAGTGTAGATGAAGGCATAAAAGGTGCTTGAGAGAAATAGTCTGGAAGACAGTATAAGCTTTAAAAAGACACTGAGGCCACACTGAAGATACCAAATACCTTGTATCCCTAATCACAGAGTTTAAAAAGGGTTTTGATGAACACAAATTTGCTAAAAAGACAGATTTAAGGAACATAGTGTTAATTGTATTCTTCTACTAAAAGATTCTGACATGTTGAATAATTACAAGGACCACCATGTATCCTGTTCTGTGAAACACAAGTCATTTTATGTATGTTGGTTTTGTATGCCTGTTTAGAAGGTCAATGCAAGAGAAGAAACTGTAGAGAATAAATAACCACAAATTGAAGAAAAAGTTCCAGGGAAATAAATAACTGTGAAGCCCACAATAAACATGAATGGGGAACACACAAAATGGGGAACGTGAGCTTTTAGTATTCAATTTAGTGTTTGTTGAAAATTTGATGTAATTGTAAATGTTAAATCAAAATGTGTTAAAACATGAGATAATATCTTCACACTGAGTTAGTGTTTGGCCTGTTGAGTAAGCAATTCTTAAACACTCTTCGCTTTAAGAATCTTAACAGAAACAGTTGAAGATATTTTGTAAAACAATTATAAACTGGATATTGATCAAATGGAATTGCCATTGCGATATGTGATGCAATTACGGGGGAAAACATCATTAATAGCAATGAAATATATGGTCTGATTTAAAATAAAATATAACACACAGAGAGGGACCAGAGATGAAGCTAAATGCATTAATATGAAAACAGGCATATGAAAGTAAAAATCTGTAGCAGTGGAGAGCCCAAATATAGTTCCTTTTGATTGTGGGGGGATAAATGTTACCTCTAAAGTTGTGGAGAAAGAGAATCTTGTTTAAAAGAGAAAGCACATCTGTTGAATGCACAAAAAGACAAATTGCTCTTAGTAATCTGTTCACTTTACTACTCACTTAAAGAGTAACGATCCTAGCACACACGCAAGAAGCATTTCAAGCAAATTGAGGGCCAGACACTGAGCATGGACTGAAGGTGAACGTCACAAGACTTTGCGCTATGTTCCTCACATCGCCACCCAGCAGTCGGCCACTACAACAGACCTTCTGGACACCTTGATTTGATGGAGCCTGTGGTGCTACAGACTGCCCTGCATCTTAAGGAACGGAGCTGTCATTTCCTTGCAAAGGAGCTTAGGGAGTCAAAACCACCATCGTCTTTAGACATCAGTGGAGGGAGAGTGTGAGATTTCCACTATTTGCACATTAGCTGCATTTACGTACAGAAATTCTGGGAATTCTTTACATTGTTCAGGAGAGAAAGGGTATGAAGTATATACTTAAGCTGCATAATGAAACACATCAGGGTCTTCTTCAAGCAACCTGTGAACCTGAAGTGCGTGAGACATAGACTTGATGATGGAGATAGTGAGTAAATGTGGATTGAATATAGGCAATGGACTAAAATAACGCCCATTAATGCTGTATGCAAACTAGTATGCCATAAATGTATATATGCAACATCTGAAACTCGCCAAACTGAGTAAAATGAAGGCAAATCAGAAGTGTGGCCTGAGGCAAGCTGCTTGCTTTCATCTGCATTAGGAATGTCCCGCTAAAGGAGGCTGTAGAAAGAGTTAGAGCTAAAGCAACTAGGCACCCTAAAGCTTTGCCTTATTTACATCTCTTTAAATTATGTCTCATTGCTACAGTTAGGAAAAAATAATCCTGATTTTGTTACCATGCTTGTCAAATATTTTTTTTCCTAAACAGATGAGGAAAACTATTGAGGATAAAACTAAACACTAAATACACATTGCTGTAATGAAGGAAGCAATACAGCGCAAACAGGAAAATGTAAGGAAGTTCAGAAGATTATCTCACATTCAGACCCCATATAACAGATGTAACTCTTTTGAAAAGACTGGCTTTGTATCAGAGCCCAGTTCAGTTCTCTGAGGTTGCATGAAGACAAACATCTTGGTAGCTTGTTTGTGGGATGTACAAAATATTATTTCCCCTGTTCAGGAAGCTTCTGTAAATACACACACAGATGGGAATTCACAAATACTTAATTTATAACCACCATTCCAGCTTGTACAAGTGAATACTTAATTACTTGTTCATATATTTTGCGCATCACCACTCAATAATATTTTATGCTCTTCCAAACCAAATCACCAAATAAGGGGGGTTTTGTCATTCAAACAGATAATATATATGTCATATGGACATCTTAATCCCATCACATGGTAATAAAATTTTGAAGGGAATCAAAAGATACCTTTTTTTCTTCTTGTTTGTTCTTTTCGGTTTCTTTCATTGCAGCTTTGTTAATGCTTAGACAAAACCTTTCCGTATGGCATCTTTGGTACTTCCCTACAGATACATTTCAGTAAATGCTGTGGGCTTTAGTCCAAATTTTGATTCCTTTCTCTTTTGTTGTTCAAAACAATTGACATCAAACTGAAACATGAAAGAGGTTGTAGAAAAGGTTGTTTTCCCTACATGAAGAACCACAGCACTGTTTTACATTTTCTGTATGAATGCAATTATTGTTTGTCTGTTACTCACACACTGCATCCTACGTTTGGATTTTGGCAGGTAAAGTTATGCTACCTGAGCTGGCTGATGCTTTGTCCAATACCGAGCAGCTCTGTAATCTCTGTTATTGTCCACTAGGCACTTCCCCTCCCCCAAAAGCTACTTAAATCCTTTTTAAGACCAGTTTTCTGGAGTCCATCTGGCATTTTCAGACCCCTGTTACAGCCACGTTTTGCCGCTGCACTGCTGGGGTGTGCTGCAGCCGGCGAGAGGCCGTGCTTTCGTACATACACACAGCAGCAGAAGTGCTTTGTGTTTATATTCCCCTGCATGTTATCTATCATCTAATTTCAAACATGTTAATGCTAAAATAAGACTTCCAACTACTACTTCTATTTATACACTTAAAGCTTTCTCAATCCTAGCTTTATTGGCTAAAGAAGTTTATAAATATCATACCCCTGGCAAAGTTCTCTAATGCTTCATTTAAGAAACATTAGTAACTGTGATCTGTGGAAAAGAACTCAGATGAATTGTTGCTTTTTTAATACAGCTTCTTTATATCCAATTTAGGTGTCAAAGACTGAAACACTGGTAATGTGTCTGAAGAACCTGAAGACGAAATAAGAAACAGCTGTTGAAAATGAGGTTGAGTTTACATCATTTTAAGCCTGATCTATCTAGACTAATACCTTAAAACCAAAGTTTTTAGTATGCAAGGATGGGGGAGCCAGTGCCGTTGGTCCCTTCATCTTACTCCATTCCCTTTGTATAAACAGATGAAGGTTGCCTGGTCTGGATCTTCCAACTGTTCCATGGTCCTCCTAAGCATCTCTTCTCCTCAGGCTGCTTGAGTGCGAGTCTTCCTCCACCACCTTCTTCTCCCTGCTTCATTTTGTGTAACCTACTTAAATGCCCACTCGCCTCAGAGGGGCTCTCACCTGCTGTTTGAAGCACCTGGCCTTGAACCCCCTCTCACGTTCTGGATGAGGGCCCCAAGCTACTAGTCAAAAGTGGATGGTTTCTGCTCTGACAGTTTAATGAACATGGTAATTTATTTTGGCGGTGAACGGAAAAAATCAGCAAATCCTACTAGCAGTCAAAATAGTATAATGGAGCCACAACCACTAGCGCTGTCTTTAATGACGGACAGAAGTTCTGCAATAGCATCTGTGGCATCGAAAGAAAGAGAAAGTTAAAGTGTTAGATTCAGTGAATCCTGTCATGGAAACCACTTTTGTAAATCCGGTGGTATTTTTCATTTACAGTTTGAAATTAATCATCGGCATCTTCTCTGGCCCAGGGAATTTAGCATTCAGGACAGTGTGTTCATCATCAATTTACAAGTTTTCCATGAGACCTAGGGCAAAGTAAATGTTCAGCCTAATCCTCAGTTCTCTATTAACAAAAAATAATAGTGTTTGAGGGCAGCTGGTTTCAGTGATGATAAAGTATTCTGATTCTGTGGCAAGTATCGGGATAGATTAGTCTCCTAGATAAGTAGTAGCAAAATTCAGAGCTTTGCAGTTGAGTCTTTCATATGAAATAGAAGTTAGTGACAAGTTGGTTATTTAACTAATGTAATTTTTGCATTGAAATATTATGCAGAAGTTCCTTTTCTTTAAATAGAAGTAGGAACAACAAGCAGAAGGATAATTTCATTAGACACTTCTGTCCTGCAACTAACCCTCACTCAAATAACATTAAATTTTCCACAGCCTCTTTCTCTGTTCTTGAGAGGAAGATGAGTGATGCCATGCCAAATTCAGAAATTTCTGTCATGATCGGAAATGTTTGTGTCTCACCATCTTTGTGTTCATGGTTGCTTCCTCCTCAGCCGAGACGGATGAATCAGGGCTGGTAAATCACTACCTCGAACGTTTCAGGATAAAAGAAGCTGGGCTGCCCTAAATCCTACCTGATGATAGATAGTTCATGGCATCCAGGTGACTTTGCACCGAACAGAATGAGGGGCACTCACAAATTGTTTCACTAAATCAGCTGTATTGTGGCCAGTAGTTTCCAATTGAAGAGTCATTAAAAGATCTGGGGATAGAGGAAGAGGAGTGGGTGCTGCGGTTATTTCTACAACAATTTTTTTTTCACAGCTGGGAAACTTCTAGCCAAAGGCTGCATACTGCTCATTTAGAAAGAGTAGATGAGACTAAGCATCCATCTTCCTTTCTGTGTTTCCTTTCTCTTCATTGTGGTTTCTGTTGGGGTTGTGTAATATAAGGGAACTTCAAGGCTTCAGATGCCATCCAGAAAGAAAAATACAAATTTCTGGTCATAGCTAATTACTGTTTGGCATAATACTTTCCAAAGGGTTATCCTGCTCGTTTATACATCTTTAACCTTCAGTGCACCTTTAAATTCTACTACAATAGCTTCAGATGCATTGCACCACTTAGCATTTCAGCTTTTTTATTTCAGAATAATTATTTTCATATAATATTTTTAATGACTATGCCAATATATTGCACTTCATATTTAGTACTAAAAAGTTAATTACACGATACACAGCATCTATTTTGCTGTGTAAGCTCTTTTGTAGAATCAAATTACTGATCTTTTTCTCATTTCATCCTATTTTCAGTGCCCTCTTAAAGAATTTGCCAGTGGAACTTAGAAGCCTTCTAAGAGGCAGATCAATTGTTTTCTTGGTCTTTTTCACCTTAAGTTCTTACCTTCAGGAAACAAAATCCAATGAAATCAAAATGATCTGAAACAAAAATCAAAAGTGACTGGGTTTATAGGCCCGTTTTCCCACATTACTTCAGATGTTATCTGTTATGTTCATACCACAAATAATCAGGAGGAAAACACTTGGAGGGTCACATAGGTCAATAAACATCTGGCTTATGAAGTGTTGCCCTGCTGCCTGTATTATGTTGATAAAATTACTTTAGTCAGGAGAAAGAAATATAAAGTACAAAATATAAGTGGTAAATTTTCCCATCTTGACATATGGAAAATTTGCATGTGTAATTTACATCGGCATAAATCTCAGTTTATCAAAAAGAAATTCTATCCAAAAATCTGAAAGAAAAAGAAACATGGTGGGTGTGTTTCCGTAGTGTATCTCCATCTCAGTGAGGGTATAGGGTCCTCCGTGCATCAAGATGAGAGCATTCAAGAGTACTTTATACTTCTTCAAGCAAAACATATGAAAGCGTTGTTTTTTCCTGCTACGGAAACAATTTTAAGCTGCTCTAAATGCAGATCAGCAGTGAAACCCCGCAGCTATATGTATTCTCACAGTCATGCTCTTCCCCAAACTCTTCTTGTTTATCTCTCGAGCTTTTGGAAATATTTGAAATTCCTGGAGAAAGCCGTCTTCACCTGCACCCACTAGCAGTTTCACTAACAGAATATTTAATGAGAAAGTACTGTGTTGTCTATGTTATCAGGAACGGCGTGCTTAGCTTCCTTTAATTCATGTGGCAGATAACTGCCTTTATGATAAGTCAGTTTTCTTATTTTTACAGTTGTTCTTTTCACGGCTTTTATGTTCTCTTGTGATGTTACTAAACATTTTGCTTGAATAAAGACTGGGCTGCTCGTTGGATTTTTGGAGACTTTCTGTATTAAAAAACAAAATTGCTTTGGGCTAGATTTTTTTTTTTCAAGGAAATTTCCTATTGACTTCAAATAAGGGCTTCAGGGGTTAGCTGTCCAAGAAAAAATGAATGTATGATCACAGGAAGAGATTTCTGACACTTTCCTTGGCTAGGGGCATTCATCACATATTTGAATGGAGTGCTGCCTAGAATGGATCCAGGAAAATAGGTATTCGTTTATGAACTCGTTACTGTGCAACCAAAATGCAATAATGTTGTCCAATATGTTCAGGTGGCAATCTTTTGTCCCTAGGAGAGAAAACAAAAATTAGAAGACGTGATAGAAACTGAAGTAATTTTGTTGCAGTCACAAAATTGATTGCAGGGCACCTGCCTTAGACATCTCATTCTAGTGGTTTGCTCCAAGAATTTGTTTCTGTACGTCACATGGGTTGGATCATTTTTCAAGCAACTTTAATGGTCAACCTGAAATGAGTATTTCTAGAGACTTGGTACTCACACCATAGGTAATGAAATGTCCGCAGCAAGGCATTATGGTCTGTGATCATCCCGTGTATCATCCCAATCAGAAAAAAACCACACTGATCTTTTAGTATAGGTCTTGGGCAATTAGACAGTAGACATTTACCATGAGAGGCAATAAAATTCTCAAGAAGTCTTCATCTGGTGTTTGTTAGGTAGGTTAGCTTCCAGTGTAACCAGTTGCTGTCTGATCTGACCACTTTTCATCCTACATTCCAAATAAGTCACCTCATCCATACTTATCTGGCCACTTTCTCAGTTTTCACACAGTCAGACGTGCTCATAAAACTGTCCTAAACACCTCTCTCACATCCTTCAACTATTCCAAACAGGTGTGGTGATACATCAGAATTTCATCACTGTTGGCCATGGTGGATTTGCTCTGTATTTCCTAGAGTACTATTTTTCTCCTAACCGTTCCATGGAATGCTGCAGGTGTGTGCTATGTGCCAGCAGCCAGCAGTGACTCTCTCTATCTGTGGAGAAGAAAGGCCAAACCAGTCTCCTGCTCTCAACTACTTTGAGCTGCCAGAACCGCAGGGAGTCAGGCAGGTGCCTGTCTCTGGTCCACATGAAGGAGTGGCACGCAACGTTAGCAAGCTTCGTTCCTTTAAGCTGTCTTCCAGGATGCATGGATGGCTGTGTGTTGAATTAGTTGAATTAATATCTCCAAATGGTTCTCAGTGCCATTATTTGCACTCTGCAAGTGACTGGCCTTGGTGATGACTTCCATGTGGTACGTTTGGTAAACTTAAGTTGTCCTCTTCAGCATCCCCTGCTCTTACATTAAAGTTCACAGAGACAAATAGTCAGCTTTATGTTTTTTTCTTTTAGCTCGTGTGTTAAAAGCTGTGATCAGACTTGAAAAGAAGGAAGCTTTGAGGCTCGAGTGGAGAGACAGCCATTTTCTATAGGTTTGGAGGCCTCCTCTGTTCCCATTTGCGGTCATTGTGGTCGTGTTTGCATGTCATTGCAGATTTAGCAAATCCCTTGAGTCCCAAAAGTGCTTCTGCACGCGGTGCCAATGATCCACGACACATAGATAGACAACCCCAGCATCACTGGCCCACTGATAAGCCAGCATCTCTGGAATTAGCTGGGACTAACTTAACGTCTCATTTCTGACCCCTGTATTACTGAAGAGCTGTGCCTGCCTTAACGCTTTCAAAAAAGTATTTTGTGAAGAATGGATGACGTGGACAGAATTACTGTAGGACATCTGAAGACACACTGCCATCCTGACTGATGATATTACACACGATCCACTTCTGACTAATGTTTTACAATTGCTATGAAGACCAGAAGGCCTTGGGTTTATTTCTAAGCTTAGGTCTTGCACAATGTGTGAATTTTGTGCTCCATAAATTTAATGTTAAAACACTAAAATATATATCACTATTCCAAGTTAGACTCTTAAATCTACCTTTAGGCCAGGTTTTTAGATACTTACGCACTTGCAGCTCCCATTAAGTTCAATAGAAGAGATGTAGCCAGGAACAGGCAGCAACTTCAAGATAGAAAATATAAAGAAAAGAAAATTTCAACCAGTATTGTATCAATTTAAGGCATATGCGGAAAGAAGCTGTAGAAAACGTACTCTTAACATGGATTCTGCTAATTAAGGGGCTCACTGTTCATCTGTCCACTAGTTGGCAGGCATAGCAACGCCATCAGCTCCCCTGTGAATGCATCCCTGGCTGCTACTGAATCTCTGCTAAGCTGTCCTAGCAACTGTGTGCCAGCACCGCACCATGCAAATGCACAAGCATTAATAGGATCAGTCAAACCTGCAGGGGACTTTTCCAGTGGCTGCTGCATAAAGTATTTCACTGGAAGACAGTGAAACACCTGGCGAACTAGTAAACCAACATTTGGTAAACCAACATGTGAAGGTATTTGCAGGACTGAGTTGTTTGTTTTTTTTAAAACAAGAACTAGAAATGACATTCTTGAATGCGTAGCATAGAGATTTTTCCCTTCCCTTCAGGATCCTGTTCCTGAGGATTATGCAACTGCACAAGCGCCTGCAGCAGATGCTCGGAATATTCTCACTCTTCTGATGGATTAAATGGGTCACTTCAAATTTCGGGACAATAGGACCTTACAGATCAGGTTCACAGTATATTTAGTATTCCTGTTTTGATGGTGGCCAGTCCAAAATGTCAGCAGGGATTGAACTAGCTGTAACGTAGTCTTTTTTTGTTCAGACACTAGGTTTTCAGAAAAAAATGGCATTGCGTATCAACAGTTTCAGTTGACCTAAAAGACGTCGTGGATTTTTTTAGTTTTTATTTTGCTTTCTGCCTTTGCATCCCCCATATAACAACCCTGTAACATTTATTTTGGAGCAAACTTGTTGTTCAGTCAGCAGACCAAGAAATGAGTCACTCGGCTCCCATTTCGCATAAACCTTTAACTCCCTGTATATCTAGATTCACAATTTTATTTTCTGTCCTGTGTGCATTACCTGATATATTAACATGCTTTCCTAGTCTTCTCCTGCTCTTTCACTTTTCTGTAGCTGCTGGAGAGACTTTTGTTGGAGCTTTTTTTTGTACTGAAGCAAAACCCTGTCAACAGAGTGCAAAAGCATGTTTAATGGCCTCTAGCTGGCTGCAGATGCCCACATTTCTGAATAGTACTCAACATCAGAAAACTGAACGTACTATTAATTAAAGCTTTCTTTTCAAATGATGCCAAAATCGAATATTTTCTAGAAAGACTGCACTTTTCCTCCAACATGAAGTAAGATGAAAGACATTTACTCTGCGATTTCATTTGCATTCTCTGAAGTGACTCTGCGAAATGTCCTTTGGTAATAAAGAAAGTACTTGTTGCTGAAAACCTAAAACAAAGTATTGCTTGTCAGTCTCTATACAGTGTATCTGCAAATGTGAGTCTCGCATGCGAAAAATTAGTGGTGGCGTAAAATAGGACATGTAAGGTCACACACTTACTGGTTAGAAGATCCTAAAAGGTTTTTTTTTTTCCAACCACATTAAATCACCCACACCAAATATCTATTTTGAGGTTATTATACAATAATACATTAAGATTTATATTTGGCATGTGAAAGAGGTGTAGACAGTACTGAATAGAGCTAAAGTGACTGAATTTTTTTTTCAGAGTTTAAAAAACCCCTTTTATGAGTTTTACAATGTAGCGCTGAGTTTTACAGTACTTCATTTGTACCGCTGCATCCCTGTAATGCGGCATGAAGATTCTTTGTACGTTTTTATTTCCTTTTATACTTATATATATGTGTCCTGGTTTGACACTTGTTTCAATGAGAAAAGGAAAAGAGTGTTTAAAAAAAGTGTAAATGATTGCTCATTGTCAGACCGAGCAAGTATATGCTTTGGGTTACACAAGTGACACCTAAGTTGTGTGGAAGGTGTGCTCGTCCCAGTTCTCCAGATTGGGAAACAAGCTGGTAAGTGCCTTCCCCTCCTCCACTTTCCGGCCAGATAGAGTGCTTTTATTTCCCCAAACACAAAGCTGAAAGGAGGATAGGAAACGTGGTCCCAACCCACACAGAGCTAGGATGTGACTGCAGGGTAAGCTTGGACCCCCCAGCTGGGAAGACCACACAATAGGACTTAGGACTCCAGAATCATTTCAGGGCAAGAAGCGGCATACGGTTGTGCTCCACTTGGAAAACCTCTTCCAGCTCCCGTGCCGTTCAGAAAAAGGGTAAACACCTCTATGCAAAACCCCAAAGATACGCTGGCTGGCATTCCGGCAAAGCTTTCTCAAGCCTTAGTCTCTATCTGCCTGCTCTTGCCTGCCTACATGAGGAGAATATGTAATGAGTCAGTGGGATCTGCGTCTCCTCTCGTACTGTGCTGTGGAGAGTGCTGAGGAACATATGGATACCTGGTACCCCTCTGTCCTCATTAGGTTACTATGTATTAGCACTTCCAGGGTACTAGGGGAATACTTTTCTGCCCAGTATTCTGTCATACATCTTCTTTTAAATTATTAAGTCCTGTTGTTCTTGCTCAAAGACTTTTATAAGCTGTAAGAGAATGCTACTACTAAGCTTTAAAATCTTTTGAAAAACAAAGTTTTTCTGGGAGCGGTGAAATTAACAAAGCTTGATTCTTGAAGGGTTGTGCAACTGCATCTTCAGGGATCTAACAGACTCTAAGCTTTTTCCATGGGAGGGCTATTCATAATGGAGCTATCGCATTTCTACCGTAGATTTTCTAATGCTTAAAAAGTTCATATCCATCCTTTGCTTACTGGAAAACATTTCCACAGGGACGATGGTCAAACACTGGAACAGGTTGCCCAGAGAAGCTGTGGAGTGTCAGTCCACAGAGATGTTGCGCTCTTGACTGGACAAGTTCCTGAGCAAGCTTAGCTGGCCCATTTTGAGAAAGGGGTTTGACCAAGTGATCTCCAGGGGTCTTTTCCAACCTAAATTACTCCATGTTTCTACATAAATAATGGAATCTCTTTTATACATTCCCATCTATTTTTGTGGCACTACTATGCTGCAACTATGTGCCACTGAATTGGGTTGAAATTGGCAAACGGAAATCAAGGCTCTTAAGTAGACTCTATACATTGTAATCACATAACCTTTATTTCCTTGCAAAGCTAGACTGCACATGAAAAGAAAGAAAAGCGGTTTTGTCTGAATAACAGATTAAAAAAATGCTGAGGTACAACATGTTGTAACTTACAGATACATTTAAAAAAAATTATTGCTTACTATCTGTCTTTGAATGAAATTTGGTTTCTATACAGACTTTTAGTTACTAGATTAATTAATCTACCACCTATATTAATATATTTGTCTATATTAATTTTTAGAGTGACAAAAAAAAGATTCTTAAGCAAATTCTGACCTCTGCAACATTGAACTAAATTGCTGAGTTAATATCAAACTAAACAAGAGTAGAATTTATCCCACTGATTCAAAGAAGTTATTCTGAATGTTACCGTACTTGACTATTTCTATACAAATTAATAAGAAAATTATATCTTAAGGAATAAATGGTATCTATGCAGTGAATAGAGATGTGCCTAAGAAGCCAGAAACGAAACCATAGCAGTTTTTTTCATGTAGTCAAATAATTTTTTGTGTTATTTTGTAGACACCACAAGTGGATTCTGTTACTTTTTAGTTTTTATCATTTAATTTAGGAGACACAGGATACACAAGATTAGAGAAGACTCTGGGGCACATGAAGACTTATTAATTCACAAACCACAGGAGTGAAGACTGAGGAAACTTGGGACATAAAATGTGTTCAGCCTGCACAGGACAAAAACATCTCAGGTGGAACACTGTGTTATTTGTTTACAAATCTAAAATCCCTACAAAATTGCATGAGAGTTTAGGTCTTCTGAATTAGTGAGATAGGTGGTAACGCAGACAGTAAGAACACACATCTTTAATGTGTGTTCTTACACATTCTCACACACACACTTCTCAAATTCTGTGTCCAGAAATTAATTTAGTCGTAAAACAGCTTGCTTTTGGAAAGGTCTCCATTCTTTCTAGAATAGAAACAGCAGAACAAACTAGTCTCTGCTGGCATGGTGAATGCTGCATTGGTGTCATCTGGTGCATAAAGCAGGAACCAGCCAAAAATCACATTTTGGGAAGAGAAGATTTACACCCTTTTCTTTACCATTTTCTCCATCCTTGCAAAAGAAACACTAGAAATAAAGTGTTTCTAAATCAACCCCCTAACATCCCTTTCCATGCTATTCTAGAGATCCCAGATTTGTGATTCTGTTGAGACTTACTGAAATGTCTCTCTCTGCAGATGAATTAAGTAAAACCATTCATTGTTTTATAACTTTATACGTACTTTAGAGAAAAGCAAAGATTTTGAAAAAGTTCTTCAACTGATCTAAACTGGTTTGGATCCTTTGATTTCTGAATTTATACCTGGGAAAATTGTACATGGGTTTAGTGCTATCAAATAGTCCCATTGGAAACAACAGGGTTACTATATAATATAGCACTGTGGTACATTCTGAAAGTGTCAGTATCTGGCCTAAGTATCCAAAGAGTGGCTGAGTCACCATCCCTGGAGGTATTTAAAAGATGGGTAGACATGGTGCTTAGTGATACAGTTTAGTGACGGTGTTTGTCAGTGTTAGGCTGATGGTTGGACTAGATGATCTGAAAGGTCCCTCCCAACTTAGGCAATTCTATGATTCTATGATACTCTATAGTTATGACAAAATAAACATGTCTTCTGGGCCTGAAGCATGGACCTAGCTTGTCTGTGCTTACGGCAGCTTCCTATGAATAGAAGTAAATTTACTTGCCTTCGTAGAAACCCAGCTTTGGGGAAAGTTGGTACGCTTGGTGTTTGTGATTGCTCTACCTTGAGCTGTTAATAGCACCCAATAAGATACTTGTCTTCCTGCCAGCAATTGCAAGCTGGATGGTAAGGACGCAGAGAAACTGTCATTCGGCTAGTTAAGCACCTTTAATGTCGCTTTTGCTCCACTTCTGGCACAGAGTTTCTGAACTGATGGCCAGGCTCCAAAGCCTTCTCAGACTTCTAGCCCACATGAAGTCTACTGCAAACAGAAATACTTATACAGTGTCTTCCAGCCTTGCTCAAGGTAACTCAGAGTACCATAAGGAGGAGACTATTGTTCCTCATTTTCACAGTGTTTCTATGCTTGTGCTAGATGACAGCCCTCCCCCTATTTTGGCAATCTGCATGATTTCCATGCTCAGATGCCAGCCTCATATACATAATATATAATTATCTGCTTCCACTAAAACAAGCAATATTGTCCGGCATTTATGGTGGTAGATACGTGTTGGGTTTTATATCTGTCTCTGCCTCTGTGTTTGGGAAAATCAAGTCACCGCTATACAGCAGGATGTATTAAGCTCTTAAATACGTCCAAATTTCTGGAGTGTCTTCTTATTATCACAAATTAGGGAGTAAAGGTGTGAAAGAAAAGTATTCAGTCACAGTTGACTAAGTTGGTTGGGAAAAATGGTAACTTTTTTAACAAAAGAGATTCATTGGCATGAGACTGTGGCTGAAGGATATGCCCTTTAAAAGGGCTACACCAAAATTGCTAGGAAACTTGCTCCTTGGTCACTATGCAACACACCACCGCGGTGTCCTTCAGCTCCAGGTGCAGCTGGTTAGAGGGTCACTGACTAGCTGCCTGTGACGGATGAAGTCCCAGAGTGGACGTGTGGGAGGCAAGAGCCCAGTGAGTGAGTCTCATACCCAAAGCATAAATCTTCCTATTTCCAAAGGCCAAACGATACTGTTGTGTAGAAATTCCCTTGAATAATTGTGGATGTTCCACCCATACGGATGAGGAATGCAACTCTGTCTTCTGTCTCTAGCCAGAGAGGGAGTTTTATATCTCTGTGAAAATCCCTGTTGTTGTAGCTAAGCAGACTACTTGCAGCTGCTTTGGGTGCTTAGAAAAAAATGTAGGTAACACTAGTTTGTACTGTACAAAGCAGGCTACCCGAAGTCTTATCTTTTGTAAAGAGTAAATAATAACATTCCCGTTTCTTCACAGCAAGTTTAAAATCTTTAGGAACAAATAATAAAAATTAGTACTTTGGGGCTTATATTATGCCTGTTTGGTCCATGACTAAGGAACTCCGCAATGACACAAACCATTATGGTAGTTCTGTTTTCTTCTTTACTTAAGGATTCACTCATAGATATTATGGTTCACCAAAATATATGATGTGTAATAAAGGGAATGTGTTGCCTGCCAGCTTTAGGATAAATTCACTAGTAAATAAACATGTTATAGGAAAACATGTAACCTGCAAAGGAAAATTCTTTTCCACTTACCTCCCTCTGTGCTTGAAAACATTATACTTGATCTACCGCTCTTCCCTGGATCAAAAAAAAAAAAACCCACAAAACAAACCAAAACACAGTGTTACGGAACAACAAAAAAACCCTATTAGTTAAAGAAGTTGAAAATGGAAGTCCAAAGTAGGTCAACTTTAACCAACTGACTCAACTTCTAAGGTCAGGGAAAGCTTCAGTCATACTTTTTGTTCCTTTGCTAGGGAAATTATTACACAGTAATGTCTTGGGGCTGTGTGTTTGCTGGTGCTGCCAAGACAAGTCATTTCTGTGTGTGCTGTGAGCAGCATTCCTTCTCTATCATATGACTACGAGATGGACATAATGCATCGCAGTTAACAGCACTGACTCACCCTGTAGTTTATGCCAACACTTAATGTCATTCATGCTTAATAAAACTGTAGGGTTCTGCTTTTCCACCCACTTTTTGTTATTTATCTTGAAACCTACCACAGCACAAGAAAAGTCACGGCAACTTCATATAAAATGCTTATTTCATATTCTCCATTCAAATTTTTTGATGCATTGACAGTATAGCTGAGAAAAAGTTCTCTGAACAGCCACGTGCAGACGGGCAGCATGGAGCTGAATGACTGCAGCATGCTTTTCAGAGAAATAAGTATCATCTGATATTCTGGCTGTGTAGTCTTTTTGTTTGATGCAAAGTTCATTTGGAAATCACAGATTTGTGCAAGCCAAAACCCCCCACAAAACCTCTCAGCTCAGATTAGCAAACTGACCCACTTTTGATCTCCTCAGCTTAGACCCGCCTTTAAATTTTATACACTAGCTGCCATGCTCCCTTTGAATGACTGATGTGAAGAGAATATGTTAAATATTGCAGGTACAAACCTTATTAAAAAAATATTAAATCAGACATGTTTTCCTGCAACGTTGTAAGCCCAAACACAACAGCAGCAGTCTGGTAGCTAATGAGAAACTCAAAGTTGACGCACCTCAGTCCCAGCTCCGAGATGTGCTGGAAGAAGGCAAATGTCACCTCTTCATCCTACATTACGCCTTGCCCTACACACACGTCCAGAAGGATTTCACTCAGTTGCCATTTTGAGCAATGAGCAGCTGTAATCCCAGCTCTCTCCCTTCTAAGCAAAAGCGATGGGGAAATCAAATGGGGCTGAGGGTGGCACGGCTCACAGAACCCTGAGGTTGGCTGGGGCTGTGGTGACTTCCTTCAGGCTCTGCTGCCAGCACAGCCCAACATCCACGGGAACCCCAGTGAGAAAACCCTGAAAATTCTAGCAGAGCGTGCAATTCTCATGAACCGTGCTACTCATGTGAGAATATAATACCTAGTGAAAATTGGAGGTGCTGTTCTGCATTTGGGCTTTGTTGCAGAAAAAGAGGGTGGAGTCAAAAAAATGGATTTTGCTCCTGAAGTCTCCTATCCCAGCAAGGGTACTGGAAGTACCTGAAATTTGGTGCTCTCTGCTTTCTCCCAAATGGAACAAAATTATAATTCAGAAGTATCTGTAGCAGTTCCAGGAATATATCATCTCTCTTATTGATTTAGCGATACCAAGGCAGTAGAAAATTCTTGGTTATATATAGAGGGAATTGTCCCAGATTTCATTGTAGCAATGGAACAACTGAAATAGACAGTTCCAGTAAAGGGTTATTCTACTAAAAACACTTTAATTGTACTTTAACTGTATCTGTGTTCTATTCCTTCTTTTTTTCCCAGCAAAAAAAAGTCACATTTTTCAGTAATATTGTTATTCCAATAAAATCAGTAAACTGCCTTCTCTGTGTAGTACCAGTTTGATTAGCAGCTACTGTACTCAAATGGGTGACCTTCTTCTTGCTCAGGGAGCCTTTTAGGGATAGTATGGAGTCTGAATACAGATGTGACAGTGAGTGGGCGAGTCACACATTTGTGGCTGCTTTTACCTCAATAATATTCTTTCTCTTTTTTTTTCTTAATAAAAAACCTGAAAACCTTTAAACAACTAAGGATTTTTCATTCCTGGCTTTTAAAGCATACAGATGATTCTGCCAGTATCTGTGATTGTTACAGAGTATTCCCACAAGAAACAGGACAGTGTTGCTCTAAAGCCTTCTATGTTTAACATATTTGTTTTGGACTCTCCTGTGAAATCTATCAGAAGAAAAAGAAGAGACAGCATGCGTGTAATACATAGTTTGATCAGTCAAACACAGAGAAAAATGATACCCGCTCTCTTTGGATAGAAGCACGTTTTCAGCTAAAACAAACCCGTCTTCTGCTTTTTGTTTGATGCAGAGAGAAGGAGTGCTGTTCTGAATAGGACAGAGTACTAGAAACCAGGAAAGATACTCTTCATGGCTCTGACAGGCACTTCTCTGCCTGAATGGGTCACTAAACCTTTATGTACTTCCGTTTTATTGTTTGTAAAACAATTCTTATTTATTTCAGAAGAATATACTGAGACTAAATAAACTAGTTTTTGAAAAAGCATATTTAGATCCCCAGTAAAAATATTGTAAATATAGGACGTGGCCTGTTTAGAAAAATGAGTCCCAATGAAAAGGACGAAAAGTTTTTAAAAGGAGATTTTAAATGTTTGTAAGATCTTTCTACTTATTCCTGGCTTAGTTTTAACAGAAAAGTCTGGTAATAAAAACCAAAGCAAAGTGTTGCAGTAGGAAGGAATGACACATGCTGTTTCCTTTCCCCCCCACCCTTACAGCTGGCATTGCTGACAGGTACCTTGGGGTTTCGGACAGAAATCAGCCAAAACTCCCAATACTGCACCAGGATCTTGGCACTTGCTCTTCAGCTGTTCCCACGCAACAGGACCTTCTTCTGATGCAATTTGAAGACCCCCAGTCAACAACAGGGTGTGCAGTCCGTGTTTGGATCTGGTCGTGTCGTTGCTCTTTGCTAAGAAGGACAGAGGGGAGAGCAGAAAGGAGAAGTCCTAGAGCTGTTTCGCAAGGACTCTGATGCCTCGGGCACCGAGTGCTGTTGTACGTCTGAGACACAAACTGTCTTGGAGAGATTTGAGACCCATGGTTTCAACTCAGATGGCCTACAGTGTAGGTTGTTTGGCTTCCCCTGATTAAATGGTATCTGAGATAAATCATTTAGTTCTTTGCCTTAGACTTCATGTCTTGACTATTACCATAAGTGTATTTAAAGGATCCCCATCCCCTTTCCAGCTATCACATAAGGCAGCAGACATACACATCTACCGTATATACACATCCAGATTTATTTTCAGGTTTCCCATTTCAAGGCTTTCTTTTTATTCAGACTTCTTCAACTTGATCGGTGCTCCACATGAGTCATCCGTGTTGCATTCAGCTCGCTACCCTCAGGGCCAAATGAGAGATGGCACCAGGCATACAGAAGAAAGAAAACTGTGTGCGGAGAAGTCACCATACTGGAAAGAAGCACTTGGAATCAAACGGTTGAATTATGTCCCCGTGGGCTGATGCTCTAGATCCATTCACAGAAGAGAAAAAATAAAAGCTTGTCCTACTTCAGCTTTGTTGGGACCAGACTAGGATTACTCAGGTGAGTAACTACTTGCCCATGTGAGCAAAAGCATCATGCCTTCCTAAAATACTAAAATACAAGATTCACATTTGCCACCATAGGATTAGCAGAATATAGAGTTGCAATATGAGCAACATCAGTGTAGTCACAGATAAATTGAGCCAGTTGATGCTACTGAATATCTCCTACATATTTATAAGCTGTCTAAAATGATAGATGTCACTACTTGCATTATTCAGTATTCAGTATATCTGCATACCTAAAATTATATAGATGCACACACAGTGTTGTTCCACTGCAAAGTGGGAAGGAGCAGCCCGTATTGCCTTCTGGGATCTGCTTGGCAATTAATAGGTTATGGTAACTTATTCTGCATAACAAAGAACAAAGTACCTCATCCAGTAATCTACACACTAAGCACCTCATTTCTGTTTGAGTTGGCATGGGTTTTTCAAGGAAGACCCAGTTCTGACTTTAGCCCTCCCTATACAAGTCATTTGAGCAATTAATTAACCTCAGTAGTCATAATTTGTGTTGTGTTCCTAGTAAGCATTTGTTTAATGTCTGTTTACGTGCAGTGGAGCTCATGCCCTTTGGTTTGCTGTTTACTTGGGCTTTTTTTCCTAAATTAGAAATAACCTTCTATCAAAAATTCCTTTACAGCGCAGGAATTGTTAAACTGCATCCAATTCACCTCACCACCTTATTAATTTGCTACTAAAGCACAAAGAATTGCGGGCTGCTTTCTCCATGCGAACTTCAGGAAGAACAGATAGAGCTGGGCCACTCACATAGCTGAAGCAATGGTGACCTGCTGCCAGGAGAGACCCTAGAGATGCAACTGAGTGGTGTGGTTGACACGCCTGAGGGACGGGATGCCCTCCAGAGGGACCTGGACAGGCTCGAGAAGTGGGCCTGTGTGAATGTCATGAGGTTCAACAAGGCTGAGTGCAGGGTCTTGCACCTGGGTCGGGGCAACCCCCAGTATCAACGCAGGCTGGGGGATGAAGGGATTGAGACCAGCCCTGCTGAGAGGGACCTGGGGGTACTGGTGGATGAAAACCTGGACATAAGCTGACAAAGAAGGGCCACAAAAACGATCAGAAGGCTGGAGCACCTCTCCTATCAGGACCGGCTGAGAAAGTTGGGGTTGTTCAGCCTGGAGAAGAGAAGGCTCCACAGAGACCTGATTGCAGCCTTTCAGTACTTTCAGTACTTTCAGGGGCCCTACAGGAAAGATGAGGACAAACTTTTTAGCAAGGCCTGTTGTGATAGAACAAGGGGTAATGGCTTTAAACTGAAAGAGGATAGATTTAGACTAGATAGAAGGAAGACATTTTTTCAATGAGGGCAAACACTGGCACAGGTTTCCCAGAGAGGTGGTAGATGCCCCATCCCTGGAAACATTCAGGGTCAGGTTGGACGGCGCTCTGAGCAACCTGATCTAGTTGAAGATGTCCCTGCTCATTGCGAGAGAGGTTGGTCTAGATGATCTTTAAAGGTCTCTTCCAACCCAAACTATTCTCTGATTCTCCAAACACCTGGGGCTCCCTCTGGCCCAGACACACCAAAAACCAAGACAGGAAGGTCTGAGTCATGTGTATGTTTCATCACAGTCAAGAGGCATACATGGGCCTAGAAGCTCAGAAACACTACAGCAGTTCAGACATACTCTTGGCTACTCAAACACATTTGGTGGTGAAGACATACTGCCCTATGTTGTACTGGTTCCACTCAGAAAGTGCTCAGAGGAGCGCAAGAGGCCATACTATGTCTTCTTCCACAATTCGTGCAGTAGGACTAGGAGTTGACGAACAAAAGTGTGGAAATGATCACTCTTCATATATCCTTAATGTTGCTAAATACCTTCTTACCTACTCTGTATGTATAGCAGGGTAGAACCCAAGGTTTATTTGAGGGCAAGGTTTAGGAAAGCACGCGTCTTTTTAGGAAAGCATGCCTCTTTTTCCTCTGGGTAAGGAGGAGCACTGACAAAAATTACCAGAGATAAAGCATCTTATCTCATTTACCTAGAGCCTAATTTGTCTGTACTTTTAAAGTCCAGAACACAAAGCACACTATATTGGGGGCAAATTCCATAGCTTGGCTATCATGGGTTTTCTACATTTTGTGTAGCTCAAACGTATTTTTCAAAGGAAAAATGCCTTACAAAAATGGCTTTCTATATCTCTAGGTGAGTTGTATGGAATTCTTTAAGCTAAATTGCCCTCTAGATAATTTTGATGATAGGAAAGAGTATACTTGCACTATTTATGGAAGTTGGGTCTGTCATTAGAGAGTGAAAAGTGCAGTATAATTAGAGAGATATTAAGCCACATTATGCAATAGATGAAGAGTTCTGACAATAAGGTAGTGGTATCCCTAACCCTATTTTTGTTCACTGACAGATATTACGTAGGTGTGGAAATCAGATATACAGACCAGAAAACTATTAGCCAGATCTTGGTATCAGTTGTACCATTGCAATTTCATGGTTCAAAGACTTTGGTGGGGTTGCTTGGAAGTGTTACTCCTCAAATTATTCTGCACTATACTCCTCTGAATAGTATTAATGATCCATTTTCAAGTCAAGTGAAACATTCCTCCGTCCACAAGACTTTTTCTTTCTTGAGAAAATAATTTAATAATGAAGAAAAAAGAGAATCTTCTGAGGTTTGGTTTGTTTGTTATCTTTCTTAGTCTGGAAAAGCCAATTAAATAAAAAAAGAACTGTGGGAACTTAAGGATGTTATACAAAAATAATTTAGTACTTTATTGCATATTTAGAGCTGCAAATGACCGGTGATGAGTCATCCATGTGTTGGTATTGTGGCAAATTTGATTTAATCTTTCTGAAGCTAGGCCTGATAAGAAGACATCTGCTTCTCTTCACTGCTCTGACATTTTGTCTTGAATATCTCCATTCATGGTAGACATTTACAGTTTCCTATCACTGTAATAGTCACCGGGAATTCAAAGGCATGTCCTTGCTTGTCCAAAAGGCAGGATTTAGTAAAGAGCTACAAGATGGATCAGAATGAACCATTCATCTTATCCCTTTGACTTCAGTGGGTTGAGTTTGAAGAAAAGGGTATACAAATTGATCTTTGTTAACTCCTTTCTATTTATGGCTATATCAAAACCCCGAATTTTTTAAACTATGTAGAAACAAAAGCAGAGGACTCCATATAAATTTTGAACAAAGAGATGCAGATGTAGAGGGGAAAAAGTGACCCTAAGTATGGTGAAAAAGCAACAACCCTCAGAAAGGTGTACATCAAGGAGGGTATCTCTTCCCTCATCAGGGAGGTGACATCTCCTGAGAAAACACATGTCTAGGAGATAAGGAGCCTTAAGAAAGAGAGCTGGCTTAGCATTAGCAGCAAAATAAGTTGTTGAAAAATTTACAGGAATTTACATGAATCTGCTGTAAATTACATCTAATTATTTACCCCAAATAATTAAAATGGATGAGGTAAATCTTTAAAAAATAAATTGGGAGAAGAGGCATTGTAGGATAAGAAGATAACTATCACAGCATTACATGAAACATTCCGGACATGGAGTTACTGGCCTCTTTACTGAATTGAGATAGAAAAAGGACTCTTCCCATTACCCTGATTTTGTTGTCGTATTACTCATAGAATAATTTGAAGAACAACTCAGTAATCTGAATGCCCTTGAATAATATAGTTTGATATACAGTGAACTTAAAAAGATAACTTTTCTTGTATTTAAAAATTAATATAAGATCAATTGGTGGTCCTCCACCCTACGCCATTGTACCTTATAATCAGTAGCCGTGACTCCTTATCGCTTTTTTTCTGATGGCAAAACTCTAGTATAGGAAATCCCTACCAACGTCAAAAAATAGATTGCACTGGGCTACCATCAGTACAGTTCAGAGCAGTAGCAACATCTGTCACTGCCTTTTGCTTTTACGGCATCCAAATCTCCACTTGAAACTCACCGAAAAAACTTCAAGAAAGGAGGTATAAAATGAAATATCTCATACTGACCAGAAATATCATTAAACGGCATTTTGGGCTCAGGGCTCAAGCTGAGGAGGAGACCATTTCCTTCGCTATAAATGAAAGCAGCTAGAGTCCAATCTTGCTTCCACTTCATCACAGAAAACAGGGAGAGAAAAATTCACTTTTAATACTTTTCATTTCAGTTCTTTATGTTTCTGTTTCCTTAGGGACTTGCAAGCTTGTAGATAGGCATACATTTTCTGATAAACACACCTCACTGTGCTTTCTTTGCTTTTACAGGTTGAGGTTTAAAAAGTGTTTCTGTGTTCCTTCATCTCTTGTTTTCTCATATGTGCTAATAGAAACAGTAGGGTTGCTGTGGTATCATATGCAAGATATAAACAATAAAACTCTGACTTGGGGTGTTCCTCACTAGTTACCTTGCCTAAATAAATTTATTTACTGTAATTATGACTGATCAAAGCAATGACATTGGGAAACAAAATAAACTGTGTACCCTCAACCTCTCCCAAATATTGATCTTGTTGTCACAAGTGCTATTGCACAGTGTTCTTTTCCTCCATTTCCATAACCATGACAATTCATGTCGAACAAACATTGCCGAACAAACATGGTATCTCTACTATTTGTTGTGTGCTATGGTAAGATAACAAGGTTGATATCCTTGGTCTGGTAGGTTGTGTTGAAACCCTACAAGATTTATCTTTCTAGCATGTCTATATGAACCTATTTTTGGATCATCTCAAAATCTTCAATGAATTTAATCTCACAGAACCTCTGTGAAACAGTAAATGGCTACACTTAACCATTTTATGTGTTTGGGAAGTGAGCGTCACAAAGAATAAGATCAAGATTATTAAAGCTATTAAAATGTCCCTGGACGCAGGAGCACTTAAGAGGCCACTGGTTTAGATGCCTGAGTCTTCCTGAAGTGACAGACCCCAATAACTACAGCACCCATCCGCTTCAAAGCAGAAGCTGGGCTGCCAGCAAACCCAGGAATGATTCATAGTCACCAAACTATTGAATCTCAAGTCCATCCTTCTGTGACTGGTCTTGACTAAAAAATATAGATGTGAAGAATCTGTTCACACAAAATTTTTCCAAAGAAGAAAATGTTGCCATCCTTCTGGGAAGTGCTGTGGATCTGATGAATCTGTTTCTTTTTTCATTGTTGAAACTAGTTTTGTCTAATAATTCCCAATGAGCTCTTGCTCTACAGCATATCAGCTATGTTACTGCAGGATAGTGGGAATTGGCACCTGCTCAGAAAGCTGAATTGTTCTGAAGCAGATCTTTCTTTAGGTCTTTCATTTATGAACCTCAGAAGACCACATTCCAAAAGTTCACTCTGACGTCCTGTTTACATTCAGTAGCAACCTCAGACTAAAGCGAATGTTAAAAAGGGTGCAGAATAGGAAGATAAATCAGCATTGGTGTCGGTTTGTTTTATTTCAATAATGGTCACCATGGAAACAAAGTCACTGACCTAATTCTTTTTATACATATAAGTAAACACCAGGGTTTCCAATTTTCATACATATCATTTTTTGTACCAACAGTTTACCTACCAGAATGTCCATAATGTACTATCTTATTGGGACCTACATTTTTTCCCTAAAGGGCTATTTTTATTTATTTTTTGCCAATTTCATTCACCAGGGAGACAGTGAAAACTCGATACTGTTGTTATAATACCAGACCACTTCTATTTTCACTACACTTACCCTCGCACATAGGCGCAGTAACTGTAAACCAGCAAGCTAATAGGAGTATGATTAGATTTGCTTCAACAGCCGCTTCTGACTCATCAGATTAATTTCAGATTACTTCATTCTGCATTTTTTTTAAATATTGCTCAATTCTACTACACAAGAAGAACATCTTCCTAATGACAAGCTGACTGCCACTGGGTGGACATCTTCTGTTTCCAGTGGAGGAGGTTTTTTCTTTTACCTCCCCAACATGGCACTCTCTAAACAACTTATTACTGCCGACCCAGCTTGTGTCACACTGTTCAGAACCTATGGATATGTTCTTTGCCTGTTGTATTTGTATTATTCACATTGATTCGTATGCACTTAGATAGGCTGTAGGTGTCATGACCCCACAGATAAATGGTTTTAACCAGCTGACACCCAAAGTGGGTGTGAATACATAAGCACAACATGTGCAGACTTGCACAAAGAGAAGGATAATGGAGTTTGCAAGGAATACTGCAAAAACGTCAGGTTGGAGTGCCATTTCTCCTTTTACTGCTGAGCACACAATAACGTCCTCTCCCTAACTCTCTCACGCATTGTCTATGTTGTGTGCGTGCAATGTACTGTGGCCTCAAGGATACCCACCCACGTGTGTGGGAAGAGAGACAAATCATATATGGAACTGTTGAAAAATAAAATAATACAATATTTGATATATTATGGCTCCTGAGATGATGCCCTGTGCTTGTCTCGTCTCAGTAACAGTTAAATAATCTGGCATATTAGCTGCGCGTTCTGGGCCAAATGCACTGCTAGAGTAACTCTAGTGATGTAATACACATATTTTCCTCTCCTTTAAGCAATGTAAATCCATATAATACCATTGAATTTGATGGCATTACTCCAAGACTAAATAGATATAACTATGAGCAGAATTATCTGACTGAACCAAGCTGTTCAGAAAGAAATCAAAGACATGCCAAAGAGAAAGTGCTTTTTATTTTATTGCTGTGTGACAAGCCTGACTGCTCTATCTTTCACAGGCATTTTAGGTTTAAGCTAAAGGAATATGAAGATAGTTGTTTTGAGTCAAGTTCATCTACATCGCTGTTCATAGCAGTCAATATATGCATCTTAACTGACCTGGGAATTGGGTGTTGTCTATATCATCGATCTTCATATGGAGATTTGTTGGATTTCTTTTTTTCAGAAAGGATTATGCCAAAACTTTGGCTGCTGTTATTTCTGCAATCTACTAGGCAAATGTGGTTACAATTTCCTAACTCCCATAGCCCGAATTTACTTAAACTGCTTCATAAACAGAATTTAAACATGCTTTAGCTAGTGCTTGTGATAGATTAAATTTTTCCTCTAATTCACTTCCAAACCCTCTGTTCCCGCTGAGGGCACTGACCTTCCAAATAAATAAAACATGTTTTGTTTCCGTGCTCTGTATCTCTCTCAATGGCCTGCAATCTTTCAAACTTTCCTTCCCCCTCCTTCTCTTGGGTTCTGCTGCCGTTTCCCACTGATGATACCGGTGTGCAAGCTTCCTTACTGGGTAACGTTGGGCAAGTTTAACCGCTGCTGTTCACTGAAGGAAGATTTCTGTAATGACGTCCGCCCGTTTTTACAACAGCAGCCTGGGGAGCCTGAACACAGCAGTCAACAGCTTGTGGGATTAAACAGGAAGAGGAAAAATAATTAAAAAAAAAACCAACAAACCACCACCAACTGCTTCAGTCTTAATACACTCCGATGATTTTTGTTATCTTGAATCACTGGGATATAAATGAGGCTTTCTCCTCATTTTCTAGCTTTTAATATTTCAATGTTCAGTCCAGAGCTGCTGTCACTGTGATTTTATTTTTCAACTTTAAAACATTTTTTTTAAGGTTATTTGATATTTGTACCCTTCAACTGGTCAGGGATACAGTATGAGAGAACGGGTGTGGGGATATAAATGATGGTGGCTCTTCAGTGCCAAGCGGAGCGCACCCGTAGTGTGTTGGCTGCATAGTATCCCTGCATAAAGTAAAAATCCATTGAGAATACAGTCTGTAAAAACAGTGCCATTTTACTTCATAGCATCAGTTCTTAATATATTTAGAGTAATATTTGTTTATTTCAAGAACAAAAATTAACACACACTACATTACGGTTGCACAGTCCATTAAGAGTCCCAGATTGATGGGACCAGTTGCGTAATAAGTTTTCCAAAGTAAAACCATCCTGAAAAGTGCATTGTGTTCCAGGCGACTGCATGGGGAACCCAGAGTATTCTACATCCTGCCTCAGAGCGAAGAGTTAGCCAAATTTTAACTGTGGGAGTTAGTTTGCTTCAGAAAGAGTTTTTATTTCTTTGTCAAGTGGAGTTTGCAAATAAGAAGTTAAAGTAAACTAAATTAAAACAGGATAAAATAAAGTACCCTTTCTTTAATCACTATGCTAAATCTGATACATCAACCACCCACATAAACAGAGAATCTTAATTTTAAAGATTTAGAATTCTAAATATAGGCACTGTTAAGAGAAGCAATTTCAGAGAGAGTGAAAGAAAAGTCCAGGTCAGAGACGGAGTATGTGTAGCAATAATATCTCTTTAGAAATATGCTCTCCCTCTGGTTTTGGCCACCCTCCAAAATTCTACTTCTGAGACATCCCAAACAATGGAGACGTTATAACGAGAACCCGTGGAACAGTGTCCTGCATCGTGCTGATGGTTTATAAAAGAGCGGTTTGTCTCAGCTAACCGTTCCAGGTATATAAAATTAATGGTCTCAAAAGACAAGTAAATGCTTACTGCACACAGCAAACACATTGCAGAAATCCACTTAGATGGTACTAACTTTCCATTAATTTTCTCTGCACCTTGCCAGAATAAGCAGGCAGCCGGCAGGGTACTCCCGTGTGTAAGCCCAGACCTTGAAAGTGTTGGTTCCTACAGGCAGATTCCTCACACCGTACTTAAAAGTGCTTAAATGAAAATGATCAGGTTTTCAAAATGGTGAGACACGCAGTTGCCATGGACATCAAGGAGATTGGCAGCTTGTAGGCAAGCCAGGTACCTCCTCTTTGGGCACCTAACTATGGCGTAGCTCTGGCTGCTCAAACTTAAAAATCTTGGTGCAAGTCTGGATCTACAGGACTTTAGACTGCTTAAAGGTTTTTGGCTTGATTAGTGATTTTTCTATTAAAATTGTGGAGATGATGCATTCCCAAATTTAGAGGTTTTCTCGTTTATGCAAAGACTTCTTATCCTCTTGCTCCCTGAAAATTTAAGCCATGCTGGTGTGAGTACCTTATACCTCCTCACCTGCAAGTGTGCCAAAGGGATTTCACTGAGTTGGGAGTTAAGCAGTAGAAGCTTGTGTTGGTGGTTGGGGGGTGGTTGGGTTGAGCAGCCCTACTCGGCTGCGGGGGACATACATCCCTGTCTCTGGATGGTCATCTGGAGAAGTTCTTCCTCTGCTTCCCAGGGCGGCAACTTCCACTAAGGCTGTGAGATAAATGTATTTTATTTGTAGTTTGGAGCTTTAGGATTTATTTTGTTAATCAATCAGCTGAAGGTAAATTAAAAAGCATGGTCTGTTAAAGCCTCTGTGTAGGTGGATGGTGATCCACCCCAAGGAAAAGCCTGCTTCCTTTTAGCAAGGGATCTCCTTCTACCTTCTCCCACTCTTCCCCTTGCCCCCTGCGCAGGTGAGGACAGCCCAAATGGCAGCCAGAGGCACTTGGCAGATCTCAGGAAGGCAAACTACAAAGGGAAATTCCCGTGAAGCTGGGAATTTGGCAGTGAGGACTGGAGTATCCTGACTTGAACTTCAGGGAGTTAAGAAAAGACCTCTGCTGAAGCTCAGACGCTAGTCAATGTGGATGCCTGACACGGTCATCTCTTCTTCCTGAGTCATTGCTGGTTTCTCTTTTCTAGTCTTTTAAGTTCAAACTGAAGACCATGTTTCGTAAGCATTTGCTTTCCTTGGCAGACAAGGGTATACAAGGGCGCATGTGCGTTACTAAATCAACCAAAAGACATTACACGCCTGTGACAGTGGGTTACAGAATGAGAGTGACCTCTCATTGTACCAGCAATTTACGCATAAGCTTTTTTTAAACCCCATCTCCCACTGAACTTGGTGTCTCTCAGAAAGCTGCTAGGATGAACAATAACATTAGCTTAGAATTTACATTTAAAAATTTTGTTTGAAGACTGTTCACTTATTTTTCTGTGCCATTACATCAAGTTGCTGGTATTGTCAGATGATATTTTTTACAAAAAAAGTTCCCATTTCAGTTCTTATCCAAAGTCCTTCAGGTCTCTGGAAGAAGTAGGAAGTGATAAAAAAAAATTGAAATGATTAAGCATACTGTTTACCAGATAAAAACAAATTGAATGTGCATGAAGTGTATCATCCCCAATTATTTAAAAGTAGATACAGTTCTTCCTTAAAGAAAACAAAGTTATTTTTATGATTTTTGCAGGTGTATTTAATAGACATAACCCAGAAAACCATTTTATGTATGAATCCGTGCTTGTACACATTATTTCAAGGACCTAGCCACAAGAAATAACTAGCTTGTTTTACGGGCCAGTTCAAAGACAAAGGATTCATCCACCTATATATTTATTAATTCAAAATGCAAAAATAACTTTATTTCTGTCCATGGATTTTATTCCCTTTTGTGTCTTCTTGACAGGGGAAAGCTTAATAGTATGTTAGAAGCAAATAAAAAGCCTAAGGTTGATGAGGAGACGAGTCTGTGGTTTGACACATGCAAGTTGCAGTTTATGAGTTAAGAGAAACATATCTTCCCCTGTATGCTGAACAATCATATGATGTTTTATGAAAGAAATCTCTGATGTTTTTCTTCTGCCTCTTGCACTTGTCCTGCAGGACAAAACCAGATGCATCAGAGCAATGCCATGGGCTGCATTTCAGCACTCGTACCTTTGCATTAAAACGTCGCATCAGTGTATGGTAAGTTCCACCACTACTTTGTAACTGATTACTATCATGTATTGACGAATCTTGTCATACTCTTTGGCATACATCCAAACCTTCCGATACACAAAGTAATGATGATCTCTTTGATGTAATTTGAGTTTTGCTGGCGTAAAATGTGGACAGTTCAACAAATTTAGAAACGGAGGGTAGTCCGAGCTTTGCAGACCTTATTCTGGTGCTTGTAGAATGCCCTCCGAGAAGAAGGAAATATAATTTACAGGGGGGTTCCATACAAGGGGCTTGCAGTTTCTACTGTTCCCAGGAGATGGCATACATCTTTTGGAAAAAAATGTCTGCTCACTTCCTAAAGGAGCAGTGAGGTGTAGGAGGAAATACTTCAATGCACCATTCAGTCCTGCGATTTCCACTTGAAAAATTGAAAGTCAGTTGGCAAACCCCTTGGGATTTAGGAGAGGTGGAATGGGGATTGCCATCCACAGAGGAGGGTTTGTATGAATAGCTCAGCAGGAGGAGGGTGAAGAATCCCCACCCAGCAACCGCATTTTCTTTGTGGCATAATATATGTAAGACTATAATACAATGCCCTCCTACTTTCATCTTTCTATATTGCCACTCATCAGCATTACAAAGAATGTAGCTATTAAAAGAACTGCCTCTTGGCACCCAAAAGCCATAGCACTGTATTTTCTACAACAAAAAAACCTCGAGCCTCTATTATTTGTTTTGCTACATTTGCAGCAGTCTCCCCATTAAGCTTGCTTCTCACAGCTCCCTGATCTCATTCCCTGTTGGATCTAGATCAGACACACAAGAGGTCAGGCTGACTTTCAAACCTTCTTGAGGGCTGGCAGGCATAGAAAAGTGAAACAGTAATAAGGATTAAAAAGTTCTCAGATGGGTCTACCAATGTGGAAAGCCCCTCCTTTCCCCAGACTTGCCACCCTCTGGAACCCTTGGCGTAAACACCGGAGCCAGATTTATCAAGAGAGCTGGTATTAACCCCTAGTTATTCAGGCCAGCGCTTGCAAGCATGGGGGTCTGTCCTGAAGCTTCTACAAATATGCTCTTAGGCACTTCAGCGAAGTTTTCAAAGGTCCTGTGGCTCCTGCTAATGGACTAAGATTGCCACCAATTTCTTGTGGTGATCCCAAATCTTGGAAGTGCAGTCTGAGGCAGTGAAGGGCCATCAGCCGCTGCTCTCGTTACTGACACACCAGTGCGTGTAGGTGTTTGTGGTAATTGGGAATTAGTACGTCATGATGCGTGACACTGCCTGCATGTTCAAAGTTACATTAAAAAAAAAAAAAAGATTAACAAACCTTTGCTGAAAGGGAAGCAATGTGACCAGCAGCAATGGCTACAAGAACCAAAATCTAATCTATCAGCAGTCACCTCCCTACCTGCTGACAGCCAAGGCAAATGTAGCTGCAGCGGAGAAAGCAATGCATTGTGCCAGTTGCTGAAGGAAGCTGCAGCCAGAAGGAAAATTACAAATATTTAAGAACTGGTTGTCCAGCTACTGCAGCAACCAGCATCTTCACCACACATTGCAGTCCAGTGATCAGCTTGACTGCAAGCAGGGTCAGGTCTAAAATTCATCACAGGGGATGTGTGAGGTTCCACACCTGCGTGTTGCAGGCCAACATGCTGGGCACAGGACTGGGACTCCCGATTCATCAGGTTCAGACTGTTACATTGCAGGCAACCTTGGCACTGATTGGTGGGAGCATAGAGAGGGGGTTGCAAATTAAAGAGGGCTATACCTCTCAACATTTGCTGCCAGGGGTTGCATGTGCTCTTCGTTATGTGATGGGTACATGGTTGCACCTCTCCATTCCTCCCATGAGCACCAGAGCTGGAGCCGTTCCCATAGCCGCTATATAAAAGCCCCTAAAGAGGATACATAACTCCAGATCTCCCTAGTTTGTTACTGTTGCCATTCATGGGGAACAACTTTTAGTTAAAGCCTTGCTCCTCAGAACAAGGCTCACTTGCGTCACTGCCTGGATTGCCCAGCTCTTACAGGTCTTCCTTCAGCTGCAACCAGTGACTCTGGAGCCTGAATTTAAATGCACAAAGAGTGCAACAGGCGGCCTGTCTTAATTCCCTGAGGCAGCCAACCCCCTAACTGGAGCCCTCAGTGCTGGTGACAGTGTGCTGTTGGGGCATCCATTTTGTACGCCTAACTGGAGAATGGCCCTTACTGTGCGTCGTGGTCTCCCACCAGGTGGGATGCTCTGATAATTGTTGGTGTGCTCAGGTGCCTGGCCTCCAGTCACCAGAGAGAACTTGGCCCCTGAAAGACACACTGGGAGATCTTAAAGCAACTTGAGAGCAGGCTCCTCTCAGCCTGCCTTTTCCCACTGGCTTCCACACGGCAGAGGTGGGGCTGGTTTCAGACTTCGGGAGTCACAATGGATCCGAGATGAGCCTCTGCCAGCTCCACTAAAATAAAAGTAAGTGAAACAGCTGGTAGCAGGTAAGTGGTGTATTTTTGAAGTTCCTGGGGGATGTTTGAAATGCACTTATCTTGACATTAGCGGATAGTTTTAAAAGAGCTCCCTGGATTTACTGTAGTCAGCTGTTTGCTTATTCTACCAAATAAATATAAGACACTGCTCTTCAAGAAATGAAAGGTTAAATTTGGATGCCATCCACAGGAAATGGGAGCGTAAGGGTGAGTGTGTGTTTTGAAATACGGATGTTACAATTCCCATTCTAGCTTGCAAAACAAACCCCAAGCCCGTACTATGTCACTTTAATGATTTATAAGCACATCTTTTTTTAAAAAAATGACTTATTCCGTTCCTCATGATGGCTTTCTGGTATACGTGAGGCTCAGGGGCCTGCTTGTTTCTCATGCTGCAGAGATTATTGCTTTTGCTGATGGCCAGACCATGGCTGCCCGGGAGCAGGTGTGCGAGTGAGGGGAGGTGGGGAAGCTCAAAGCCTTCGTCTCCTCGGGTAGGTATTCAACAAGCAACAATCTGCAATTGCCTCTTGCAGTCACCAGTTCAAAAAAAGCAGGTGAGCCACACCACCAGTTGTATCAACATGGTTCCAGTGGGGTAAATGCATTTCCCTCCAACACTGCCCGCTGGGCTGGTTTGGAGATGTTTGTGCTGTGTCTTGAGATGTCTCAATGAAAAGTAGCTGCTGCAAGCACTGGGGTAGCCTTCGGCAGAGAAAATCATCTGGCTCCTTGGACTGACTGACTCTCCTCCTTTATTCACAGGAAGAGAAATTCTTCCTTTCTGTTAATTTGAAAGGACTGGGTCTTTCAAGCCTATCCATCCGGTCTGCTCCATTGCTCAGGCCCTCCGACACCTGGAGCTTGATTTCAGGAGGGCTGGACACCCAGGGCTGCACAGGGGCTGCCAGCTCTCTGCTGCTCAGAAAACCAGGAAAAGTGCGGCCTTAGGAATTTTGCCATCTAATTGGGGAGAACAGGAGCAGATTTAAATGTAGACAAGCACATGCAGAAGCACGAGTGGAAGAAAAAGTGAAAATGAGCTCAAGGACATACAGACAGGGAATTACTAAAGCATCGATTAATCATTTAAGATTTACTCGTAACAACACCAAAATGAAACAAACCAAAGGAAGGTGTTTCTCCTTTTTCTTGGATTAATGCAATAGCTAAAACATACTTAATATATCATTAAGTTTCAAAACTGAAGTTTTCTGACAGCTTGCTGTCTATTTTTTCTGTGAGATTTACTGCTCTTTAGAGCTGAAATATGCAAAGGAGGACTTTTATTTCATTATAAAATGGTTATAAATGGTTTATCTCTGTTGACTTCACCAAAGCTACGGTATATTGGTATGTTTTTTGAATACCTGACCTAATGGTCTAGAAAATCTTTGAGGAGACCGGCACTAAAACCTGCTTCCAAATGCAGGTACTGCAACAGTTTTTCTAAAGACTAAGAAATGTTCAAGGCTGTAAGAACAAAGCTTGCAAAATGATGAGGGTATTTCCAAGGACAGAATACACTTTACCGCCCCCCCCCCAACTAAAACTCTTCTCGTTGAAATGCGTGTATATTTTTCATGACTTATCCCGATTCCTTTTTTTAAGAAAGAAGTTGCTCGGCTTAGGTGCTAAATGCTGGTCTTTCCCTTTAATGTTCTGTGCAGAATCATGTTACAAGAGAATTAGAAACTTTCAGGGCCTCAGCCCTCTCAGGACTGAATTGACAATGATTAACGTCATCATTTCAATGATTGCCACTTTACCCATCTCGCAGATACCCTAAAGGTTTTCTTCCATCGTGTAACCACAGCTGAACGCTAAAAATGCTTTCTGCTGTAGGAACAGCTATCTGAAGATCATTTTCATTTCTCCTTTTCACGTGCAACTGTTTACTCCATTCTCAGAGTAATGCTAAAAAAAAACGGTGGTAAAAGCAGAAATGAAAGCAGTTGCAAAAAGAAAAAAAAAAAAAGAAAACTGTTTCAATTTGGTTCAAATTGAGACTTTTAGGGTTAACTCTGGCTGTGGAAAACAGCAACAGCCAATCTCAGGGGCAGAAGAGTGAACAAGAAGATGCACTGCGCTTGTCACCAGGAGAGTTACTGGCCTCTATTCAGAGGGAACATCTGCCAACAACTGGATCCGATCAGGGCAGAGTTAGCCGGATACAAAAACAATTCTGTTAATCAATTGTTAAGGACCAGGCAGGAAAAAGTTACAATTTGGTCTTGGAGCAGTCACTGCGCCATAAAACTTCCTTGAGAATTGTTTGATATTTCTTCCGCAGTCTAAATGTTTTGATTACCAAGGCAGTGTTTTCCCATGAGGCATATCTTAAAGAGATGTGGTGCCAGGACCAAGTGGGATGAGATGATAAAATACAAGAAGTTGGAACATGAGAAGTTTGAAACTCAGCTGTGAAAATGTTTATTGGATAAATGTTTACTCTGCTGTGTGCTCGTATTTATTTTTCTTTCGAACCTTTGAGTCTCCTTACTGCTTCACCGAGACAATTAATTCTCTTTGGAAAACATGACATGGTTAATTAAACAGGTGAGAGAAACTAGTTTCTCAACTGTCTGGAGATTCAAAGATCCAATTGCAATTTACAAAGAATATATTACAGTTGTCAACATCATGTGAATCCTGGATTGTCTGAGAATGATAAACACATGAATGCTGCAGAAAATACCCTTTAGAAACCTGAGATCTTACTCATCAAGGCCAGTCCTCTGCTGTTCCAGGTGGTCACAGCACACTGTGCTTTCCATGAACAGATTGTGCTTCGTCTTATAAATACCTAAGGATTTTGCTCCTTTTTTCTTTCTAGAGGCTGGCTGCTCTGAAACCGCACTACGCTGGTGGTTGGGAAACAGATTCTAAATCCCCTGGCTACTTTGTAGCCATTTCTTCTTGTGCCAAAATTGTTCTTAGCTTTAGTAGCCTGTCTTGCTCCCTGATGTTAGTCCTCATGATATATTTATGAAGATATATTTATGTTCTCTTAAGTTTTCACCTTGCTGGCCTGAACAAGGCAAGCTTGGGGGCACATCTTTGTGTGGAGGGCGGTGCGGTGGCTTTGTGCGTGTGAACCAGCCCTGCTTGGACCTCATGGCATGGCCGCTGCATCTTCTCTCTGTCCCTCTCACTCACAATTCTTACCCAGCACCAGGCACCAGCAGGGGCTCGAAGAGTTGCTGAAGAGGGCAGCTGAATCCAAGCCCTCATAAAAATGGCTTGAAAAGCTAGCACTTTGACAGTGAACTTGGGCCTGCATTCTGCAGAAGGTAAATCTAGAAAATGGTACAGAAATTGCCTGATGGGGCTATATAAATGAGTCTATACTCCCTGAGGCAGAGCCTGTTACTTACCCTATTTTTGCCTTACACCTAGAACGGTGTGGCCTTGACCAGTGGCCCTTCAGTGCTACAGCGACCTGGGCGTTAAGTATTAATAGCTTCCAACAGCAGGGAGTTTTTAACCATGCTATGCTACCTCTTGTACCAAGGAAGACCTGTGTGCTTAGCTTTATTTACGGCGGGAAGGACTTAACCAGGACAAAGAAGGCACTGGTCTGGGTGGGGAATGAGATGAGAATACTTCGGCAGTGAACTTTCTTTCCTATGCCGATCAGTAAGATGTGCGGCTTTTTGCCTCTCATGAGTGACTGCAGACTTTCTTTCATGGTTTTACACACAGAGAGAGCAGGCAACTATGTGTAAATTCTTTACATTTGACTATTGTTTAATGCGTGTTTTATTTTACTGTTTTTAATGTATTATCTGTAAACAAGCACTACTGTTTGGCCAACTGTTATGTTTTGTTTAAGGTTACTTAAGTCTCAGTTATTTGTGGAATGCTCCTATATTCCTTTGGGCAGTCAGTGCATAACTCACAATTATCTAATTTTTTGGGGGAAAAAAATATCTCAGATCACTGTTATGCATCTTTTACGTAGCTGTTAAATATTATCAGACATACATATTCACTTCAACCCCACCACATCTGCAATTGTGGTTGAAAGTAAGAGGTTCTCTCTATAGCAACCAGTGCATGTTCAGTTTTTTTGTCTTAAAATACCAAGAGCCAGATTTTGCTCTCAGATCCTCAGTCGTTTCAGTTTTTTCTGATTATTTTATTTTCTCGAGAGTGAATAAAGTGGAAAAAGATATTTTTCCACTACATGTGTCTCAAGATCAGTCTGATTTTGGCAACTTTCTGAACAAATAGTTTGCTGATTTTCCTCTCAATCCAAAATGTATTAACGGATCTTCAGGAGGGGTTCTGCTTCGAATAGGTCTGGACAGAATTAGTGACGATGAAATGTTTACTGCAGTAGATTCTTTCTGCGGAGCCTTTAGAACTAATTCCAAATGCATACACAACTGCGGACTTTTAATTGGATAATTCTTGCCTGTTGACTTTCTTCCAGCTTTATCCTGTAAGGCAATGTGTGTCAAGATTTCAGAGTTACTTGCATATCTGTGCATTCTTATTTTTCATTCGTACGTGTAAACAACTATTTGCCCATGCAAAATGGGTCCTTAGATGTGCAAATACTTGATCTTCTTGCATAAATATTTTTTTGCAAGCAGATCTGTTTACAAGGATGACTACATGAAATACAGATATGTTTGAAATTAAATGAAATACAATTAAATACAGATCTGTTTACACAAATGGCTACATACGCAAAAAAAGGACCTTTAACTCCGAGACTGGGGACTTCTGTCTCATATCGTCTCTTAAGTTTGTTGTATTTCTTTATGTATGTGGAACTGCCTCACTAATAAAGTAGTTTTAACAGTGAACCTAGTAGATATACCAACAAAACACCTAAGCATGCGCTTAACTTTAGTGGAGTTTAAGACCCAAGCAAGGTTAAGCACATGCTTCAGAGCTTTTCTGAATTGGACCCACATTTAGATCCAGTGCTCTACGTTTTTCCAGGCTTCCCAATTTCCTACACTGCAAGAGAACCAAATTTCAATGGAAAAAGTTTATAGAGGATGCAGCATTAGGTGTTGTCAGATATATTTTATAGCCAGATTCCTTTTGTAGTCAAAGCTGATCTGAGTAAGGGCTGAGAAATTCAAACATGTGCTGTGCGCTGTATCTAGCATTTCCATAGTTGTTAAGGAAATGGTGATCCTATTGATCTGCACATTATCTTGCAGTTCTCCAAAAATGAAGTCTGTGACACTTACCTCTCCAGAAAAATTTATGCATTGGCCTTTGAATGTTATTTGACAGCACAAATATTTATGTTTAATTTAACTCACCAACCTATTAAGTGGGAATCACATTATTCACGAATAATCAATGTTCGACTGGTGGTCTGGGGTGCCGAGAGCTATTTCTGAAGAACATTACATTTGTCCTCATTTCAAACTGGGATAGATAGTTATTGTAGAGCAATATTGCAGACGATTAGTTATGCAGTATTGTTTTGTCACAGGCCGAGGCCTGAGCAGGGGGGCTCCGAGAAACCACGTTTCCCTGGTGTTGACGTGTCAGAAGGGAATCTGCACTCCTTGACAAATGGTGTTTCCCGTAGGTTATTGGTGCACAAGACAATTGCTCTCTTCCAGGAGTCTTTTGGGAAATAGGGAATGCCTGCAGTACAAGGGTGGGAGAGCCCCGGAGTCCCTGTGACTGTTTCAGTTTGCCCTCAGGTATGGCATACAGAGGGGTAGGGCAAACCTACCTTCTGTCTTCTGTCATCCTCACTATGGTTTTCTACCAAGCTTTTTACTGCTGTACCTGTGCTTCCCATTCCCGGCTCTCCCTTGTATTACCGTTACAAAATGAATGTGGAAATCCAAAACCTTGACCCTGGGACCTGGAATTTGTTGGCTCTGCTGGACCAGGAAGGGCTGAAGATATTTCATAAACTTAGAAAGAACCAAGAACACCTGATCAGCTTTATATTTTGTGATGGTGACTTTAATGGCACTTAAAATTAGAAGTCAAGTCTCATAATACTATTGCATAAGGGAAACAAAATGCTTCTGGTTAGAACTATTTCAATTTTCCATTTACATGGCAAGTTTGTACCTATTTTTATACCAAGTTGTTCTCCACCTTTGCTCTCCCCCATCTTTTTGCTGGTTCATATGTGATCACTGATAACTTAATGCTAGAGAGATTACTTTATTTGTACTGCAGATACATCTTTAATCTGCATGCTATAAATATGTATAGTAGGCTCAGCTTTTAGAAGTATAACCTTTTATAAGGCTTTAATCAGATTTGGACCTTCTTGCAAATATTTTATCTCTATGTTGTTTAAGTTTAGTTCTGACTTGGCAAAACTTTTGCGCATTTGGCCCACTTTTTTAAAAAATGTGCAAAATTTTCTGCGCTAAATGGTTTAACTCCCTGTACGCTTCCAAAACGCCACTTAGTGAAAACCAACCACAAAGACAAACCCTGTTACTCAGCAGTCGCGTTTAAGATAGCAAAGATCAGCTTCCATGTGGACAGGGCCTTCGGATCAAACAGGAGGAACGGGCTAAGAGCTTGTATGACTGCGAACAGATGAAACCACGTGACGGGCTTTATTGCTGGTGAAATCTGTTTCCACTTGCTGCCACCCACTAATTTGACAATAGATTGCATCATGTGGTTGCAGCAACTGAGATGACAAGCAACCATTTTAAACTGCTTTCCTTAAAGGGGAAAACACCCTATAAAAGCAGTGGAACAGAGAGACAGTGTTGCGAACTTATTTTAAATTTTAGGTAAATCCAGTAATGTATGCTGCAGTAGATTAAATTTAACATAATCCAAGTATTCAGCGAGGAGCTGAAGTATAAGCCAAAATTTGTTCATTGAGAGATTATTCTTAGTGGACAAAGACAGCTAGGAGGTTTGTTAAGAGTAATTTAGCTCATACTAGAATTGCAATTACCACCTAAGTGCTGTATGGGAAATGCACAACATTTTTCAAAGCAGAAAAATAAATAATAATGAACCCTTAGCTTAAAAGTGCGATTCTCTCCGTGTTCTTTTCTTGTAAAGAAAAATCTACATTTCAAAGGAATATTTTCTTACATATGGAAATGCTTATTTTCTAGCTACTGAAGATCTGCCAGGAAATATTAGAGAATATCATGTTCAGAGTTTTAGAAGGCAAATTGCTTCTGCATACACAGTATCTAGCAGACAGCTTTATGGTGCTCTTTACCTGTCTGTCATAACATCATCAGTTTTTCCAAAGTACCTGAAGCCTCTGAAAGTTAAGAATTGTAGCAGTGTGACACATGTATTTAGCAATGCTAAACTGATTAGCAAGTAAATATAAACAACAGATTTATGTGCTGTAAACCCAATTATTAAACGTTCCTTGATGGAGGGGAAAAAAACCAACTTCGAAATGAAATACTTTCATCAGCCTAAGAAGATGGATTTTAAAGAGCATTTATCAAAGCATAGATAACATGGCCGCGCACTTTTAAAAATGAGTTTCAGATGTACTTTATTGTCTTAGTTTATATCCCAGGAAAGCAGGGAGGGCCACCTTAGCTGTTGAAGATTTGGCTTTTTAGATATAAACACTGACTTTAAAACATCTCAGCAGCATTTTCAGATTGTCACAGTGAGCAGAAACATCCATGTTGTTAGCCAGATGGGAAATTTCATATGCGTTTCTTAAAGCGGTTAATTTTCTTCTTCAGTGCAGAGAAGCCAAGAGCTAATGCTGAGGTCTGGGGACATACTTTCAAATGCTTTTTGTGTTAAATCCTGTGCACCCAGAAAGCCCTACTCTTTTATTTATTTGTTTGGGTTTATTTTAGAGAGAAACCAGCACATTTCTGTCGGTTTATTCTCAATCTGGTTTAAACTATTCTGGTATTCTGACAGAAAAAAAAATTCTTTGAAACTTCCAGGATAATTTGAAAAACCATTTCGGAGATAAAAACTGAGCTCTCCTTAGATTTCATATTGAGACAAGTTTTAACTGATTGAGTAAGAGCTGTAGAAAGGCCCCATGGTCATACCTTTGAGGAAGTTTTCATCACCACTGCATTTACCACTTATTCAGTCCCCCCATTAGTTTGACAAATCACGAAAGAAAATAGCTCTTGTGCCTCTGTCTGTTTGCCCTTTGGTTTCTTTCATTGCCAGAACATTTTTCTGCTTGCTTTTGATTGACTCTGAATTACAGAGTTGAGATCAGTTTCATTTATTGGGTCAGCATCATGAAAATAAATTGCTGCTGCTGTTGGTACCTGTGAGGGGGCAAGCCCAGAGTCCTGCCCCAATCAGGCTGCCAGCGTCTGCTCACCAACGAGGGCTGCGCTGAATTGCAGCCATCCTGGGGAGCGCCCCCAAAGGCAGCAACAGCCCAAGGCTGCTTTCCACAGAAGGAGGGAAATTAATTCAAACCCAAAGGTTTTTGAGGAGACTGCTCTTGCAGGGCAGACAGATTGGGGTGAGGACAGATAGTGTCCCAATGTACTCAGCCCTGGTGAGGCCCCACCTCGAGTACTGTGTCCAGTTTTAGGCCCTTCACTACGAGAAGGACATTGAGGTGCTGGAGCGGGTCTGGAGAAGGGCAGTGAAGCTGGTGAGGGGTCTGGAGAGCAAGTCTTATGAGGAGCAGCTGAGGGAGCTGGGGTTGTTTAGCCTGGAGAAAAGGAGGCTGAGGGGAGACCTTATCGCTCTCTACGGCTACCTGAAAGGAGAGTGTAGAGAGGTGGGGGTCAGTCTCTTCTCCCAAGTAACAGGTGATAGGACAAGAGGAAACGGTTTCAAGGAGTGCCAGGGAGGGTTTAGATTAGATATTAGGAAAAATGTCTTCACTGAAAGGGTTGTCAATCATTGGAACAGGCTGCTCAGGGAAGTGGTTGAATCGCCATCCCTGGAGGTATTTAAAAGACGGGTAGACGTGGTGCTTAGGGACATGGTTTAGTGGTGGTTTTGTCAGAATTAGGCTGATGGTTGGACTTGATGATCTGAAAGGTCCCTTCCAACCTAGGCAATTCTATGATTCTATGAGGAGTCAAGAGAAGTGCCAAGTGGAATTTGAAAATGAAGCGCATCGAAACTGTGCTCCTTGGGCATGCAACCATCGTAATGCACTTGGTGTTCACACTTAAATTTTAAAAGCGGATTTTAGCAAAGTTCAGAACACCAAAATTTCCTCATACACCATAGCTGTGAAAGCACATTTTTGGAAAACGACAACTGAGGAAAGTCCTCACTGGCTTGGAAACCAGAATTTTCAGAAACCCTTGAAAATCCCAAAGCTTTATTTTTTAATCAATAAAACCAGAAATCCTGCCTGGAAAAGCCCACAGATTTTGTAGGTTAACAGAAAAAGAAACAAACCACAAAAGCAGCTCTTTCCCAACTGCTGTTTCTACATGGTCTCATGAGGGGGTTTTGAGCAGGTGAAATGCAATTGGAAAGGGGGCAGAAAACCCAGGGTTTCCTACTCCATGTGAAATTACTTGTGTTCACAAAGAGGAATTGTGGCCATCTTACAGAAATGCCACCACACCAAACGCCTTTAAACAATGATTGACGTCTTGGTGATACCTTTACCTGCAGTCTACCAATTTGTGTGCTTCCACAATGCTACCAGGTTTAATGCTAATGATTAGTACGCACATAATTCAAAGCAATACCAGCATTAACCATGCTCAGCTTGGCATTCAGACAATGGAGGAAAATAAGGTGTAATTTTCAGTTCGGTAAAAGACCCATGAAAAACTGGAGAACAAAATGACATGCTAACTTCCCTTTAACGAATATAGTGTTCAAATGACTATTTAAGAAATAAAGATTTTGCATATCCTATCATGAGATCGCTATGCACCAGATAAAATGGCATAACTGATCAAGAGATGACTATGATCCAGTTTTATTATGGGTAGACTAACCTCAAAAGGTTCAGCAGATCTTTTCAGTTCACAGAGGATAAAATTACCTATGTGCTTATGAAACCTTTAGTCAAATCTCTTCCAAGACAACAGAACTACTACTCATGCTTACAAATCTAGCCATGTGTAGAAGGATTCTTAGGACCCAGTACTGTTTGCTCCAGTTCCTAAGAGGGAAATAACATGAATGTCATCCGAAGTAACTCCAGGATGAACGTGTTTTGAGGTAGAAAACCCAAAAGCAAGAAAAAAAGATAATTATGTCTTCAAATCACTGCAAAAATTCTTGAAAGAGAAATTTTGGAGATCCTTTTGCAGCATAAAAATTTGTTCCATTTATTCACTGTCACTTATCTTTCATGATGAACAAAGCCATATGTACCTCATGCTTGGTTTTTTGCGTATTTCATCCTTTACAGGTCTTTATATTCTACAGTCCTATGAGATTCAGCACTACTGCTACAGTGGTTCAAGGATGTGTCTAGCGTTTGAAAATGTCAGCTTCGATCTTTGCTGGACTTCGTATATAGCCTTGCTGACTGTGTCTCTTCTTGAAACTGTCTTCAGTTGCTAACTATGCACTTGTGTTTGCTTGGGTTTTGTCTTTTTGGGGTGCATGCAATCCTGACATGTCAGACAGGTGCTCCAGCCTTCCGTCTCCTGCTGTCTCTTCATGGAGCTGTCATGGGCCTATCTCTGGGAAGTGTTGCTTTGCACCACGAGGAAACCTTGTTCCTCCCAAGAACTGCAGGGCCTTTGGGTCAGGTCCTCCAATTCCTTTCATTCAGATTCCTAATTCAACCAAATCTCAAACCCTATATACCATAAACTATACTCATCAGCTTGGATGGGAAAGGATTGGTGGAGCCATTTCAGTTTTGGAGACAGACCCAGGTCCCCTTGCTCACGTGGCACTGACAAAAAGAAGGTGTTACAGGCAGGAGCCAGCAGTCAGAAGCTGCTACAGGTATCCAGTGACCAGCTGCATGGGAGTGAGTGGCCCATCTGGGCTGCTGAAAAGAGCCCCAAGCAGTCTGTGGTGCAGGTATGGGACCATCATCCAAGACTGGGATTTTGAGCTCTGGAAAGCAGCATTCCCACCTTGCCTAAACTTCCTCACCTAAAGGCAGCACGACGAGATTCAGGCAGCAGTGCAGAGGCAGTGGGGTGAGGAAAGGAGGAAGGCTGCACCTCCTCTCAGTTACTCTGTCAGTCTGTTTTGTCTGAGGAAAAGCTAGAGAGGAAGCTGACATCACCAAGATACCAAAGACCTTTAAGCCAGCTTTGCTTAAGGGAACTGAAAGAACTGAAAATCACTGACTGATTCACTGAACTGTCCTGAGGTTAGAATTTAGGAGATGCTTTGATTTTTTTTCTTTTTCTTTTCACCTTCTGAGCACCTACACAGAAATGGCACTGGTGAATCATTAGGGTATATTTCACTAATTAATCTGGGAAGCTGCATGACTTACTGAAAAGCCACAAAAAGACATTTTATCCTAGTCGGTATATACAGACATTTAGATGCTGTTGCAGCACTGACTGTGGTTCTTAAGGTCTCCTTTTCAGTCCTCTGACCACCTTTTCACTCCTCTCAGTGTAGCGAAGAATGGTTTATTTAGTCTCTGGGCTGGTGGGAGGCAGTAGAAGAAGGTATGGTGGTCAGACAAAAAAGATGGTGGAAATGATTTATGATTAGGCCAGATGTTAATAGGCTCAAAACCTTAGTCTTAATACTGCTGATTGTTGTTTAACAAAATGTTTATGAGTGTTTATAAAACTGAGAAATTCCATCAGGTGGAATAAGAAGGATTTAGGAAATCTAAGCACAAAGGCACTTGCCAAAACCTCTCCAAGGCCCGTGTGGCTGATGCCAAGGAGAAGAGCTGGACAGCAGGAGATGCTTTCCTAATATGCAGTGTGTGGCCAATAATAACTGTTAAGAACTTTTATTAATCTTACTGAGAAGCTACATATTTGTGGAATTGCTGTTTATTTGCTTCTTCTTGTTCATTTGATCTCGTACTTATTCGCTATATCTCATTTTTAAGGGAAAAAATTCCTGTCTGCATACCAAAATAAGACCCATTGTTCAACAAGCAAACAAAATAAAAACAAATGGCAAAATTCTCATTGTTTTGATCTGCATCAGAGATAGCTGTATGTACTCATAGTACTCCTTATCATTCACTAGTGATGCATGGGAAGGACAGTTTTACAGTTCATGCCATCATTCTCAGTAGAAAGTACAGGATGCTGAAACCTGGAAAGTTTAGGAATAAGGAATTTTCTACACAGTATAATGATTGATTGTACATCATCCTTTGCAAAACTTTGTTCATAGTATTTAGAAGGAGTTCAGCTTGCTATTGCAGTAGCTAGATGACATCTTAGTTCACTTACTGATGTTCCAATTGGTTCCGTTTTACCTCAAACCAGGACAACTCTATATGCTTTTCTTCCCTTAAAATCTCATTAATTCTCTTGAAAACCCTGAGTACCAATGTGGCTTGAGAAGCACCATCAAATGCATTTGCAGTGGTAGTTCCACTCCTTCCATGTTTGCGTTGACATTTTCCAGTGTATTTTTTTTAAGTCTCTAGATACTGGTTTGTGTATTTTTTATTTTACTGTTTCAGGCAAGTACTCAAGTTCATGTTGCTTTGTGTGAATGATTACTCTGAACTCACAAAGTTGGAAAAAAAAGGCATTTCTAAACCACACTGGGGTTTTCAAAGGCCAAACTGATCATGACTGATACCAAACCTCCAAACTGAAAAGTACAACTAGGGAAATCCTGAAAAATCAATAGTGTAATTGTGGTATTGTTAATGAAAGACTCCTCGTAGAGAGACAGATAATGTCTACACAGGAATGTCTACACAAGCGTGGCAGCAGTGGACCAGTAATATGCAGGCCTCGTGTTGCTGACAGAACTGGTCTAACCTGACTAACAGAAGTTCAGCATTTTTATCTGGCTTCAAAATTAAGTGTGGATGCAGGCATGACCTACTAAATTTTGTAGCATAAACAAACAAACAAAATCTCAATTCTTTGTCCGCAAATTCGTGTGTCTGTAAAATAGTGATGTTTACCTGTCTTGAAGATTATCACATAGAAAGCTATGATTTGTTCAGAGAGCACTGTAATGGGGCCAGATAAGTACCATCCATAAACAGCCACGTACTTTTAAAAACATTTTTCTACTGAGAAGTAAAGGCTGCTCAACTTAGCGTTTCCAGCAGGTCCGAACAGCTGGCATTGCTTCAATTATAGTGAGCAGGACTTCAGTCTTTTATGAGGAAAAGCAGCCATCATATTGTTCTGTAAGGAAAAAAAGGATGGACAGGCTATTGTTATTATTATTATTTGCAAGACTGTGAGAAGGGGCAGGTTACAAACCCTGAGATGCTACAGACATTACTCTTACTATTTACAAGGTTGCCTGCACAAAGCCTTGCTCCAATCAATGGCCTTGGAAAAGGAGTAAAATCACTGTAAGTCTAGTCACGTTTTGGGCTATGTTAATCAAACAGTACGTTACAGCCTCAAAGCTCAGGAAGATGGCCAAGTCATCTTCCTACCTGTAGTGCTTGGGCTGCTTTGAACCCATGCGTGCCCTGCTTACATCAATAAGAGTTGATAGGAATGACTGACCCAATTTATGAGGGCTATGCAACCCATAATATAGAGAATATAGAGTACTGCAACCGTTCCCTCTTCTGTCTCAACACGCCCCTGGTCCTACCAATGCTGTGGGCTGTTGAAACAGCAGCCTCTACATCAGGCATCAAGCTGGCTGAAAACGTGAGCATTTAAATAGTTCTGTGAAAAAAATAGGCATGTGAACCATTTCTTGTTTTTTCCTCTAACTAGGAGAATTGTCCCATCCGGGATCTTCCTCTATTGGCAGGTCATATTATTTTGCACATGAAATGGCATGCTTAACTATAAATAATGACAATAACATGTCTGGATGTCATGGTAGTTATTGACCTGCCAAAAGTAAGATTTCTTCATGTTATAGTAAGACCAAAACCACCATCAGGGATCAAGCTGCCATTTCATTGTGTTTACTTGAATTTTCCTCAATGTTTCAACTCATCAGTGAGTTCTTTTGACGAACAATAAATTAATCACTCTGTTGCAAAAATAATACCATGAGAATCGTACAGAAAGTAGAAGGCTTTCCTTCCTCAACATTTTTCCTCTTAACTCATTATAGTTTTTTTCCTAATATATACCTGAAACTCAACATCTCTCATTACACACCTGAGAAGTGTATAGGTCCTAAAGAAGGTTGTCCCATTATTTACAAATTAAATGTGTATTAATTGAAAGCAATGTCTGAGACAAGAAATGACTTATGCATGGACAATTTACAAGAGGTTATCTCAACACCTATTTTTCTGTTAGTAATAAAAAAGTCTTGTCGTTACCATAGAAACTGTCATACCTCTACCTACACTTCTCAAAGAAACACACCAATATACTCATTTGTGTGTGTGTGTGTCCCACCCGGTGCTTGAAGGTAATCCTAGATCCTGTTAACAAATGGTGAAAGAAATATAGCAGCATTAAGTGACAGTTTATTGTCATCAAGCCTAAAAATCTGTAGCCAAACTAATAGACAGACCTCACCAGGCAAAGTTGTTCTGAAGTTCAAGTAAAAGTCCCTGTCCTGTCAGCTACCCTGTGGTTCTCAAATCCCCCTGCACCCATGAAGTTGCTTTAGGTTAGGATCAATTTATCCTTGCAATGAATATTTCAACAAGATAACTGCAAAGAAAGGAAGATATTTATTTTTTTTTCAGAAATGCTTTTTTGGAAGAAATTTGTAGTTGCTATTAACAGGTGAGTGAGATCAATAATTCATATCACTACTTTTAAATATTATGCTCAAATGTCACATTAGTCAATTTTTCTTTATTTCCTTTCTGATATTGTTTCCACCTTCATTAGAGCAAAGCTCTCCCATCACAACCACTCTGTGCAGTGGAAGGAAATTATTTCAGCTGACACAAATGAGACACTTAAATCAGATCCCTGTTATATTTTTATTAATTCTCTGGTTTCCCTTGTTACTTGGATACCATCCTGAAGGAAGGGAGAATGCTTAGGTTGTTGCTATGTAGCATGTAAAGGAGGACATTTGCAGCAGAACCATCAAGTAAATAAATATAGTTATAGCTTTAAACATAAGTTTCTTCTTTTTGGGGCTCTTACTTTTTAAAACCCAGGTCACCTCTACCTTTTTGTGATCCCCAGATTCTGTTCTATAAAGTGCTGGGTTGCTTATGGCAATTTGATAATTTTTTGAAGTGAGAAAAGGTAGGAAATTTGTATTCTGAGGACCTGCTTCCTTATATATTGAATCGGTGAGGGACGATTATAGCTAGAGTTTGATTATAGTCAGGAGTCAGTAAACTTTAAGGGTTCTAACAATCTCTAACTTTCAAGGCTAACAAAAAATTGCATTACAGCATAAAAAAACCACTTAGCAGCAAAACTGGCTGGGCCTTACAAATGGATTGTTTTATTCATTAATGTACCGAAGCATATGAAATTCATAAATTTCTCTCTCCATTATGGTACAGAAAGATTGCATGTTTTGATTGGCTAAGAAATGCTATATTGACCATATATATCTATATATATATATATGTAACCTAGACTGCCAGAGGAGGAAAAATTATGTTATGTTTCTATTATAAAGTTTTGTAATCGGAGTTTTGAGGGAACCTTTTTCATGTCTACTTTCAATGACAGAGGGCAAAAGTCTGCTCTGAAATCCTGCCCACATGACCTTGGTCTGTCTGTACAAAAAACCTTCAGGGATACACAAGTAGGTAAATATCATAGAAGTCTGCAACTAGAAAAATGTATTTATATGAAGTTACCCAGGAAATTCAGTTGAGTTCTGTAGCCCCAATTTTTTATTTTTTTTTCTTGCGAAGTCTTGTACTCCTTGAGAATCACGGGAAGCAGGGAAGGATGCAAAGTGGGTGAGAGTACAGCTGCACGAGACTTACTAGTCTCCAAAAGAGGGTTCTAAAAGATACTTTTGCTGAGGTAAAGGCTGAGAAAAACCTGAGAAGCCCAAACTAACAAAACGTCTAGGTTATTACCACGATAAGTGTTGCTGCACCTCACAGCGACTACTTCCCCTGGGTATTCCTAGGATTCACAGCTGTGAATGAACTCCAGCTAGGGAGTGGAAAGGTTTCTGTATTCCAAAGCTGCCTGAAATCTCAAATCCTGGTTCTTTCTTGGTTTTAGGATGCAGTCTGCAGTCTGTACCTTCACACTTCTGTATGACCAGCAGTGAAAACTTGAAACTCTCCAAGGTTTATGCACCTGAACTCCAGGAGACCATGGCAGCCTGAGGACTTACTCATGGAAGAGGAATCTGGGTAGTAGGTCAGAAAGCACTTGAACTCACAACTGTCCCCATAAGGAATGTCCCCTAACCATCAAACTGTAGACAACAACAAGATTGAGCTACTTTCCATGTCACTATAATGCAAGGAATGCAGGACTCCACCATCTGGAAAGAGTAAGCATGACTTTTGTGCCTAGGTCTTCTGGGATTTCCTTAGGAGAGAGGATCCTGATTCCTGGACCTTGGTCAAGATAACTATCAAGCAAACAAACAAGTTTAGGCCTTGTGAAATGTTTTGCTCATTTTGAAAAGGAAAAAGGCATTTGATTTCAATCCTCTAAGAAAGAAATGACGTTTTGAGAAAGAAAATGCAAAACATCCCATTAAGAAACTGGTGAGAAAAAATGCCTTTGACTTTTTTGGATTCCTTTTAGAATGGCCAATTAAGCAAAAGTGGTATGAGTCTTTAAGTATTTTGATGTTACTGAGCGTGTAGCATTTGCAGAAAAGCATTAATTAGAATTTGTTTGCCAAGCCCTCATGCAAGTATATGCTTCACAATTTAGCAATTTGGCTGAAATTTTGGACTCCAAAACTCTCCCAAACTCAAACCGACACCCAGTGGAAACACTCGGGTTCCACCTTATTTCATGCTTCAACCATGCGAAACCATTAAGTTTGCTATAGCATTTCAGCACGAAACCATAAATCACCCTGAGAGCAGTTGAAAGGCTGCAGAATTAGTGACCCTATTCTAAGTTTTGAATTCGTGGCAAAATGGCAAAGCAAGCAGCTTTCATCTAGACATTTTGTGCAGGTCCCCTTAGATGTTACCCCTCTTTTACTGTCTCCTTGCATCTCCTCATGTTTAAGAGGAAAAGCTTTGAGAAAACAAATAGAAATTAGGCACACACTGTATGAAAAGGGCTGTTCATGATCTGTCAGAAGGTGATTAACTTAAAAGTACTCTCACATAGTAATCCCAGGCTTTTTCTATAATTTATGACATCTCAATATGGGAAACAAGTGAATAATTTTCAAAAAAATGGTATTTTCTCTTTCAGAGACTGTCTTGAATGACTGAATACAGAGAAACAGAAACTCTCTGGAAACAGCCCGGTCTGTTTCACCAGCAACGTCACAAGTCAGTCAGGACGGAGAATAGCTCACTTGGACGTAGAAGAACAGACTTGCAGTTCAAGCAGCTGAAGATCTATTTCAGTATATTTGTCTCTGGGGATTGCATTTTTAGTTCGTTAAAATACGTTACTCTGGGTGTACGTGCAATTCAAATATGAGTCACATTTGTTTCAATACATGTATGCCATCTTCATGTAATGTGAGCATCAGCAGATAGGCAAAAAAGTCCATTTCTGAATACGTGTGTTTAGACGCCCTCAGAAATGGAGTATAAAAGTCTCCAAAATATTCTGTTCTACACTATGAGGAACAGATTAGAGTTGTTAACTGAATCTGTTCACAGTGAAAACACACAGTGTGGATGCCCGATTGTAGAGGGAGGAAGCCTGATTCATTCCTACTAAAGAGAGTTATGGAGGAAATCCACCTTGCTGTCCGTGTATGCATAGCAACCATTCACATATCCTAGCCATCTTATACTTGGACGGATGGGATAATACATTTTAAGCACATCGTAAAGCCAGGTTGCTGTGGTATAGTCAAGCCTCTAAACTTATAATGCAAATTTTCTAAGCTGCAGGCAGAAGATCCTGGTTTTGCAGCATCCTAGTTGAACCAGGTAGGGAGAGATTCTTCCAGTCAAGTGATATTTGCCTTATACTAGGAAAAATTACTGTTTGCTTTATTTTTTTGTATTTAACCAAAGGCAAGTTGTTGTTAACAGATGCTGGCTGGCTGTAGGGTGGCGGCTTGAGAATGTGTTAGTAAATATTCTTGACAACAAACTTTTTAACATAGTCAAGAGAAGCCTTTAATGCAGCCAAAATATCTGCAGAATTCACTCGATATGCTCAGATGTAAGTCATCTTCTGTTTCTTTAAAAACAAAGAAACCACACAGTAAAAAAGCTAAGCAAACAAAACTGCAAGAACCTTTCACAGTGTGCATTTGACTAAATAATGTACTTTCCTTGCTAAGGTTTAAGAGCAGAAAACTCTTGCATAAGATTTCATCATTGCTATGCATTTCATACATTCAATTTAGTTGCATAAGATGAAACAAACGTATCAGCAATTCCCGTCAAACTAATAGTCAACAAAAATAAATGAACCTGGTATACTTTCGATGGAATATACCTGTCTTTTGTGTTGTGCTGGTGCACCAGTTGCTTATCTGTAGAATGAAATTGTTTGCAATCAGCCATGTAATAAGAGTGTCTGAATCATGTTCTACAGCCAGTATAAAACACCATGACCTTGACTCTGGGTCTGCGCATGTGCTTAGTCTTGGGAATAGTCCCATGGAAATTGAGGAAAACGTGAGAAAAGATAGGCAAGTCTGTACAGTGCCAATGTAAATTAAATGAATTTTTGCAGACTTGTGAGAAACTCTGATTTTCATAGCAATTAACTTAAGCATTACCAACACTATGTCTATGCATTTAGATATGCATTTAAAAGACTTTCTGGTAGCAGAATATTTTATGTCTGCAATGTATGTTCACTGATGCCTCAGCTAAAGATTTAAAAAAATGCCACTGACTCTCCTTGAGATTTGCGTTCTTAAATCCTTTCTGGTTTAAGGGTACGGACACTTGAAAATCATCACCGTACCTTTTAAGTGAAGACAGAATTTGAAATATCCAACTTATCTACTTGATCCTAAACATGTGCCATGGAAGGTGCCTGCACCTTTTCCAAATTCAGTTGTGTAATCTCAAGTTTGCAGTAAAGGACTTAAAAAAAAATTGTATTGCTGATGCTTTTAGGACATGAAAACTATGTCTGTGGGATCGTACAAAAGGCTATCTGGTCAGCAGGGAGTTGAAAATATGTCCATAATACTAAATTTCTCAAGAAGCCAACCCAAGGTAAAGGGAACAAATAGCGCAGTGTGATGAGTCATTAACAAATGTTTTAGCAGAGGTGAAACTGCATTACGCTAGCACTTTGTTAGCAAGAGTGGTGCATCTTCATTTTGTGCTTATTCTGCAATGTTAGTGGAAAAATATTTCCACTACAGGGGCAGTGAGCATATGTAATGCAAACATTTTGACAGTGAATGTAAACAGCTTTCCTGCATTTTAAACCATTAAATCAAGGACACAAATTTTCATGGTTTTGCAGATTGCAATCTTCGCTGACTATAGAGAAGATGGTGTTGCATCTGTTTTGTGTTTATAATTGCATGCTATGTTGTGCCACTGTGACTGAATTTTAATAAACATGGGCTTTTTTAACTGTCATGGACGCTAGGGTCTCACATATAACTCTGGTGCAGAGATCCAGTAAGACATTCCAGAAAAATGTTTTTAAAGAAACAAACAGTAATCGGGATGACTCGGATATTGCTCTTGCTTGCTCCTCTGATAGGAAAGTACAGCAGCCTGCCTCCTATTTGATTTGTGACTTCTTGCATTTCAGTTTCAGTCGACTGGCTTAAGCTGTATATTTTTGGCTCGGTTTGAGAACAGGAGCCTCAGGGGAGTCCTCTCCATAGGACTGCTCCATTGAGGTGTCCGTCATTATTTCTGTCGTTGGAGAGCGCATAGAGTATGTCCGAGAACCCTTCCTCCACCTCTCCTCTCCATCCCTCCACGCTGTCCCAAAATAAGTTTGCAGGGAAAATGAAAGTCTTCTCGAGCAGGAACAGAAAGCGCACGTCAGGTTGAACCCCGTATGCCAATGAATGGTGGCCCCAGGAAAAGAAATAGCTGCAGACAAGTGGGGCAGGCGCCTTTTCGTGGAGGAGGAAAAGCTAGAAAGTGAGTTACCAACAACAGGGTAAATGATTTGTGAAAGAGGTAATATGACTCTCTCAGCTTAAAGGAAAAGTTTTCTTTTCTAATAAATTATTTCTCCCCCTGGTTAGTAAATCATTTCCCCTTCCTAATACACTTAATTTGCTATTCCCTTTAATTATTGCTTGTCCAGGTGGATCTTAAAGGCTGCAACTTAAAAAGAATCTAACTTAAACCTGGCAAAAAGCCACCCCCTGCCACATCATTAACTGAAAGACAATCATAGTCTGACTCGCCTTACAATAATACAGACAGGGTTCAAAATGCTGCACTAAGTGGTTTTCTAAAGGCAAGATCTTGCATTAATAAGAAAGACTGTGGTGGGGGTTGTGTCAAGGCCCTCAGACCCTTCTTGAAAGACATGGTGGTATGCTAAGAGGAGAGTTTCTGTCCCTTCAATAATGTAGTTTCAGAGGGATACAGGGGATGGTATTTTCTTAGAGGAAAATTGCCTTTGCATTGTCATTCCCTGCCTCTAACTCTAACCTGTTACAGTATAGTAGAGTTTACCCCTCACTTCTCATGGGAAGGAACAAATTGAGAACATAGTTTTAATGGACAGAAAGATATTTTTTTTCCATCCTGTATCTGAAAGTGCTGAGCTGTGTTTACCTTATAGCCCTGCTTCTATCTCAGTATGTGGCTGGCTGACTTGTACATTGGGATTTATTTCTAAATCAGCTGCATAGCACTGTAGCCTGTCTACTGAATACACAGACTCACAGCTGGCTTGTCTTGGTATTTTAAAGTCATTTCCAGTAGCATACGATGTGTTCCTCGGATGTTTGTGTCTTGGGGGAAGGGGATGGGAGAGGAGGGGTGAAGACAGAGAGAACAACCAGAGGGAAACAACTCTTATCTCTTTTCGAGACATGGTTTGGAAACTGAGTTACCCCAAAGTCCCAGGGTTGCCTGATCCCTCTACACATTACGCCTCCCACAAAAAACCAGCTGGTTCTGTCTGCCATTAAACACCTAATATATCTACAGCTTTTATAACGTGCTCCTCCTCAAAGCATTTAGTCTTCACGGGAAGACAGCCGTCCTCTTTCCCTTCTGTCCTGAAAATGTGTTTGGGGACTCAAGTTTGAAGGAGCCCGGCATGCCGATTCCCAGAGACACGTAAAAGGAGCAGCAGTGAAGGAGCGGGAGCTCCCAGCCCAGGAGACTGTTCGGTGCTCTAGGGCACAGACTGCAGAATGACTTTGCATTTTAAAAGGCCAATTATCAATTGTCAGAAGGGGAATGCAAAGGAAAAGGCGTCTTGTGAGCCGTGGTCGGAGCCATTCTGCTTCGTCCGGTGCCTCAAGAGCCTGCACCGCAGAACAGAAACTTTTTAGACAGAGAAAGCAGCTGATCAGTGTATTGGAACAACATTGATCCACCACTGAAGAAGGGAGTGAACATCTCAGTGCCAGGCTACCTCAGTGCCATGCTGGCCTTGTTGCAGAGGAAGGGTACTGCTGGGTGACATCGGTAAAGGTCACATTCCTATTTATGCCTGATCAGTTTGGGATCAGTCTTTTAAGAGGTGCAAGGCTGCACTGAATCTGCTGCGCTGTGTCCAAGGAGTCCTTACATTTTTTGATTCTTCCAGCACTGGAAGAATATCACTAATTATTCTCAATGCAAACGAGTCGTCGTTTGAGCGCATGCTCGAGTTAGAAAATGAAACACAGGAAGTCTTCCTTTTATTCATGTTTATTAGACCCTCCACTTTTCTTGCATTTAGGTACATGGTTTTAGATGACCAGCCTTTTAGTCAATTGTTAAGTTGAAGATATCATTTTGTCTACCTGTCCTTACTCATTAGGACCTTTTTGAAGTATCCAGTTAACTAATCTCATGTAAAGTTTCTTTAGTCACTAGATTCAGTGATACTAAGCCTGCCTTCTACCCCTTTTATTTATTCCAGCTTTCAAATCCCTCACGTGAATGACATTTAAATTTGACTTAATGAAAAATTCGTCTCCTGTGTTAACCAAAGCTGTCTGAAAACTTAATAAGAGAAAGTGCAATTATGCAAAGTTTTCATGAAAATGGAAGTGAAAAGCAATTCCTAAACATGACCAGGTTCAGTGGCAGTAGTATATCAGTGACAGTCTAAGCTGAGGTGATAAGACTATTATGAGGTGGCCTTCGTGTTCCAGCTATTACAACTGCAGAATTTGCTTCAGAAGGACCACTGCAGCCAGTGCAAGCTGACAGTATTGCCCACCAGCCTGGTGCCACGTCAGACCCAGAGCCCAGAGCCCAGCACAGATGGCAGAGAGCCTACGATTGCTCACAGAAGCACAGAATTTGGGCCAAATGCTGTATTTCTGCGGTTGCACTTCCAGGAAACAGGAGGGAAGACAAAAAGATAATAGTGAATAATGCATCATTCTTTAAATAAAAATGTCCTCTACAGGTTACTTGCATGGGATTTAGCTAGGCTTGTTGGTGTATGGTTGGATCAGTGCATGCTTCTGCCTGTCACTGTTCACTGACTCCCAAAACTAAACAGACCTCCTCACTGGGACAGCCTCCACTGATCAAGAACTCATTATTGGATGCCATAGATGTGGCAGGATACTGTTTGTCTTGTCCTTTCTGCTGCATAGAAGGTCTCTGTTAATCATAAAATACGAGTGTGTCACAGTATCTAATGAATTTATGCTTAGAATACCATGTATGAAATGAAATCTTTCGTTTTCGTGTGCAAACCTGGTTTGTACCGTAAGGGGATTGTCCCGCTTGTGGCTCTCAAGGGGGATATTCCCGGTCCATCTGCACACTGTGGCCTCTTAAAGCATCTCTGTAGTGTTCTAGTCGCCTCCATTCTCCTTCTTCAGATCTGCCATTAACATCACGGGCTCCTCCTGTCAAACTCCTGTCAGGACCCCTTCAGCATCTGCTTACTGCTGCGCCTCTGTTCCACATGCATCCCACTTTCGTCTAGAAGGAAATGTTACGCCATTATCCACAAGGCTGCAGAATAAAAGGGGAAAGAGAAAACGATTACACGGGTCAGGGTTGGGAGTATGGTCTGTTTGCCTTCTCCATTGCTCCCTCGTCGGCTGACTGTGCCTGTGTCTGGCAGCACGGATAGAGCAAGACAGCGAGCATCTGGTGCCGCAGGCTTGGCTATCTTGAAAGCAGAAACCCTGGCAGTCCCTGCGGGTTCTTTTTATTTCCCCATCAAATTATCTGGAGGCCTGAACACCCTCTGGATGAAGCCTACAAGACCAGTACGGCTCACAGCATCTGGGGTATGGCACTAACTGGCAGGGAGGTTCCTTCTGGTTTTTGTTGGCACATGCAGGTAGTGGATGTGCATTGAAGGCAGAGCTTAGGGGACAAGGTCCCGCACTCAGGGCACTTAGTCAGGGTCCTTCAGCCAGGTTGAGGTGCGCAACATCAAACGACATGATATTTATCCCTGAGAGAGCCAAACTGTCTTTGTCCTCCTCTTCACATGGTCTAGCAAAAAGGATTGAGACCCCATAGACCAACGGCCCTTGGTGCTCCCATGATCATCTGGAAGCCCTGGGAACCCTAGGGGTCAGAGAGGACTCTGTCTCCTGGTCCATCCTGCTGCCCTGAAACCAAATACCAGATGGGGGCCACATCTCAGCTGCCTCAAGAAAAAGATTAAAAACAAAGGTAAGAGCATTTAGCTTGAAACAACACCCCAGAGGCCACCAAAGAAGTCCTCAACCCTCTTTTCTCCTCCCTTCCCTCAGCCTGGACGAAGGCGAGCCTGTAGGGCTTGGAGGGGTGGTGGGGAGCTCTGAGTGACCCCCAGCGAAACTCTGGCTTAGTTTTAAGGGAGAGAGGCTGGGGAATCAGCCAGCTCGGGTAGCAGGCCTGCAAGGTGGCAGCCCCCCGTGTCGCCTCCTCCCACCGCCTGGGTGCCTGTCTCCTCAGCCTCACCCTCCCGCCCCGGCTCAGGGAAATGAAAATCCAGTGTTGGGACAGCCTGGGTGAAATAACACGCACAAGTCGACCACCAAAATCAGTTTGCTTGATCCAAAGCACAGCTGGGCACTGCCTTGCTTGTGGGGGAGCTGCCACAGCTGTCTTTCTGAGGCTAAAAATCACAAATTTCAGCCCTTTCTGAGGTCTGCCAAAATCTGCCGCTGCTTCTGTGCTTGCCTTGTACCTTTAAACTGCACCCATACAAGGGAAAAGGGAAAAGTGAAAATGCAAGCCTGCTTGCCTGCTATTAGGTTGTTTAGGGTTTTTAAAGCTCATGGTTTCCTTGAGGGGAAAAATAGTTAACGTGTCAAAATACACCAGGCCTCCTGACTTGGGGCAGGACTTACTGAGTTCACTTGCTAGCTGTTTCAAGGTTCGTCTGCCAATTAAACCTCTTCTAATGAGAAAAATAACGTTCATTAATGGGTAAACAGATGTTTAGTATATGGTGTCCTCCTTTGTCCTAAAAAGCAGCTTCACAGGAGCAGCTATTGTTAACCCTGATAGTTGTTAGCTGCAATAAAAAGTCTCTCTTTTTACAGTATTTAAAAAGAATTGATGTTTGCATAACAAATTAAAGAATTTCGGACTGGGAATGCACACATCTGCAGGATGTCCTCGAGGCACTAACCTTACCCAAGAACACAAAGTCCTTGTTACGATATGCAAACTAATGAATCAGCTGAAGGAAGCATTTATATTTTGACAGTGTTTTAACTTTCTCTGCCTCAAATTAGCTGTGACTGTGGCTGTGACTCTGTGAGATTCTGTGAACTTCCCAGCTAAAATTAGTCTTTCCACTGCTGGATGTTATCACAGAGAAAGTAATTTGCCGGAAAAGGAATAATTGATCTGAAACTACCACTTGCATGTTTTGATATTTGGAGAAAACAAGTTGCAGATCATAACCGTCTTTTTCACTCTTGCTTGTGATATCTTAAACCTGTACTGGTCTTAGCTGGTTTAAACATAAACTAGGGTCAGGCAGCAGCACTGTGTGTGGATGGGCTGCACTCTCACACATCATGGATTTTCATGTATTATTTCACGAACTCTTCAAAGAGCTTCATACCTAAAACCTTCCACATGGCTCTTGTTTATTACCTTTTATTAAAATAATGCATTGTTGCTTGACTTTGTTCTGTTACAGTGAGCTTATAAGAGCCCTAAAAGTCAATTTATTGACAATTTCAACTAATATTTATTAATCTCTGCATTACACATTTTGTGCAGTGCTTCCTCAGCCACTAGAGCATCCTTAAATTTCCAAACTTTGAGGTCCTTCTGTCTTCTGTCTAGATCTCTGCTCTAGAATAAATTTGAAAAGCATTTAATTAGCTATAAATGGCTCTTTTTTTGTTGGGTTTTTTTTGACATGACTTGGGTTTTGACATTGGTTTGGCAAACCCGAAGCTTTACTCCTGATCAGACTGGAGGAAAAAAGTATCACACGGCGTTCTTTGGCTTGTGTCACATGGGAGTTCAGAATTTAGCTTGCGCTACAGTTGGCCTGGCTGTCTCCAACATGCAGAAATATTTGAGTTGTCATATGCCCTGTGAAAACACACCTTGAACATGCTCCCCTATGTAATTTTATTCCAGCTGCCCGAGATCTAGGTTAGTTGCAGTACAGCATGTTTTTGGTATCTGTAGTCTCCGGCACAATGACCCGAGAGCCGAATGTTGTGCTGCAGCAACGTGGCCCTCCCCAGTCAGTGGGTGCTTGTTCGTACTGTAGCATGAGCAGAAGGGGCTGGTACCCCCACCATGGGAAGAGGAACATGCCCTGGGCCCTTTACGTGTGTAATGCTCATGCAAAACTCTCATCTGGCCATCCTGGAGATACTATTTAAAAGAACAGTTCTTATTCAGAGATTACACAAACACTGCTGACAAGGTCAGTGTCTAGAAGGATTAGCTGGCATGTAAAGGCCAACCACGTAAATAAAGCTCCTCAGGAGTAGCATTACCTTGCCTAGTTGTACAAATGTTTATTTAGCAGCTTTTTTCATCTCTTGATTTTACAAATAATTTTTTTTATTTACTTACGCTGGCTCTTTCTTTGCCTTTCTTTCCCTCTGTCGTGTGCTGGCAGGGATATTTCTTCGACCTTGCTCTCTTACTCATTGCTTGAGCATATTGTGGAAAAGGTGGCCTTTTTAAGTTTGCATATCCCATAATTGAGATGTGGTGCATTTGTAAAACACTGCAAAGAGATTAGAGGATAAGCACCTTGACACACACACGCATGTACATGCACACACGCCGTCCCACCTTTAAGCAGGTACCCCTATCTATAAAATTACTTTTCTGTAATAAAGCATGGAATTACTGCTGGGCCTTCAAACACATTGGATCAGGATATGACTATAGTGTTAAGCTATTTACTGGTCATTTCTTTGCTGAAATAGTTCATCTCATAAAACCACAGCTCCAATCTGCAATGGAAGAAAACACTCTGTGTGTGTATATGTATATATATACACACATGAAGTAGATTCTTATCCACGATAAAGTTCTTTTTTCTCTATTTTTCAACATAATTATTTTCTAAACATGAAGACTTTAAAAAGACAGCAGCCAGACAGCTCTGTTGCTCCAGGAAGAGAGGTAAGAGTCCTCCTACTCTGTGTACCTCTTCACACTACTTTTATAACTTTGCAACTCGCTGCGTAAGTGCCAACACCATCTCTACTCATCCATTTTTCACTTTGTCTGAGTTACCTTTACACTTAGGGGGTTCTTTGCCTGCTGCTGCTGAGGCACAACACTGTTCCCAGTTCCCCAGTGCCATTGCTGCTGGCGCTGCTCCTGCTCACTGGGGCTGGCCCCAGCCCCGGCTCCAAATTTGCTCCTCCAGTACTGCACTCCCTGCTGTTGCTTTGATTTGTAGTGTCCTGCAACAGTATCTTCACAACCCTGAAGTGTCTTTCCTTCTTACTTGGTTGTTTCTGCTTTTCCTTAATTTGTTTCTGGGTAGCAACAACAACATGATGGGTTTGAGACACAGAAAAAGTCCCAGCCTCAGAGAACGTGGCAAGTAACCTTATTCTTATTTTCAATTCTTCTTTTATCACTCTAAATAATTGTATTAATCTCTCTCTTTCCAACCTCTGTTTCACTGTATAACAAACCTAGTGGCTTCTGTGGCTGTATTTGAAAGAGGATATGTAAAAAAAAAATTAGTAAAACTTGTACTAAAACAGTATACCATGGAGGAAGCTCAATGTCTATAGTTCTGTGGGTATCTAGAACATCCTCAGATCAAACCTTAGTAGTGTTTTTTTTGACAGGGTTTTGGTGCTAGACTAGCCATTTTCAACTCCAGCTGCACAAAATCCATGAGTCACCAAAATCTAGAGATTGACTTAAGAATTTTGAGATTAAAACCAACTTGAACAAAAGCTAGTTCTGTTTTTCCGTGACTGGCTTTATTTGCTGCTGCTGCAGTCTTTAAAGTTCTACTTTCAAGATTTTTTTCTTAACAACCAGGAGGGACAGCAGTTGCCTTTATTGCCAAAAGAGAGCTTGACAGTGTCATGTGTATTCAAGAACTGTGGCTTTTATTATTTTATCGTGCTTGTTTGCAATACTTAAGGCTCCTCCCAGAGTTGGTAACAAGGGATTTAACTTTGAAAATTTTAGCATCTGCGTCTGATTACGTCTCTGTAGGACTTCTTATGGGCCTGATATTTGAAATAGCTCCATATTAACTACAACTATGAGTTTGCTGAAATAAGGCTCTAGGTTTAATCCTACTTATACAACGCAGGTCTTGTGTTTTACAAAAGCACTGTCACAGAAATATGAGCTTTGAAGAGACACTCTTAGCCCATAAATCAGGTTCTTGGCTATAAGATTTCATCTTTATCTTACTAGGTGAGAGTTATTTGGTGTCATGAAGGCATACATTCATTAGTGCAGAATTTGTTTCTCTGTTATTTCCTGGTGGGATTATAATTTTTAACTTTATTCTTTGGTATGTGTGACACACTGTAGCTGTGGTGCACAGTTTCAGCTGTTAAATCTGTGCAAATCAGCAAATCGACTAAAAGTTTGTCTTCCTCAGCACTTGAGACACCTTAGTGTGTAGTGTCATCTTCAGAGAAAGAAACTGCTGAAACTCTAAGCTGCTTTGCATTTATTTTGCATTAAGACATTACTTCATTCCTGGTCATGCAAATTCAGATGCTTCCTGAATAGCAGAAGGAGTTTAGATGCTTATGTTTCAGAAAGGATATTTCCTTTAAAGATAAAACCCAAAGCAACTTCTTGGGAAATCTCAGGGTTCTGCTTCCTTGCCTTTCAGCTATTCTAGCTCCCTTACCCCACAACTCTCTCTCCTGCCACTCTTCCCAGGAAAATATTGCAAAGGTTGCAAAATGCACCACCGGAATCAATATGAATTGTCATCAGTGGCTTTTATGAAGATTTATGTTTTACCAGTAATGCCAGCTTAGCCACTCCTGTTTCCCCTTCCACATCATTTGCTAAATCCCAGCAAAAAAAAAAAAAATTAGTAATGTAGAAGTAGGTTAAATCTGTATACTTATTTATATTTCACTTACCTATCATTTACTTGTATTTTATTAATCCATATTTATCTGTTTATTTATACATTTGTAACCTTGATCGGCTGGCTGATCTAGGTGACCACCCAGCCTGGAAAACTGAAAGGGCAGCAAACAGACAGTAATTAAGAGCTGGGAATAAATACTTTTTAACATGGTACTGCTGCTGGAAGAGTAACGATGGCGCCATGACTTCGGAGCATGGTTCCATGAACGTTTTATTTAATTGGGAAGGAGACTAAAGATGTTGCCAGTCCCAGTTTTCCCATAAGCTCCTGCTCTTGAATTGCAATTTATCCCTTTCTGATGTGTGCCAATAAAACTGTAAGACTGCGCTATAAAATGGTCAAGGAAATGAGAGAACCTGAGGTTTTTTTGGAGGCTAATTTTTACTGATGAGTTTACAGCGCAGCCTCCCAGACAGTTGTATCAGCACAATTCAGGGTGACAGTGAACCGCGGCGTGGGGGATGCCAGAGCGTACGGGAGAGGATCTCGCAAGGCAGCTTTGCAGCCAAAGAAAACGTACCCAGAACCACATCCTGTCTCCTGACCCAGGTGAATTTGCAGCAGTTGCTCTGTACCTTTAAAGTATGAAATTCACAGGTACTAAAAAGCATCTGTTTCTGTAAAGCAGTTAATTAAACTAGTCATATTTAACTCGTTACGTAAAGCTGCTAACCCATAATTCAAACTTCTGGTTGCACATTAAAGGCACCCCTTTGTAGGAGACGCATAAAATGCACTTCAGTGGCACCACTCAGTATTGCTAACTTTTCACAAGCAACAGGGAATTTTTAGATCCAGAAGTCCCATTGATTTTCAATGGAATTTAGACCCCCGAGTCATGTAGGCTCTTTCGAAAATTTTTACCCTTAATGATTTTCTTTGGGAAAGTTAAAAAGCCCACACGCCACCAGCAGTTGTGTAAAGAGAACGCTTACTGTGTTGGGTGCTTAGTCATAAGGATTTAGCATTAGAAGTCTTCCTGTGTCTCTGTGCGTGTGTGTGGCTTTACCACACATAAATAATCCAGCTTTCCTTTTTCCTCCTACGTGCGGAAAAATACATGGGCATTCAAAAGACGAGCGAATCATCTGAAACACAAACCCGTGCCTTTTATTCTCCTTTTAGATTTAGGCTGGAAGATAGCTCCAGAACCAGTCCCAGTAAAAGAGCTGTNAAAAAAAAAAAAAAAAAGCAGGGTAAAAACTATTGAGTTGTAAAAGCAGTGGAGCTGCAACTCTTTAGCATTCAAGCAACTATCTCTAGAAGGGAAGCAGATTATGCGGTATCATATTGCAAAAGGGCTGTTCAACCCTGTTGCGCTTACTCAGAGCTACATATTTACTTTGTCACTGTATAGCAGCGATTGCATTATATCCTTCCTGCCAGGACACAAGGAGAAACAGAAGGTTAAGTGTAAATGGGGGTGGGGAAAAGAAGGAGGGAGAAGCAGCAGGAAAAAGGCTAAAAAGGGAGAAAAGAACAGCTGAAGAGAAAAGAAAAAGTTCCATGCCGAGGCAGGAAAAAGATCCTAAAGAAACACGGAGAAACAGGAGATCAGGCACTGCACATATGGCATTACTAATGCAATTGTGTTTCATCCCTGATATGACTGAAACCAAGATAGTTTGGTCATAAGAAAATAGATGCATTTTATTAAGCATACATAAAAGTCGGAGGCACAGAGTCTGGCACCAGTGTAGCCTAAAGGAATTTCCATGATTTGTGCCATGAATGCTGAATGGGAGACTTGTAAAAAGCACCTTTCTCTTAAGGATAGCTTGCTGGAATTTGTAAATATAGCCGAAAAAACAACAACAAACCAACCCTGAAGTAAAATTGTACAAAGTGATGAAAATATCAAAGGCCCATTTTCCAGATGCAACCAAACACATTTATTTTAGGGGGGCTCAAGCAATCCAGAGACCGCTTGGACTGATGGGTTTGCGGAGGCGGGTATCATGACAGCAGCGAGTAACAGAAGTGGCAGAAGGCAAAGAGGTCTAGTTTCATAGCTCAGGGTTTCCTGAAATAAAGGGATCATGGGTTGGGGCGTGATGGGGGAAGAGACTTGACAGGAGGCATCCAAACTGAGTCCCTCACCACTGCCTGCCACTTTTCCCAAGGCAGGTCATGGACCTGGACAGGGTCGAGAAGCATGCACATGTGAACCTCAAGAGGTTCAACAAGGCCAAGTGCAGGGTCTTGCACCTGGGTCGGGGCAACCCCCAGTATCAACACAGGCTGGGGGATGAAGGGATTGACAGCAGCCCTGCCAAGAAGGACTCGGGGGTACTGGTGGATGAAAAGATGGAAATGAGCTGGCAGTGTTCACTCGCAGCCCAGAACAACAACTGTATCCTGGGCTGCATCAAAAGAAGCGTGGACAGCTGGTCAATGGAGGTGACTCTGCCCCTCTACTCCACTCTGGTGATACCCTGCCTGGAGTACTGCATCCAGCTTTGGAGCCCTCAGCACAGGAAAGACATGGACCTGTTGGAGCAGGTCATGATGAGGGCCACAAAAATGATCGGAGGGATCGAGCACATCTTCTATGAGGGCATGCTGAGAGAGTTGGGGTTGTTCAGCCTGGAGAAGAGAAGGCTCCAGGGAGACATGATTGCGGCCTTTCAGTACTTTCAGGGGGCCTACAGGAAAGATGGGGACAAATTTTTTAGCAGGGCCTGTTGCGATAGGGTAAGGGGTAATGGTTTTAAAGTAAAAGAGGGAAAATTTAGACTAGATAGAAGGAAGACATTTTTTACAATGAGGGTGGTGAATCACTGGCACAGGTTGCCCAGATGGTAGATGCCCCATCCCTGGAAACATTCAAGGTCAGGTTGGACGGGGCTCTGAGCAACGTGATCTAGTTGAAGATGTCCCTGCTTTTTGTGGGGGAGGTTGGATTAGATGACCTTTAATGGTCCCTTCCAACCCAAACTATTCTATTCTATTCCATTCTATTCTATTCCATTCCATTCCATTCCATTCCATTCCATTCTTCCTACTAATTTCAGCGGCCATAGGATCAGGCACTGTCATCAGGTTTGACAACCAGCCTTGTTGTGTTTCACTCATTTTATGGATGACACACACATTTGTCCTCCATCCTAATATTCCCTGGCCATCATCCTCTTTCTGAGATGCTTTTACAGTGCTGTGGCTCAGCTTCTCCCTGTGTGCCAGCAGAAGCGGTCGGCCTGACTGTCAGGAGAGGCTGTGACCCTGCAGCTAGCATGGTCCCATGTGTAGCAGGGCTCCAGCCAAAGGCACCTGGCCCTGCTTTCCTTCTCCTGCGAGGCTCAGCCGGTGTCGAGCGCTCGGCTGTGGCCCAGCACGCAGCCCTGCAGGGCAGGGGTGTGCTCCACCAATCCCATGGGCCAGCCTTCTCGCCTCTCCCATCGTGTGAGCCCATGCCAGAGGTCTGGACAATGTAAAAACTATTTTCCCTTTGCTGAAGAAAGAGCTAGAAGGAATATTCAACTCATTAACAGAATGTCTTGGCTTGAGTAGAAGTGGCATTTTTCTCCAAAACGTGTTAGCTAACTCATTTTAACTACTATATTATATATTCCGGTGCAGGCTGAGCAAGTAATGTTTTAATATGTGTTAGGTAGTGTACATGAGCCTTAGGAGCGAGCCAACTAAACCATATTAAAGTACAATTTGTCCTGTCAATAACAGGAGTCTAAAACCTGTTAGCTAACACACTTGAGAAAAGAGAAAGAAAACAAAACTCCTTTTATTCCCATCTACCAGCGTCCCTAGCACTGAAGGAGGTTTGTGGATCTCAAGATGGTCTCAACATGGGAAACGGTGAGAGGCAGCCAAATGGGTCCATTAAGTTACATCTGTCTCTAAAAATATTGGTTTATAACAGAACAGAAGCCTTTTGAGTCTCGCTCTTCCAAGTCAGCTGTATGAAAGGATTAGGAATCTCTGCTAAGTAGATGGGACATACTTTTTAAAAAAACCCTGACTCTTGCTAAGCTAAGTGTGAGTCCATAGCAACTCTGAGGGTACTGAGCTGATGAGAAGGAGAGACACAGTGTGGTACTGCCTTGGCACTGTGAAAATAAGAGCAACTTCACTGATAACAACCAGATTTAGTCTGGTGCAGCGGAGAAGAATAGCATGCTGGAGCTGGAGTGTTATTATCAGTTGGATATCCAGATTTTCCACTGTCTCTACAAGAAAAATACCAACTGGAGAAAGAAACTCTGCCTGACTCTGTTGTGCCCTCACTTGCTGTAGGGGTAGCACATTTGACAAATGTTGCAGAGGTGCGGATAGCTCTATCAGAAGCACGGCAGTCCCTGGGAAGATAGCCTTACCGGCTGCAGTCCTCTGAACTGGCGTTCTTCCACACCGAATTACTGTCTTCCACCACACTGGGACAGCACCCACTATTCACCAGTGTAAGCCCGGTGTGTGTATTCATATACCACAATAAGCACGCACAACATTTTAAGCAACTAAAGGATCTTACAGCATAACCCAGGCTTAACATAGAAAAAGGTCACAATAAACAATGGGAGGAAAAAGGAAGAATGAGAAACCATGATGAAATTAGTCTATACACATCAACCTTTACTTCCTTTTATTATAAGTGCTGTATTTAAACAATGATCAAGCACTGAAGACTTAAAGTTTTATGAATGCTAGCTTTGCCTATGGAGTATCAGCAGACTAAGGAGTTGTCCTAAGGCTGGGTATGCAAAGCAATAGCAGTGTTTTCACTGAGGAAGCTTACCTAGTCCCTGGCTTGTCATTGTCACTTGTAATAAAGTCACCTCATTTGCCCCTCCTAAGCATCAAACAAGCAGGGATTAAATTCTTTGCCTCATTCTTCCTTGTTCTGCCTCTCAGGCGCTTGTTTTCAAGTGGGTAAAACCCTACCACGTGCACCGTGTTTGTATTGGCATAAAATGATAGCAAAAGATAGCGAGTTCCAGTAAGCAGGTGCTTTAATGCAGCTTAAAGAAAGCAAATCCCTGCCCCCTTCTTTACGTTTATGTCTGTGGCGGAAGTACAGCAAGTGAACAGAGAACCTCAGGCACAAGCAGGTGAGAGAAAAGGTACAGGTAGTGCTGCTGGCAGGGGATCACAAATGGAAGTCTACCAAAAAAGCCAAGGAGGCAAAGAAAAGACTGACATAGCACAGGTTCCGAATATATATATATGTATAGCCGAGGGCAAGCACAAAGGGAAAAGGTCATGGAAAAATCACGCTAGGGAGCAAGTGTTAGAAATTGTTTATAAGGTATAGACAAAGACCCTGTATGGAGGTTCCCAGACCCAAATCCTTTGCTTTCATGGCCAGCTGCCGTGACCAGAATGACAAAAAGTGGCCCTTGAAGAATGAATGGTGTTATCAAGACCTTACGCGTAATCCCAGCATTGCTAATGGGGGAGGGCGTGCACTGTTGCTTCCTCCTCCTCCATCCCTGATTGATCAGAATTAACATACTCTGTGGTGCACACCAGGCTGAAAAGCTCATGCGATATTAAACCCTAACATTTTTCTGGGAATTTATCTAAAGTGGGAGTGCAGCAAGGAACTACAACAAAGCAGAGAACAGGGGAGAGATGGGGGCAAGCATCCCGTCCCTGGCCATCGGGGGGTTCCCCGGCAGCACAGCCCTAGGAGGTGGCAGGTACTCTGTTCTCGTGACCTCAGCTGGATTTATACCTGCTTTTCCTATTGATTCTGGTGCTGGAAATCACAAATAAATGATTTTTATTTGATTTTTCTCCTCACTCTGTGTTTAGGATTGAAACCTAGTTCTTCCAGGCCATAACGTATTTGCTTCATATTTGCTTCATAGGCAGAGGTTTTGCCACCAGGAATCGTGTTGGTTATGAGAAACAGTTGTTCAATAAATGGAGTGAGGCTCCTTGCCTAGTCATCCCTGTCATGGGCTTTTGCCTTGGTCCCGTCCTCCAGCACTTCATGCAGTTTGATCACCTGTGTAGTCAAGAACTGTATCCATGGATCTTCCCATCCACATGGATATTAGATGCATTAGCTTATTCTTTCTCTAGTGACTTGGTAAATGCATAGAGTTCCATCAACTCACCCTGCTCTCCTCTACACTCTGGAAAGTGGGATTCCCGAGAAGGATTTACCCTGACAAAATAAAAACAAGGGTTACTGTTACCAGTGTACTGATGACTGTACACAATTAATTGGCACGGCAGAAATGTCCTAGGTAGCCATTGTACTAGCATCAACGCAGCAGTCAGCAATGTCGACTCCGGTAAACTACAGCTTTCCTGGGCCCCTTGTGCCTTTACCTCCCAGTCATCCTTCCTGCCATGGGGTCCTGATCTCCGTTATGCCAAAGGAACCCAGAGAAACACCAGGCTCAGCCTGGCCCCTCTCACATCTGATGTATGCTGCATGCAGATTGTGCCCAGTGATCATAACGAGAGAGGCTGTTTCCATACCTGAGCTGGCTCTGGGTGAAGGGAAAGGCTTGGAGTTGCTTTGCTGGATAATACTCAAGCCACAGGCAAAGGGAGTGACTCTACAAGGACTCCTGTGGCCCCATCTCCTTCCTTGTTGCAGGTTGCGACATACATCAAGTCCTCTCAGGGGTACACAGATACCTGCGTATTGGCTGTTTTTTATTGTCTTTATCTAATTACCACCAAGCAGCTCACTCACTACAGGGAAAAAATACAGTATTATACTAATGGAGTAATTTTTGGACAATATAAATTATCTTGCTAAAACAGCCTTTCCTAAGATTTTGAAATTAATCCTTTTGATAAACCCATTTTAAAAAGCAACCCTCATGATATCGTGTTTGCGAAGCGAGGACCGTTTGATAATATTTGATAAAGATATTAAAAGAAAGAAAAGAATTATTTTTCTCCTGTTCAAAAATATTTTCAAATAATGTGGCCAGTCTGCATGTGTGTGAGGAGACACCTGGCTACCTGTGAAAGAAAGAAGCCAGACTCAGTCATCTTCCATTACTGAAACTTTTGGCAAGTTACACAGTTCTAAGTGTTTTATAAAACATTATCTCTGTTAGCTTGCTTGTGACTGTAAGCAAAATCTCTCAGATGACTTGACATCTGCTATACTAAAAAACCACAATGGAACAGCATGTCAGGTAATGTTGACTTTGGTGGACTTTGGTGTCTCTAGATGGGCTGAAGGAGTCATGTTGAGACCTGGATTAGTTCATGTTTCAGTTCAATCTGAAAGGCAAATCAGGGGTATCATTTGAATTTGATCTTTAAAGTCTTGCTAGCCAGCTCTATAGGGCTTTAGTATCTAGTGTCCATATCTAGTATCACAGAGGATATGGATCCTTAAAATCAGTGTCTGTCACAACATAATTTGTTCTTATGACACCTCTCTTATTATCAGCTAATACCACAAGAAAATGGCCAAGATGATAACCAAGAGTCACAAACCTAGCTGTCATCAAGGTACCCTTAATGCACCTAAGAAGGGCTGAAACAGAGAGAGCTTAAGTTATCTTCTCGTACCCTTTGCATTCTCAGGATGCTCAGGGGCTTTTTTTGGCTCTGCATAATTTAAAGCAGCCTCAGAGCATGCACATTACTCTTCCTTTTGGTCAGGAGTAAAGAGGAAATGACTTGAAATTCTTTAGGAGCAAAATGCCTTTTGCCCTCTGGTTGAGCAGCTTTAAGACACCTGGAGACATGGATTAGAACATGCTACACCACCTACAAAGGGAAACCTGGGCATTAAGTTGTACTACACACTGTCCTGTCGAGCTAGGAGAAAAATGTAGAAATATTTTGTAACTATCTCATGACTACTGTAATCATCAGCGTATGCCACCTCGGTCTGAGTCAGTCAAAATGCTACAAAACCCCATCTGTGCCTCGGAGGGTCTCCCCACTGAGCTCATCTCTGGAGCGTGGATGGGAGGATGAGGCCAGTGACTTTCCTGCAGGTAGCGAAGCGCATCCTGTGGCTGGGGCCCTTATTCCCAGGACAGGGAGAAAACGGAAAGACCTATATGACAAGTTCAGAAGACCCGGTTGTCCATCTCTCTCCCAGAACCAGAGAAAGGTTCTGGGGTGAGAGCGTGAGTGCAACGCAAGATGTGATTCACAAAGGTTCCTGCTAGTATCCCCCACTCAGCCTTATTCTCAGAATGCAGAAAATACATAGGTTAGGACTTAAGGCTGAGACTGAGAGGTGGGATCCTCTTTGGCCTCATTGCACTTCAGTCCTTGGAAAGAGTCTCCAAGCCTGCCCAAGGTAACAAGGACATCAGGTGAAGTTCAAGAAGTGTTTGGTCTGAACTCTTTCACCTGGCAAATGTACGACCTGGAGCCACCATCTCGACATTGGCAATCTTTCATCCCATGTTCCAAATCAGCTGTCTCCAAATAGGTCAAACACCGTCAATGCATGAAAGATGTCTTCAAAAAACCTTGATTTTGGAGACTCTGGACACTGGCAGAAAAGCCCAAATCATTAACGTAGTCTGTCAGATTCTGCAATAGGGCTCTCAGGTCTCCCAATGTTCAGTGCTGGTTGAGCTCTTCTTCTGCAGGTCTGCAGCTTCTTTCTGTGCAGGAGTTGCTGTCGTTGCTGTCACTCAGATCCTATGAACATAGCACCTGAAAAGAATTATGGTCAATAAGGAAGTTTTTCATCACTTTTCCATACAAGTCTAATTGTTTAGCTATAACGTTGCATTATTTGAGCTGAAAGAATCAGGCCTAAAAAAAGCTCTTTTTTCACATTTTTTTTTTTGTTGTTTTTTTTTTTTCTACAAAGCTTGTCTGGAGGATTGGTGACTGGACTGGCAATTAGCACAGTTAACAGAAGTAAACGGAAGTAATTTTTCTTCCATAATGCAGCTGTATATGAGTTTTGTAGATGCCTCTTTTGCAAGTGGCATTATCTGTTGCTTGCAATATCCTCCCTTAAAGAGGAAGCATCATCCTCCAAGCTGCATTTAGGAAGATGTGTAGGTTGGATGTATTTTATAATAAGAAAATGACATACTTGCTTTGCTTCTAGCAAATTCTATGGACAAAGTCACCCAAAGTCTTGTACTTTCAGGAGAAAAAATAGGTTTACAGTACTTCTACTGTATTTGTTTGACAAAATGCCATATGCCTCCAGTCATTGTGAGGCTCATTAGACCGAGGATAAAAATCAAATGAAGAACTTAGTTGGCTGAGCCGGTCTCTTATTAGGAAGTTTCATTTCCAATAAAATTTTGGTGGTTTTTTTTGTAATTCAGCATTATAGTCACAAACATTAGAAGCGGTAAACCAACTTAAATAATGTTAACAAAAATATATTTTTTTAAAAATCCTGTCTAACTTTGTATTTTTATCTTCTGTTCTATTTTCCAGACACATGAGGAAGGCACCAAGTAAAATCCTGGCCTTGAGTTGATTGCAAAGTTGACCTACAACTCAGCCTGAGGTTGTAATACTGTTTTATATCCTGCTTGATCCAACTCGTCACGCTTTAGTGTTAGAGACAAGGGATGATCTACTAGATGCGAGGAACTGGAGCATCTAGATTTAGTTCTCTGCTTTGACAGAGAAAGCCACTTGGTCCAAAAGCCTTTGAGGGATTTCGCTCCTCTTTTGGTACCCCTAACCTCCATTGATTTCCAAAACACGAGTCAGACATCTTAGAGGATTTCTATCTTGAGCTTTTAGCAGCAGTTAATCCCCTCTGGGAGTAGGGATTATAACTTCTCCCTCTCTCACAACGAGGAAAAGGAATTCATTAATCTGTGGAACATGTAAAGATTGCAGCAATGGGCTCAGGGTGATTGCTCGTTAGTTACAAAATTAGGCAGAAACTGGTACAAATAAATAATCTGAGTATCAGGTTGTTTTCTGTGTGGAAAAAGCCGTGGAATTATAGATGAAATCTTAAAGACCTGTTCTCCATGGACTTGGAAAGTAGCATAGCAGTGTTTTAGTGCTAAGTATTGCTTTAGTGTCCATGCAAAAAATTTCCCTCACCTGCAACAGCTTGTGTACATTTTGGCTTCTGTCATGTGGCTGCCCTAGAGGTAACAACATTTTGGGTAATGCTGAATGGGCAGCGCAGGAGGAGCCCTCCGAGCCTGTCAGCCAACCATTCCACAAACACCCAGCAAGGCAGCACGTAGGGTAGGTGTCTTCTATTTAAAACCCGCAGATAATTGCCTCATGCACTTACCTGGAATCTACCAGTAATAAGTATTTCCCATTCCTTGGGGTAAAAGGAGAGAGCAGGAACTCAAGCCTGAGCCCAGCTCTTGTGGATAGTGCTCTAAGAATAGCAGAAAGCAGCCCCTACCACATTGCTGCTGCCCAGCAGGATCAGCCATCACACGGAGTTCATTAGTCAGTTTAAAGACAAGTCTTCTCACCTGAAGCGTGGTTTAAAACTATGCCCCGGAGTTCTCGGCTTTAGATGAAGATACTTTAAGAGTAGTAAAAACTGTACCATTTTCAAAAGAGGTTCACAGAAGCACGGCAGGATCGATCTGCAGGTAAGTATTTTCTAGTGGTTTAATGATGCATGCCTTTCAAATACACAGGGACATGGACTCCCTCCATCAAGAAGCTATTGCACTTGCCTTTTATATTCCTAGTGGTATTGGGAAGTAAAACTATATTACTGCTGCTGTTTGGTATCATGATAAAAAAGAAAAATTTCTCATAATAGTTAGTTCCTGATAACTAATTGCATATTGCTGTCTACTGTCCTTCCATCCATCTGTACATACATATTTGGCATCACAGTAAAATCTGATAATCATATATGTCTTTTCTGCGCTATTCTGATGCAGAAAGTAGTCCTGAGCCCTATGGATTGTATTTTGAATAGCTATTTCAGAAAGAGAAACAAGTCAGACTTCCTCTGGTGACACATTGCACAAGTTAGATGTCAAGACTACAATAATTCCCTGCCAATACGTTTTCAATTTATGAAATTGATGAAGATACAGAAGGGAAAGAAATAGAGCAATAATTGCATGGTGTGATTTACTGTAAACCATAAAATGAGCTTCTTATGTGCATCTTCCCATGGGGCATGAGTATAGATGGGGAACCTCCTCTTCTTTCTAAAGAAGAAAAAAAAGAGGGGATGGAGGGATGCTAGTTCCTAGTTTGCAGAGCAGCCATTAAGATAAAAGCAGATGGAGACCTGGCTCAGAGTATTGGTAACAGGATATAGTACCTTTTCCTTCCAGGTTACTGACTTGAATCAAGTTCAGGTTGTTAGCTACCGAAAATCGCGGCAGCAGCATCCAGTGTATGTTCAGTGGCCTTTATAAAAAGGGCTGTTGGTTGCAGTCCAGTTTCTTGCAGTACCAGAACCACCTGAAGTGGCACCTTGGAGCTATGCAAGCAGAGACACAAAGCTTTGGGTACAGAGAAGGAAATTCCCACCCAAACTAAATCCCACTCCACCACCGACGCACGGCAAGCTGAGGAGATGAGGCAGAGCTTCCACCAAGTCAGTCACTGACTCTGCTCCACCTGTTTTCTGGCCAAACAGGAATTTGTTTTCAGTAACTGCCCTTCAGCATCTTTTACTGGCAGATCTTCTACTGTAGCATCCTCTGATGAAGATGCATAATTTACCCCAAGGTAAGAGCTGGTTCCTGGGCACTGACATGTCCCCTCCCTTCCCTTTCCTCTAATTCCTTTCCAGTCTTTCACAACTTTTCCCCCTTATTGTCCTGATTTATTGAGGCACTGTTTAATTAAAGGTGTGGGTAGAGAGTATGAATTAACATTTCTTCTTCTGCCACTGAAACGATCTAGATTTTGTCTTGTGTGTTGTATTTTTTTGTTTCACTTCATCCTGCCACCTTTTCCCCTTTTGAACTTAGGGCTTTTAGGTTTCACCAGGAGGAGTGTGGGCAGAGATGGTGACACTGAGCGTGCCATGGTGTCTGCAGACCAGCCAGGCCTGGGGCCTCACTGGGGTGGGCACCCTACCAAGCCCCACTGGGAGCTGGTCCCTGCCTTGGGGACATTGCTGCCTAAAGTGGCAAGCCTAAAACATGCGGAGGGGAGAGAAATGCTTCTTTCTGCATGAGAAACACCACAGGAATGAAGAGCTCAATTCGATCATTTCAGTAGTTTATTTTAAGTCATGCTGGCCTTGTGTCTGTTGAAATTCCTTACGTGATTCTTCTTCCAAGGTTAACATATTTTGAGATGCCTTTTTTTTTCTCCCAGGGCTTCAGAATAAATAAAGTATACCCACCTCACACCAGGTTGGGATCTCAGAGCCCGGTTACTGGCAAGTACCATAATCTCACCTCAATGACCAGCATGCTGAGTAAGTCAAAGGCGGCGCTCAAAACACCTGAGAAATAAATTGTAATTGTTATCCTGTTTAACAAAGATGATTTTTCATTTCCTAAGTCACTCAGTCTTTCAAAGTGATACGTCAGTAAAAGCAGAGCAAAGGTAAAACTTTTCACTGTTGGAACTTTTTCTTAGTGATGAATCTACCTGCCAAGATGCAGACTAGCTGGAAAAGCTGCAAAAAGTAGATTTTTTCCTCCCTTTTTTCATTTTTTAATAACTTTTCAATTTTAGGGTTGAAGAAAAAATAGTTTAGTGCCTCATTGTCTCTCTCTCCCATCTCTCCCTCTTATCCAAACTTTTTAAACACACTATAAAGTAATCAAAGAATTCAGTAGTGATTTAAAATCTTATGATAGCCAATAATAATTATGAATATCCATTCCACCACTATTCAGGAATTTCATCTATTTATTTCAGTAAGGACAGAGTCGGCAGAAGCTGAATAATACATAAAGTAAACACAGAGTCAAGTTTGGTTGGAGAAGCAGGCACCAAGTTCCATTTCCCAAGGACATTACATTTGTTAGATTAGTATCTCACAAATATTTTGAAATATCTTCAAACTGGGAAACTAATAAAATAAATTCTCCTTTTTTTTCATAAATTTTTGTACAGTTGATACTTCTGGAAATTAATTATTCAACACTCCTTTAATGCTTGAAAAGATAAAGAATATCCTTTTAGCTTTGCAGATATAGGGCAGAAGAATATGTACTGTTATGGAAAAAAAAATTACCTGCTTTCTTACTATTTTCAGAATCTGGGAGATAACTGCACATCAGATAAAAATCCATTCAGATACGCATTTTGATATGCAAAAGTTGCTAATTCACTTTGTAGGAGATGTTATATTATCATGCAAGATATAATGGAAAACAGACTTTCTACAACATTTTTAAACTAACTGGGAAATGTAATAGTGAACTTAAATAGAACTTTGTACCATTTTTTTATTTCCAGACATTGACTAAAACACTAGGGAAAGGGTTAAATTTTTCAGTAATTTCCTGCAGAAGACTTGTTTTCTGAGAGCTTGTTTTATAAATTTATCTTATGTTTTAATATTGATGCTGAAGATCAAATTAAGCCAAAAATAGTTACCTAATCTCTAATTATCATCACTTTGGACAGTATGATGGCACAGACTTACTACTCATGCACTCTGGATTAAGTATGAAGACTTGGATCTCAAAGAATGTGTGCAGCTGGTAACATGGAATTAGAGAGGCAATAAGAATAATGCAAGAAACAGAAAAGGAACTGAATAATGACTGTGGTTTTACTTTGCAAAGATGTGTGCAAACAGTTGGTGTTGGCTTTTACTTTGAATACCTGTTGTGGGTGTGTTGGAAGTTTTGGATGTTTCTCTAAAAACTGAAGCAAAACGATGTTTATATTGGTTGTAGTTGGGTTATGGTCTCTATTTCGCTGTAAAAAGCAAATTATCACACATGATGCGTTATTTCGGTGTAAATATGCATTAGCTCAGATGAGCTTGAGTGAACCTTTTCATATATCCAGTCTGAATTTCAAGGTTATAGTGAAGAAATAAACTAAGGTAGTCCGAAACATTGTGACATCTCTGACCAAGGGATCTGCTTACCATTGACTCTGAAGCTGCTCTTATAATATAGACAAGTTATGAATCTTTCTGTGCATGTGCAGCACAGATACAGATAAATACAATGCTTTCTACTGCTTAGAGGCTTGGACTTTACTTGAATTTATGTTGAGCCCTTCAGATGAAAGTCACTGCAGACACAGGGCAGCAAAAGACCTTGAATGGAGGGCAAAAAATGTAAGTCTGGGATTCTGCTCCCAGCTCTGCCTCTGATTCACTTTCTGGCCCAAAATGAGTCATTTTGCATCCTCAGATATTTTTCTAAACGGTTAAATATAAGCATTGCTGATATTTAGCTACATGTTTGATGTACCTCAAGGTCTCAGCACAGAAGCACTAAGTTTCATTTAAAGTGCAGTTTATTAAATGCCATGTATTTTCTTGGACACTAAAGAGTTCTTAATGAACTCCTGGTAGAACAGGAGCGAGCAAGTCAGGAATAGGACAATGTGAACACGAAGTAGATATGATGAATTAGGGGGAAACTTAGATCAAAACTGAGGTAGAGACAGAGAAGGAAAACCACAGAAGAGGCAGGGAAGGGAACTGAAAGAAAAGGGTGACAGGAGATAGGAAATATGATAAGTCTGAGGAGATGGGAACAGGAAATGAGAAACACATCTCATTCTTGCAAAGCGTGATCTTGTGCAGGTTAGTGCTACCCATACATTGTTATTGTCGTAGATTCATCATTGGAAATAAGGCAGTTCCTTACAGTGGGCACCCACCAGAAAAAAAACCCAAGCACCTCATCATCTTGCTGATGCTCTGCCATTCGCTTCAGCAGTTGAGATGCAGGTGAGACACTTCAGGTCCAACACTGATGGGGTTGAAGTCCCCCTTAGAACAATTAAGGGCAACCAATACGGAAAAGTTCACATTGGCATGGCCTATTTTTGTGGATCACTAAAGGTTTGAATTACGACTTTTTAAAGAACGGAATAACAAATATGGATTTCACAATACATTTTTGGATATTTTTAAACTTGGCCATTGGTTCATCCTATTGGTACAACTAGGCTCAGGTCTTTGCCTATAGGATACGATCCATGTGGGTAAGATCAACAATAATTGATTAGAATATAAAAATAAAAATTTTCATAGATTGACCCCAGAATTTTTTCCAGAGTGAACAATAATTTTGTGCTTTACTACAGCCTAAACCAGATTATTATTTCCTGATCCACCAAATCATAAGATTTATAGGGCTATCATTAAGATGTAAAAGTATATGCTCTGACATATGCATTGATACATGCATTTATATGTAAAATGGCTATCAGGCACAGGACAAACCATATTTTGCCTTGTAGTAAATGCTTAAGCCTCAAACTATCCTTATCACTGACAGGGAAAAATGCGAAGCTCTTGACAAGGTAGTAAAAGCATCTGGCAGAGGACAGAGATTTTTAATTTTTAATTTAAAGACTAACTATCATTCTTACTAAAAATATCTTGAAACAATCAGGTCATCTTCAACACTCCAGATGGGTTAAATTTTTCACTGAAAGCTTTTACCAGTCTGCAGTAATCTGTCATGACTCTGTTCAATATGAATACTGTGGATGAAAAATGCGTGGTTTATTGATTCACATATAAAATGTGTAAATAAGGGAGCAGAGAGGAATGTGTGCGTATGTGTTTTTATCAAACTTCCTCTGTTCCATACAGAAAGTTTGTGTTCTTGAATAGGGCATGCAGCCCTAGTGACATAAAATAATGGCTAGGATTCATTTCCTAGGAACCTGAGGATTTACTTATTTCCTACCATTGCCTTTGTTGGGGCCAGCTCTGCCTCTTTATCAATTTAAGGAACACATTAAGAATAAATTAATATTTAATATTTTCAAAAACCTCAGACGAAGGAGAATATCATTGCTCCTCAGGCTTTAATTGTACACAAGTCAAGATCTGGACTCATATAAAAAACAGTGGCAGAAACAAATCCTCAGTCATTTTTTTTTCTCACAGTTACCCTTTCCTTTCAATCTTCTTTTTCCATCCTGAAGTCAAACCCATGTGTCCACGAACACCTGAGAAACGCTTTTTTTTTTTTACCCTACCCATGTAGTCGCGGTTTGTTCTCTTTGTTTCAGATAAGTTTGAAGTCAGTGCTCGTCTCTGCATTACTTTTATTGACGAATCATTACAATGACACACGTTAATTTAAAAGCAAGGAATATGAACTAGGTGCATTTTTAACTTAGCTTATACATTTAGAATGTGCCACACTAAGAAAGGCTTTTTCAGATCTTAGAGACAATTTTTAAACCTAGATTAGATGCCAAACCCTGTATTTTGGCCCTGAAAGAAAATGCTGAGGACCTATGTCTTCTGTTACTTTAATTCAAGACGGTGAGCTCTTCTGAGGCTCAGGCTAATGATATTTGGATGTCCAGCCACTGGTTTAGGAGGTGAGCATTCAGCATCCTGGGCCCCATTGTGCCAGCAAGACCTGTAAGAAAATTTAAGGAGTGCTGTGGTTTCTCTTACAGCTTCAGGGGAAAGCTGGTACGTGGCACCCTGCAGCGGCCCGTGGCACCAAGCAGACATTTGAGGGCGGCATGTCAGTAGTAGAGGCTGAACGTTACTGTGTTGAGGATGAAATGAGCCTAGTGCAAATGCAGATTTTTCCTGGGTAAAAGGGATGATTTCTGCCTCAATGAGGGCATGCCTTCGTGGTTATCAAGAGAGGCTACAAAGCCTTGATCCCATGCTAACAAATCCAGGTGTCCTTCCCTTGTGAATCAGGTTCTTAGAAGGGAGAAATCCCTTCATCTGCCTAAATATTTCATTCAAAATCATGTGTTCTCAGGGGTGCTTCTTCCCTGCCAACTGCCCACCACCCACCTGTTTCTTACTCTCCACACATGATTTAAGGACCAGGTGCTTACGCCTCTTAGGTAGAGTAGGAGTTAAGCTCTGAGATACCTGCAAGAGCCTATCCTTCAGTCTCCTGACTTTCATGGGTGCTCGATGAGCACCGCGAGCAACCTTCCCTGGCCCACACAGTGCAGTGCCGGAGAAGGCAGGAGGGACATTTTGAGGGTGACCTTCTCCCATGGACTTCCCTTTACTGAAAGGCATCACACCACATCATTTCAGTGATGGCCAGGCTTTTCCTCCCCATGAACTTTTGAACATCTAGTCTCCTCTTAACATTAAAGGACTAGTGTGGTTCGTTATGAAAGCACAGGGAAAAGACTATGATTAAGAGAGAGGTACATTATGGCTTACTGGGATTTGAGATTTGAACTCTCCTAGGTTAATTTGAAAACGCAAGCCAAAGAGCATGGCAGAGAGTGAAAACAGGCTTGTATCTATAGCTGCTTGAAGAACGTACTGAAAAAAAGCCAAAAAAAGCTTTCCATTTCCTAGCTATGCCTTTCTGTGACCCTTACTAAGACCCATTTGCAGTCCCCAGGTCAAATCCTTGGCACCGACAGATAGACTTCTATGGAGTACATCATGACTGACACCAGAGAGAGGAGGTGGAAAGAGACAGGAAAGCCTATAGTCACTGCCTGGGGCCCCTGTCACTGCAGAAGAAATCTCCATATAAATTACGGCCATAACCTTGGGAAACTTTTCCTTTTGTTGTCCCAAAAGGGTTTGGTGTTTTGTTAAATAAATAGGAATTAAGCACATGCATTTTTTAATATCCTAAGAATTCAGTGCGTATGCCACAATGACATGAAAGTGGGAACATTGGCAATTTTTATGTGCTAGATTTCCACCTGCACACAGAACAATAGCAAGTCCAGACCCTCTAACGTCTGCTCAGGATGGGGTGATGATGCTATGAATCATGATGGGTACTCAGTCCTTGTCTGCTAACTCACATTTTCTCCACAGCCTGAAAAGGTGTCTACATAAAGGATTGTGTAATTTCTACTATTTCTTGCTTTCGTGTGAGCTAGTACGCCTTTGGAAGTCACCTTTGTTACCCAATGTACCAATCATAATGTTGACTCTACTGTATCCTCAGCAAATATGAAATTGGAAGGTAGAGTTTCCTCCCTTTGAAGTTGTGCAGTCAGCACTATAGCTCTTAGGGACAAGGTTTCTTTCTATATTTTGTAAAGTGTCTTCTAGAAAGAGATTAGAGATTGTAGCTTCAGATTGCAAATACTACCATAGCTGAAATAACTATACATAATTATTAATGGGAATTGTACTCAAGGAAGGATTGAAAATGAGTACTTTATGATCTAGACTGTGTTAATATTAAATAGTTACATATTTTTTAATAAATACAAATGTCTGGATAATATTTTTGCCACCAAACAAAGCAAAAACATGTTTCTTCCTCTTTACTTTTCAGTGAAATCTTATGGAAATTATCATGTGTGAGAGACTTATCAGATCAAGTTTTGTACTTACAAAACAAAACAAAACAAAACAAGCTGCATGGGGTCAGTGAGGATTCTTCCTGTCGCTCCATCCATTCTCTTCACCTTCAGTGGTACAACAGAGGGAGTCCTTAGGAATGTGCTTTGTAAGTGTGATTTTTTTCTAATAGTTAAGTTGGTGGAACTAGTTAAAGAGCATGAAATTCTGCCACATAGATTATCATTAACAATGTGGTTTATTTTTGTTTGACTGTTGAAATTTTAATGTAACATTCTGTTGAAATTCTGAAATTCAGTCAAGTTTTAACAAGCTACAGCTAGGAGGAGATTGCATTATTTTTTTATGTATTTGTTATTAAAATTCTTGATAAATGTTGCAAAGATTCTACCTGTGAGCTGTTTTTCACTCTCTAGCTGATATTAAACACTTGCCATCAGAGCTGCATTTTTGATGGTGATTTGTCACATGGTATTATTTCTGCTCCTAGAGTGGATGAATGCAACCTTCGTCAGGTTTCTTGTCTGAAGCCTCACAAGAAATACATTTCAAAATGAAAGCCTTCAGTATGTATGTGCATAAAATTTTCCATAAAGATGTACCAGTACTATTTTTTTGCATGAATGTTTATGACAAGGGGACGTGAAGACTTTCAGCATGGGTGAAATGGGTACATATTTTAATACTAAGTAAAATTTAATAGAAAAAAGTTTGTGTTGTTCACTCAACTGTGTATTCTTTTAGTCAGCATTAAGCCAGGAAAAGCTACTTGGGAGCCCTAGAAAAGCCCACAGGCAAGATTCCTGTGACCCACAGTGGCCAAGCCACCCAGTCTGGGAAGGTGGGAACGCTGGGGCTGTGGGATGCTGCTCCTCAGAACGTAGGGAAGTACAGTTTTAGATCTGAAGGGCAAAAAGCTGAAATTTTTTAACTTTTCTCTGGCATGCCTTCCAAAGTGCTAAGCTAACAGGAGTTCAACTTGCTTGCAAGCCTGGTTATGGTTGTTCTTTAGGGGTTAAATAAACCCCAATGCATTTCTTGCATGCAATGCTATCTGCTTTTTTTAAAGGACCAAGTAGTCCTTCAAGAAGTCAGTATGGTGGCATCATGCAGCCTCCATGTCTGCCAACCTGACCCCAGGCTCTCCAGCCTGTTGCTGTTACGGGAGATGCTCACACATCAGTGGCTTTGTGCACCCAATTGTCCAAAGTGAGTGCAAAAAGGTGGGTCAGTGATTCTGTGCCTGAACATGGGCCTTACCCATCTTCTCTGCTGGTTCCTGTGAGCGTCATGCTTCTTTGAGCTTTTTTAGTGATTCTGTGTTAGTTAATCTTAGCTCACTGTGCTTAACACTCAGCAAGGACTTGCAGGCACCGGTTAAGTTGTTTGGTGGTAAAACTTGTAGAAAGGGACTACCAAGAAAAGGAATCTCCCCAGCGGTCCTTCCCTGGTCACATAAATGGTCACGCAAACTTTAACCATCCTGGGAGCCTGGAGGGAATACGGTCGGTGCTCTCCGTGACCCCAGTCACCATTTCACACTACAGTTTCAATGAAAAATCAACATCTACCAAGATGGCTGTTGCCAGGTTGGACTCCTGGGAGTGCAGACGGAGTCATGGAGGTACCTGCCCGTGAGTCATTTCTCCTGCCTGTCACGCCAGGTGGACCCAGGGGGTTTTTGTGTTCTCCCGGGAGGGTGGGCGGCTGGCCAGGGGAGCCTGGCTGGCAGAGGAAGGTGGAAAAGCCTGCAGCATCCTTTCGTGTGAGGATCCACTGGTACTCCCTGGCCCTTTCCTGTCAATTCTGTTAATACACAAGCACAATTAAACCTTCATCTATAGGTTTTGTATACGCGGCAGCCAGAAAAGGGTTGTGTGTCGGGTTTGAGTTTGATTTGAGGGAGGAGTGGGATCTGAAAGCTGTAGATGCTGTTTTAAAGCTTTCCCCCAGTAATGATGATAATGAATGACGTAAGCCATTCGTTAAGGCTGATGATTAATCCTAATGAATATGTGGCATACATGTGTTTCACAGCTGTCATTAAGCTTCCATTTTAACCACTCTTCCCCTTTCCCCACTCCCACCCATGCCTGCAATCTGCAAACTCTTATTCCCTGTAGGTGTTTTGATAGAGAAACAGACAGGTAACGATCCCGATGTCAGACTGTAAGCCATGCAACTGTCAGTTCATATTGTGTCTGACAGTCATTGACAGCGTGCTTCTTCAATTTTACTAAGATTAATATTCCTCACATGTTTTATTTATATTTACTGACCTTGCTGCAGTGAATTTTTAAAGAGACATTTTCAAGTTAAAATTCCCTGTTAAAAACCAAATCTGCGTTTTCTTCGAAATTCAGGTTTACGTTTCGTCAATATTTGCTTGTGGAATTTTTGCACGCCGCTAACAGCCTGATCACATGCATGATGCTTTATTCATACAGTGGTCAATAAGGCTTATTCTGCTAAACCCCCAGGATCATTGTCCTGGGAACCTCCTCAATCTTGGAAACACATCCGCATGTGGTTAACTTGACGCAAGGCGGTGGTTTCACAGAAGAAGGCTACTCAGACACATAAAATTATTCACGTGCACAAGCATTTGAAAGATTCAGTTTCTGTAAGAGCAACATTGTCACCAGAGTGATGCTGTTGAGCTCAAGAGTATTCACATGAGTAAATGATTTGCAAGGTCAGCCTTTGAACTCTCTGGTGAAACTCCTGCGCTATTCTGCCCGTTTGGGCTGGCTCTACCGGCTGCCCAGATGCTTGAATTGAAATAGCAACACATCGGGATGTTGGAATTGTAAATGCAGTGGGGGGAAATTATACTTAAGCCAAAAGAATTTAAACACAAATGACAGGAATAGTTGGAAATTTGGGAAAAAAATTAATCTAATTTTATGACCATTTTTATATAAATAGCAATAGGTATATGAAAATAATGCTTGAAAAATGTAAAATTATACATCTATCTGTATAAATATATATTTTTACATTATACAAATACGAAGACAAAAGCTGAATCTTAATTTTTCTGCTATGTCTGCTTTAAAAAGTGCTAGCCAAATCCCTCACTCCTTAGTTGAGGATTTTTATCGGGTGTCCTAGCTGAGTGCCGGCTGACTTATTTGACCCAATTTAGGGAAATCCAGATCCTCACGCTGAACATCTTTGTATGTTTATGAATTGGAAATTTTCCACTTCAGGACTCCTTTTAACCTTTCTGATCTTTCAAATTGCATGTCTCTTAACTTCACAGATAAATTAGCCAATCCCGACCTCATCTAGCCTTGAGATGACAGTGGTGTTTTATCTCTTTTTTCCCTTCCTTTCTCTCCAAATCTGCATCATGGTGTTTTTCCTATTGCCTTGGCAATACAGCTAAGTACACAGAGAAGTGCAACAAGCTCATTGCACGTAAAAAGTTTGCACAAAGGCAGAGTTGCTCACTGAACAAGGAGCATGGCTGACACACGGCNCTTTTTATCATCTCCTCTCCTTACCAAGAGATTACAGGTGAAAACACAAATGGGGAGGTGAAAGCCGACACGTCAGGATTTCTAGAACAGTTGTAGGAGGGGAAATCAGCATCAAGTAAGACTACAGCAGCACTGAAAGTGTGCTGGTTCACTCAGATCATGCCCTGGCAGCCTTTAATGAAAATATGGGTGATTTAGCGCTTCTTCGTTGAAAATAACCCTGCCCTGGACCTCAGGGAGGGGGCGTATCGTTGATGAAGAAACGGTGGCACAAACAATCAAGGGCACAGAAAAGCCAGTGAATCGGTGAAAAGCCCCTCCATTTAGCCTAACGCCACTCTTCGTATTCTTAGCTGTGAAATGAATAAGAATTTGCTCTTTGGTGACACTTGAAGACAGCTTCTCTTTTTTTCCAAATAATAGTAATAAAGTAGTTAAAACAGAGATCCTTTTGATTTTTCCTAAAATACAAGGAAACAGCAGACAAACAAGCTGTAGCTTTTTCCTTTTCTGGCTTGGTTTCATTTACATTCAGCTCATTAATTATTTTTTAGGGAGAAAAGTTTTGCCTTATTTTCAGCGAAAGGAATGCTGATTGTTCTCTTAGGGATATTATAAGAATGTCAAGGAAAGCCATAAATGTTTTATAAAGACTGATAATAGAGTTTTCTGTGCTAAGGAAAAGTCAATGGTTTTTGAAAAGGGATACATAATGATTTTCTGACTACATGCAAAAATGAGATGGCAGTAATTTTAATATTAGTTAATAAATATTGACATTAGTATTTCAATGAGTGTAATCAGGCTTTGGTTGGATATTGGAAAGTCGTGATTTGTTCAGCAGTATTATTATAAAAGCTTGATTATTTCCACTGAAGCTATTAAACAATCTTTGCAGGAAGCCTCAGTAACTTCTCAGAATAAATCCAGTAAGGCTATGCAAGAATTAACACGTGCTCTCTGCATCATATTGTGAGCTCATCTATTTTGCTGTCTGACTTAAAAACAACATTGCGCAACAGATTATGTGTTTATGGCATCCTCATACAAAATCAGCCTTTATGCAAAACGGTTTGGTTAAAACAACAGCATCAGTCATATAGGTAAGATGATGTCTTCAACGTACTTTACCTTGTTGTATCTCACAGTTATTCAGAAACTTATTGGTTGGGGGGGGGGGCGGGGAAAAGAGCTAGAAAATACCCAGAGGTCACCCAGAGTCTGAAATGTCAGCTGTTACTCATGGTGGTAGCCTATTATTGCAGACACAGTCAGAAAGTCATTATTCCATGATGACTTTTGAGTTTTCAAAAGCTCTTAGTCCCGAAGTTACCACCCCTCCACCAAAGCCAAAATTCAAAATTGGTTTCAGAGCTGCTACATTTCTGGTGAAGGATACCCCTGGGATACCTGGTATTTAATGAATTAAAAATTACATCATTCTTGTTGGCTTTAGGGTTGGTAATTACTGTCTGCTGAGACAGTGAATGGTGGAGAGGGAACGGAGTGAGCTGAAACCCAGCTCTTTGGTTAGAAGTTCATTAACAGACCAGATTTTAAAATCCACTTCTTTTCTTTTTTTCAATACAGACCATTTTCAACAGAAAATTCCTGAGCAGTGATACTGTTTCCTCAGAAACCAGTCCCGGTTTCCAAGCAGTGTATTTTGGGGTGGGGGGGGGAAGTATCCCTGCCCCTGGTTGCCCACACTTGCTTCTGCTCTTCAAAAGCTTCTGCTACTCTGGCACAGATGCCCAGCGAGCTGGACTGGGGAACAGATCTGGCTGAAAAATAGCCTGTTTTGGATAATCTTTAGCTGGATTAATTTCCCGATCCAGGTGAAATTGTTCAAAACAAACCATGAGAGAGGGAGAAACTGAAGTTGGCCGGTGTAAGAAACGCTGCTCCACTGACGGGGAGCAAGGGCCCTGCCTCAGTGAGAGCTACTGCGCCATCCTCACCTTGGACTTGGTGACGTATTCCCAGACCCTGCCCTTTTCCTGGCCCTGGTGCTCCCCTGACCTCTCGGTGACTCAACGTAAAGTCTCAAACCAGCTGAAAAGTAACCCAGGAAAAAAAAAAAAAGCTATTTGTTTAAAGTGGCTCAATAAGGGGCCAGATAAGCAGCGGTGCTAATGCACATCTGCGCGTCAGCAACATGTGGCATGGCCCGGGGAAGAGGGAGGACCCTCAGTAGCTCAATCAGTTTAAACTGTCTTGAAACTGCTCCCTGGATATCTTGCCAGGGGCTGCGTAATAGCAAGAGCAGCAGTTTCTGCATTGCAATGTTTAGTCCGGGATAATTTTAAAATAGTATGTAAAAATATGTTTAAAATATTATGTACAATTCTTTAAAAAATGGGATTTGTGACCCTTTCTTTTATAACTACGCATGCACACACACACGGTGTAAATTCATCTGCAAAACGTGTTGATTTATAAAGTCGGGGGGGAGCAGAGGGGAGAGGGAAACTAAACAATCTCTTTTAGCCTTGGTAATATCAAAAATGCCAAGCCTGGTTTTCCCCTACTTGGGGTTGAGGAGGTTGGAGGCTTTTGAGGGAGGGGCGGGGATTTTATTATGAGCTTTTTCACAGTTTAGATGAACAGAGAGGGACACTAGAATTTTAAGAAAGGAGATTTTTTTCTCCTATAGGATTTTGCATGCTGAAGTTTAACAGCTGTTGCAAGCAAGATGAAAACATATTTTTCCCACTACATCTTTTGATTCCACCAGATGAACTGAGTTCCTTTGGCATTATTTCTTTTTAAGAAAATTCAAAAAACTAGGCAGTTAAATTTAACCCAGATATAATTCTGCTGATATGAAATTACATTAAAACAAAGGTTGGATTTGGTCAAACCTTCTAATTGCTCAGGACCCCATTATTTTCTGTCCACCTCCCCCCCTTAACTAGTTGTCCCATTGTTTCACTGGGGATTGAAGTTAGATTTACTGGCTGGCAATTACAAGGATTGCTCTTTTGCCCCTTTGCCCCTTTCCCCTGTTTTAAAAAATAACAGGAGAGGGGATGGGGAGAGAGACAAGCCTCAGAGGGGTTTGTTTGTTTGTTTGTTTCCCAGTCTCCCTGTAGGTTGCTGGTGTTTTACCGTGAGTTTTTAGGAAAAGCGAGAACACAAGCCAATCGGTTCCCTTCAGTTCCACAGGACTGCACTTTCCTGGGACAACGCAAACGTCCAGTTGCCCTGTGAACTGTCCCATCTGATTTTATTAGATTTGTTTTCCCCTCCGCTATTGTTTATCATCACTTTCATATACATTTGCCCTTATGTTACATTTTAGCTGTCAGCTAGAGCAACAAACAGGCTTTCGTTAGCCTGCGAGCCACTTGCAGGGGAGCGGGAGCGGGCAGCGCCCGGCACCCAGCCACCCCCCCTGCATTACCAAGCCCCCCCGCATCACAGTGGGATTCACTCCCTAAAGAGATAAAGTTCCCACCGGGAACCTCCTCCCCCTCCAGGCTTTCCACTGGCCCGAGTGCAGGCGTTTGCTTTAGTTTATGACCATTAACAGAGACTGTGGGGGACGTGCTGGGTCAGCATGTCCTGTAACTCCTCCAGCCGGCAGAACCAACATCAGGGGCTGCTGCCATCCCCAGGAGGTCGCCCCCTCAGCCACAGAGGGGTTACGGCTGGTTTCGGTTGGGGCAAATTCCTCTACCAACATATTTCCCACCTCAGAGGTCCCCTTCGGGGTTTTATCTCATCATAAGGTAGCACTGACTGGGACTGCATCTGACCCCATATTTGTATCCAGAAAGCACATAAACCAGCAGTAAAACTGCAGACAAACATAAATAACACATGCTTGCACATCCTCTGACATGTTGCTGAGACTGGTGTCTGAGCACTTCGAACCCTGGTTTGAGAGAATTTGAAATGCGTCTATTAAATTGCAGCCTTTGCTGAACCTGTCAAGAAGGGTTTCTGCCCCAAATGGAAACTGTCCAAAAAATTATGCATGGCCATTTTAAAGTTATGCAAGGTCAGAAAATACAAACAAAACAAAACAAAACAAAAGCTGGGCGACTGAATGGCCGCAGGACAAATCTGTGGGCTAGGAGAGACCTTTCCCTTCAATCATGGCCACTTAGCCACGTGAAATCAGGGCAGCGGTGAGCATCCTCCCCCTGCACCGCAGAAGTTTAGATACTAGTTTTCTAAGCGTTTTCAATCCTGACTTCATTTTAGGCTAACAGCTGGGGTTGAACCAAAAATGCTTTGTTGAACCATGTGGGTATGTGATATGGTCTTTTTTTTCCTGCTACAGCAAAAGCAAGATCTGGGGGAAAAAGGCAGGGGAGAGGTGGGGATTTCAAACCCATGGCTGGCTGGGATTCAGCGCTCACGTTAGTCCGTGCTGCTGCCTGCGCTTCCAGGCAGGTGGCCCAAAATCAAAGGCCCATCCCTATTTTTCCCCAAACACTAGCCACAACAACTGCGTTGAGGACGAAGTGAAATACAAAGCGTCCTCGCATTCATAGGCGCTTTTTTGGAATTTGGTGCACTGATGAATTATGGGGGTGGCTGGGAGAGGGTCGTGATTCCTCGCTTTGCTGGATCTGTTCTCTGGGATACTTCAAATGAATGAGTCTACAGAGCCGTCAGCAGCTCCCCCTTCCTTGGAGCCCCCCTTTCTGCACCCCAGTCCCCAAACTGGCCCTCTGACATACATTGCAGTTCCTGGTTTTCAGTGATTTTCCCCTTCATTAGTGGAATTCTAAGATCAGCTAATCTCTGCTCACTGGATTAGTAAAAACTTTTTTGTCTTGTTGTGAGCTGCACTTTTTGTGATCTGTATTTTTAAATTCCCAACAAGCAAGTTGGAAAGGAAATATTAAGGTTTACTGCCTATCACTGGGAAATCAAACCAACCACAAGTGACTTAAAGTTTTATTGACGAAAACTGATAAATGCAAGGTCTAATTTTTGATTTATTTTTTTTTTCATTTAAGTGAATTCTGAAAGGGTTTTGCAGAAAGTCTTAAAAAACCCCATCTCTGTATCTAAAATTATATCTCCAGAGAAAATTGTCTCAAAATACAGAAAACAGCCAAATAATTTAGAACCTGTGGGTTTAACTTCCACTGAGCGTGACAACCGTTTTGCAAGCTGAAGGGCTTCTGGAGCCAGTGTAAACCAAAACCGGTGGGATGTTGAAAATTAAAGCTCCAAGCCTGAGTACAAACTGCCTCCCTGTGTACATCTTGCAGCACAAACAATACCTTGTGTCAGGAAAACATCACTCCCCCTCTGTCCAAGGAAGCCTGGAAGACGTAGTGGCAGCAAGACATGAGAAGGCTGGAGTTCGAGCCGTAGCTCTACTGTTACCTCCCTGCCTCCCATGGAAGGCAGGTCCCTGGCCAGGATTTACAACACTCTGGTTTCTCCTGGCGTAATTTGAAGAACAGCTTTTCAGGAAGGCCGCCAGCAACCTCCTCTCCCCTTGCCACTGCTTTGCGTTGTCCTTGGCCTTGTATTGGTTTGTCCCACCACGCGGTGAGATGGGTGAAGGAGCTGAACCCCTGGGAAAGTTGCCGTTTAGTCTTATATTTCCTGTTTATTTGCCTATTTTATCGTTTCTGGGTGGTTTTTCTTTCCTGGGGATTCAGGTCCGCCATCCAGCCTACCACACAACCAGGACCATACTGCAGGAGGGACCTGGGAGGAACAAGTTACTGGTGAGGGACAGAAACTGCACAGGGCAGCTAAAGCATCCTCCAGCCCATGGAGTGCCAGATCACAGCTTTAGCCCATTTAGTGACCCGCTGCCTGCTATGGTTATCATATATATATATTCATCAGCACGTCCGCAACCACCGATTCTCTGCTGAACTGTCCGTAATTTACACCAAAGCAACGCAAAGGCAGCATGTCTGCAGAACGCTGGCTGCTGTTTTGACTTGCTTTGCACAGCTGTGAATACAAGGTAGAAGGCAGTGGAAAATTAGGAACAGAATAGCTAAGGATGTTATAAATAATGTCTGTGAGGTTAATTTAAATTTAGCTTATGTTTCTCAAGAGCCATTAATGATAGATTGCTTTGCATTCTTAGAAGCGGGGTGGGGGTGGGGGGGTATCCAAGTAAATTGACAGTGTTATCAAAACAACAAAAGAAATCCCTGGAGGCCATTTAGAAGCTGTTGGAACCAGGTTTCCCGAATAATGTTAATTGTATTCTTCTGTGTTAGTGTGTTAAAGCATGTTTGCAAAGAGATAAGCAATAATAAGAGAAGACACAAAGTCACATGTATATTCTTCTTTCTCTTCTTCCTCTTCCTTCAAGGCCCAGGGTACATATATCTGCCACCCGCTCTGATGTTACTCCTTTCAAAGGGACAATTGCAGACCACAGACTTCACTCTTCGGTTCATCAGCAGCTTAAAGCACTCGAGCACTGCAAGGATTAAGTCTTGTATTTTGAGGGACACCTTTCTGTTTCATGTTCTTGTGAAAGGTAGCGTTTATTAGAGGTGCATGGGCAGGTGTGTGACTGGCTTAAGTATGAAAGATTTTTCTGAACCAGTGTTCATTTTAATTTTATATGTTTTGACTTTCATTTAACTTACCTTCAAATCCTTTTTCTTCCAGATACTCTAAGAAATGTCACCTTAATCCAGCGTCTCCTCCCTGTGCTCCGCTCCCCGGACACAGCGCTGCCTATCACTGCAGAACGTAATGGACAAATACTTCTTATTATACCATAGTTTAAAGTGCATTTTCCAATTACACGAGTATATAACATTTTCTAAACAAATAGTCTAATCTTGTATACGTAGGCAGCTTTTTAATAGGAAGCCGCAATCGAAAACTACCGTACAATTCTTAAGGCCCAGTATTGCAAACATGTTATTAATCTCCTAATGAAAACATGTGAACTGCTCCGTGCTTCACTGTAGAAATCCTTTTCTTTTTTCTTTTTTACTTTTTACTAAGTGCAGGTAGCAGATTGTTTTGGCCTATTGGAAACAATTAAATCAAAATCCATGGGGCTTTCTACAGCTGTATTTAATAGAGGAGGGCAGACCCCTTCCTGCTGGATAAATTGGTTGCTGCGATGCACAGCTATTTTTATTTTTGTGTGAAAGTGAGGTTTTTGAAACCTTAAAAATAAGTGATGGACTTGGCAGGGGAGAAAATACTTGGTTATAAGTCAGCACAAATGTAGTGTCCTGTATTTACTCTGTGGTGTGTATCTGCATTTCTATTTTGATTCAGGAATTTACCCTGATAGATTAATCTATGTTTAGTGAGAGAAGCAGCTCATGCTACCTGTTTCAACAGTGAATTTGCATTAAATAAGATGGGTAAGAGGAAAGCTGAATACCCCATTTGCACATTAAAAGCTGATCATTAATCCTATATTTTAACTCTACAACTGTCAGGAGCTATTATTTCCCAGAGAGCCTGACAGTTCAAGGGATAAACTGGAGAGGGTCCCATTATAAAGGCCTATGAATAGACGTCAGAATAGTTTGCGCATCAAACCCCGAAGGCTATTAAACGTGATACTTTAAGAATCAATTTGTAGCTAAATTAAAGTGGAAGGATGTGAATCCTAGGACAGATTTTAATAAAGCAGAAAATGTAACATATAGAGAGGCATTTTAAATGCAATTAGGCAGATGTAAAGATTTGAAAAAACATGTATTATTAACCAAAAAAAACCCCAAAAACATTGATTTTCAGCCTAGTGCTTGGAAAACTGTGCCACAGTTCGCCACAGCAAAGAGGTCAAACAAGGAGAGGTGCTGAAATGCTGCTTTCAAAATTATGTTTTCAAGTGACTCTAGAGCAGATCAATAAGCGAGCTGATAGCTTACGAGCCTCTGAGACAAGTCCACAAGCGCAATGCAAGAAAAGAGGACCAAAGAGCTGTCTTTGTACAAAAAAATTAGTTTCTAACAGGACACCCTGCTGAGTTTTATCTGAGTTCATTAGGCTTGAAGACTGAGATCTGCTAATTCCACATGAAAAGTTCCAGACGCTGGCAAAACCAAATCAAACGTGATGCTGTACGTAAGCTTGTTAAGAAGTTGAAGTTAACGCTAAAACCTGCTTAAGCGGGCTACCAGGAAACCCCGCTGCACAAGCAGTACCACAGTGCACCTTTCAGCAAGCCAAAAGAAATCACGTGAGCTTGATGCGGTTCCTGTGAGGCTTTTAAGCACCACACTAGACTGGCCCCCACAAAAAAAATAAATGTTAGGAATAGAACATGATTCTCCAGTATGTTACGTCCATTTTCCCCCAAGGGGTCTCAAATGAAGTCAGGGAATCAGGCCCAACATATATAATTACAAGGGCAGGAGTGCAGAAAGACCGGCAACCTCACTGTACTGGGAACAATTTCATAGCTGTTATCTTGCTTTTATTTCTACAGTTTCTTTCTCTTAAGTAGTTTATATCCGGGAGTCCTTGAAACAGGATGTGCCTTAAAAATTATACGTCTTCTTCTGTGCTCTGAAAGTTGTTTATTATTCAAAGTAGGCTACTGAAATAAGAGTTCATAAAAATGAAATCACCGTACATTTCCATAGCTGAAAGTGGAGCTCCTCGCTTACTGCAGCTGGAAGAGGTGAAGACAAAGAGAAGTTTATTGAAGACAGTTCCCCCTGGTTCTTCTGTTTAGAGCTGGCTGAGACGTGAATGGAAACCCCAGAAAGACTTCACTTTGTACTTCACTGGTTTTCACCAGATTTTAATATTCTGGGGGGATAGCTGAAAGTTCTATGACCATAATGTCTAGTAAATCATTGTTTCTGATAACTTTGCATTAGCTGTTCCTGCCTTTTTTATATTGTCAAATGCAATTAACTATTCACCACTGCATCGTCCACCAATATTTGATTATTTTGAAGTGGAGGAAAGCTGTCCATAGGCATGTGCATGTGTGAATGTATAAACACACATTAAAGGAACTAGGTTCTTTATGTTCTTGAGTTGTGTAGACAAAATAATGTAGAAAGTGCCAACATTGAGGATGTCTGTTCACTCAGCCCCTTATATGTGTGCTTTTCGGTATCATATTTAATTGCACGGCCACATACTGATTTTATTGCAAAGCATCATTTATGTTCCAGGACTTAGCAGCAATTCCATATTTTGTTTACCTTCCAAGCAGTTTGTTATCCCATGCCTTATTTACCATATGCTATTCAAACTCTTCTCTCAAAAAGGAATAATTAAATTCCTCATGAGATTTTCTGTGGTGACCAGTTCTGCAATATTTGAATGCTTCATGAACATAAATTAATTCACCTCCCTCTTAGCAGTTGCTGTTGGAACTCATCCCAACCTTACTGCTCTGAGTTCTTAGTATAGTGAAATTTTGGCTTTGCCCCTGTAATCTATCCTAGAATAATATATTTGAGCATGGAATAGCGAGGACACTAGTCTATAACTGAGGACGTGGCATATGTAGTTCAGTCGGCGCTACCAGCTGTGAGAAACCCAAACGTCCTCAGTTACAGCAGAACCTTCTTAGAATTTAGCGACTCCAATTGAAGAGGTAGTGATGGAGCATGTGCAACCTGTGATTTTTCACAGACTTATAACACAGCCAAATGTATAACGAGAATAGCAAAAGGCAAAGCCCTAGCACAGGGAGCCTCTTCAGATTTTTCAGACTCTGGCTTCAAATTGTGGAGGTGCTAGAACAATTCCCAGAGAAGATCCAGAAGGTTTCAAGATGGGGGAATCAACCTGGTTTCTGTTAACCTCACTCTCACAAATAGCTGAAAGATTTTGTCTGAAATTTTCGTTAGAATTTGAGCCTGAATCAGACACTGCATGCAAATGACAGCAGAAATGGCTAAACTCTGGTAAAATTTAGCTGTCTGTGAAGACTGGCTTTAAAGGTGAAGCGTCAGGCAATTTTTCCTTTTCACACTGTAGGTATAAACAAATGTAATAATCTCATTACACGTTGTGCTGGTTTAGTCTGGGGTAAAGTTAATTTTCTTCATAGCAGCTATTATGGGGCTGTGTTTTGGATTTGTGCTGGAAACTGTTGATAAAACGGGGATGTTTTGGTTATCACTGNGAACACCTGCCTGCCGATGGGAAGTAGTGAATGAATTCCTTGTTTTGCTTTGCTTGTGAGTGCGGCTTTTGCTTTACTTATTAAACTGTCTTTATCTCAACCCACGGGTTTTCTTACTTTTATCCTTCTAATTCTCTCCCCCATCCCACCCAGGGAGGAGTGAGAGAGTGGCTACGTGGTGCTTAGTTGCCAGCTGGGGTTAAACCACGACACACATAATGCCATGCACGTGATACAAACGTGTATGTGTCATGTGGGTGCAAATGTGCTTGTGCAAATATACGTGAAGATCAAACGTTTTGCCACATTCAAGATTATCACCTATAGATAGTCACCGTGTGTATTTCGGGATCAGTTATACAAGTGCACAAGCCTACTGCTTGTGAGCCACTCGGCAGCAACACTACCTCTGACTTCCGTAAGAACAGGACAGTCAGGATTACAATCTTACTGAAGGAGAATAGATTCAGAAATCATGTCCTACTTCTGTTAAATGCAGCACTGCTAGGTTGCATGGATTGCTTATGGTTTGAAACGCTAGTTGTGTATCTGGCTTGCAGAAACGATTTGATTCATTTGAGAAAACCTAAATATTACCATTAGCAGAACTTTATTCCTTAAGACCATAAATCTAGGTATATATGTTAAAAAAAAAAAAGGCTTGTGCTTATCACCTGTAAAGTTCTTGTTGTCTTTTATTGCAGAGAGCCAAGCGTAAACACCATGAGAGGAAACGATCCCGTTGAGCAGCAGCCTCAGCAGGAAAAGCTGCCTGCCAGGTGCGTGAAGTGTAAGGATATCTGTGCTAGCTATGTACGCACCAAGGGTTTGATTTGCATTAAAACAGCGCTGAATTGGAGGGAAAAGAATGAAAGAGAGGACAGGTAGGCACCTACCCCACCACCACGTCTCTGCCTGCTGAAGGGGTTTGGGTTTCATGGCACAGAAACACAAATACAGCGTGAAGCTAAATAATTAAAGCCTGGCATTACAGGCCAAAGTCATTTCTCGTTATCGGAAGAGTGGTTTTTTGTGCGTAACAGACAAAGCTTATTTTGAAAGATTTTAAAGGCGTTCCTAAGAGAAAACATAATCTCTTCTAGCATTTGCAAAACTTATATTACCCCGGGAAAAAAAAAAATACCCGACACCACTGAGCATATGGGCTTATCTGCAACCTAATACTGTTATTGTAAGGGTTTGTATAGCTCACTTCCTGCCTTTAGGCTTACACAACAGGATATTTAAATTACAAAGACAATGAAGAAACGAGGCAAAATGCTCTTGATATTAAAAATACTCCAGTTGCTCTACTGCTCTAATTCCCGATGAAGTGACTGCCAGAATTAATGAGTAAATACAAGGTCACTCCTAGAGTCGAGCTGCCCGAACGAACTACAGGCAAATTAAAGGCAGCCAGCGGGCAGGTTCAGGGTTTATCGGCTGTCCCACTACGCCGTGAAAAACGTATAACTTACGATGAGAATGGCAGCCCCTACCCCTTACTACCGTTAACAGTCTGTCACTGTTTCCATTGTTAACCTGGTCTTTGGGGTTTAATATCTCACCTGTATCAAATTGCGTCAGGTCGAAACTTGGCACACAGGTGTGTCTGGATGGTATGCTTTTTTTTTTCAACAACAAAATTAAATTCTATCAATCGGGGCCGAGGAATATCTTTTTTTCCCCCCCTTTACTTTCAGGCACTGTTTATTCACTTCCCAAATCCAAACACAAACAAAAGTTTAACTTTTCACTGAAAAAGCCGCTAAGTATAATTCAATCGGTCCATTGAATCTTTTGGTTCCTATTCAGTTTGTATTGATGGGGCTATTTTTACCTCAAAGGTCTTTATCTTAGTGGGCACTTCTCATCTTACGCTTTCCTGATCTACCACCCTGGGGTACTGGTAGAAAACCCATGCTGGATTGCCACAAGACGCTGGGGTTTTTTTCTCTGGCTTGTCTTTGGGACAGCCTTTGTGTTCTATACAAACTATATTTATTCTCTTTTAGCTGTGTGACAGCCTCTCTCTGCTTGCACAGCCTACTCAAGGAAGGTGCAAAACTGCTTCGGCAGTGATTGCTGAATGGACATAACCCTTGCTACATGCTGTTAGGTAAAAAAGCCAAAACCACAATTCTAAGCATGGGTACCACGCATGACTTGTGCCATGGCTTGCTTTGCCGGGGTCAGCAAAGGTCTCAGAGAATTTCATTATGGCAGTAGCGAGTGCAGCTCTCTAAAAGTATTGACCCATTTTGCAGCTACAAAAAATGAGGCTCAGAGAGGAAAACTGGCTTACTCAGTAAATGAGTGGAGTGTCCTCCCCAGCTCCTGTACATGTGGCTGCAACAGGGGTCAGACCCAGCACGGTGCCTTGCGAGCTGGGGAGAGATGCTCTATTCCTGCATCCCATGCTGCGGCAGGCTGCAGGCGATGCCTGGGGAGAGGGGAATGTGGTGCATGGCCGTACCGCAGGCAGGTAGGCGCAGATGCAGCCACAGCCAGCCAGTAATCACCTGGGATCGAGACCAGGCACCTGAGATTTGCCGAGTGGCACCGTCCTTCCTCGCTCCTCCTTCATCTGCTCAGCATTGGGCTCTTTGACCGGGCCTGCTCCTGTGCTGAGACCCAAGCTGCGCAGGGTGAAAAGAGCGCAAGTCTTACAAACCCTTGGTAAAGACTGAATATTTACTCGTGAGCAGCTCAAGCGAAATTCAACTTAGATTAATAGTTGGGAGCTCTAAACCCGTTTTGCATTAAAGATGAAAAAAATGCCCTAGTATGTGGATGAATGTAACTCATTCATGGGTTTATGGGCCCAAAGGTCAGGGAGTGGAGGACTCTGCAATAGCTTTGATGATTACATTCTTCCATTCATATCTCTGATTAAGTTTAAGTGTAAAACTCACGGAATTTCCCATTAACTGTACATCTGAGGAAGCTGCTGAATGCACTTATGCAGGCCCAGATAAGCAGAAACTTTAGGTTATATAAACTACTCACACATCCCCTTGCTTTTGATAAAGCAGGAGGACAGTAGAATTGTATGCGTGTTAAATAAACTGCTTTAGATGAAGTAATGCCTTTTTTGGACATTTTCCACTTTACATTTGGAAGTCAGGAGGATCTGGAAAACCACATTTTTTTTGAAATATGGTGGGAAACGATTAAATAAGAATGTTGCTGTCAGTCTCTTGCGTGCAAGTCTTACAGGGTCTGGAAATCACCAGTGAACTTCGGAGAGAATTTTACCCTTAATATGGACTAAACACATTTGGTAGTCAAGGAGAAAACACTTGGCTACCAACCAAGCAAATACTTCCTTTTAAAAATGTTCTAGTGAGCAAGTGAAAAATGAGGTCATTCATGCAAATATCCCATTCACCGGCACTTTTTTTTATAACCAGATTATGGCTACTACGCCTGCCCTACAGCAGAGTGGTGTGGACGCTGAGTAGAAATCTATTGAAGTAAAGCTAATGTGGTTACATACTCCTTGCAGAAGCACTTGTGCTCACTTTCATTCAGTTGGAAGGGGACACACGGAAATTAGGAGTGTGCTGAGATACTGTTAATGCTCTGCCACGTTGTCTCCTCCAAGAAGCAGAGGTGGGAACAGAGCAGGTTTCAGGAGCAGGGCGGTGGTAGGGGTCTGCAAAACCAGCCAGTTTTGTCCCAGATCCTGTGGCAGACCAATTCCCCACCTCCTGGCTGAGAACTCACCAACCACCCATCTCCAGTTGTCCTGGTTTCAGCTGGGACAGAGTTAATTTTCTTTCTAGTAGCTGCTGTGTTTTGGATTTAGTATGAGAATAATGCTGATCACACATATTGGTTTAGTTGTTGCTAAGTGATGTTTACATTAGTCAAGGACTTTTTCAGCTTCCCATAGAAGCTGAGAGGGAGCATAGACAGGCCAAGTTGGCCAAAGAAATATTCCATACCATAGATGTCACGCTCAGTATACAAATGGGGGTTGGCCGGGGGACAGGAATCCACAATCACAGCTTGGGATGGGATGGGATGGGATGGGCAACCGATCACGGGTGGTGAGAGCAACTTGTGTTGTACCACTTTATTTTGTATATTCTTTTACCATTATTTATTATTATTATTATTGTTGTTGTTGTTGTTATTATTATCATTAGTATTGTCATTGTTATTATTATTGTCATTGTTGTTATTATTGTTGTTGTTATTTTCCTCTTCCATTACTGTTCTATTAAACTGTCTTTACCTCAACCCACAAGTCTTTTTTTTTCCTTTCCCCTCCTTTTCTCCCTCTTCTCCTTATCCTACTGGGTGGGGGGCTGGGGGGAGTGACCGAGCAGCTGCATGGTCCTAGTTGCTGGCTGGGGTTAAACCACGACACTGGTTCCTACAGCTGAGGGCAGCCGGGGGAGCATGGGTTGATGTTCAGCTGTTCACACCAGCTTCCAGTCGCTGACCTCGCACGGATTTGGCGCTGGGACCATCATAACGGTGGATGGGATTACACGGCAAGAGAGCACTGCCGGGGGGCTCCTGGCTTTTCTTCACAGCCCCTTGACCTCTTCTTCCCATTTACGCTGTATGCTGTCTCTCCTATGGACTACAGAAGTACAGATGCGTGTGTTAGGTCAGTTCTACCTAGCGGAGCCTTCAGGGACTTAAGCGCCAAATGGTGAACCCACCTCTCTTTAATTCTGTAGAACAAACAAACAAACAAACAAACAGAAACTTCAGCTTTAGTGACTATGCAGGCACACCAAAAGGAGTTGCCAGTATACACTCGTACACATCCTTCTTCTCTGGAGAGACAAAACATTGGCTTGGACAGTACCAACAGCATCACTCTGCGAGCATTTTTGGCAGCGTTGTTACCACACTTATTTTGCAATGTATTATTTTTATTACACCAAGTCCCACAAAATAAATAGCACCCTGGACTCCTTAGACGATAGAGGGATCTGGCATGAAATGTTCTTACGGAAAAATATGTGGGATATTACATGGCAACATACTTCATAGCAATAAAAGTATGACTAGTGGTACATCTTGTATTACGAGAACATTGTCGTACAAGTGATGTGAAGAGCAGATCTACCGCATATGACTTTATTAAGCGTAACCCTTTTATTACATAAAGCCCCTAGGAGTGAACAGGATGCTTGCACCATTGATATTAATGGGGTCCTTTGCAATAAAAAAAGTGCTCGGGAATCTTTTGCAAAGCAGAAGGAATCTAAGAGTTGGCTGGCATATGTGATAACTGCTTTATTGAGTGAGTACATCGCAGCTTTTGTCAGAGAAGCAAATGAAAATGTAAATAGAAAGAAAAAAACCCAAACATATGAAGTATTGCTCCACAAGAAAATTCAAAACGAAGAAATATCTCCCAAATAGCCCGCCCGTCTCTTTAGGAAGCGAGATAAGTGTTTTAGAATCGAAGTGCTGCTTATTCCCGAAAGAGGCGCCCATGTAGGGAGCTGCTTTGGTTTGATTATTCTGCAAACAATTCCGATAGCGAAAGCTATGCCAGCCGGCTTCCTCGGAGAGGAGGGGGGAGGAGGTCTTCACTGCATTAGGAGCCTTTTGTTGGTCTGATATGGCTATATTCCCTGCCACACTGGCGTTCAGCAGGGTTTCCAGGATAAAACAGAAATCCAAATACCACTTTCTGTCCCCTTGAAAGTTTGTTCTGATTTGAACAGAATTTGTGTACTTACCGGACAATTGAATAGCGTAGTTTAACACTCGGCCTTTTCTGTGCTCCTTTTAAAACACAGGGGGAGAAAAGCAAAGGGGATTATTCTGCAGGAAACAGAGAAGCAAAAGTGCATGTTCAAAGTACGCTGCATATGACTAAAATATCTTCAAATCCTCGCCACAGAAGTTTCTCAAAACCTCGCCGTCTCTAAGTAAGGCCTTTGTTGACATGAGTGCCTCACTTGTTACTGAATGCTCCGGGTTTATTAGCTTTGGAGTTTAACAGAGGAAAAAGGCAAATGCCTCGCAAAGTTTGTAGCGATCCGACTTCCCTAACTCGCTTCTGTCTTTCAAACCCAATGGAAGCAGCAAACCAGAACCCTTCTGCAGTTTTTTTGCTAAAAGTTAGGATAATTCTATGCCACTAATTTTATGCTAATGATCCTGGTGTGTTCGTTTCAGCTTCTTTCCCTCAGTGGAACGAATCCACTCGGGTGATTTGTGGGTCCAAATGTGGTAAAAGGAGTCGTGAATTTTGCGTGATTTATGGGGAAATTAGAAAAGTAGCCAATTTGGCATAAAACGGTACAGGGAAGAAAAATAGTCTATCAGCAATGAAAGAAATAGTGGGAAGCTTCTGGAAGAGTTCCCATTCTCAAAATAATTTTCCCCAGAATTCTACATCTTTATTACGGCTTATACTGTTGCAAAATACTGCACCCTCAGACGTAATCGTTGTACTTTTACTCATTTTTAATTTATGCTAGTTGAGAAACACAGGCTGGGACGCACAGTTTTAGGAGCAGCAGATACACAGCAACATCTTGTCTACCCACCCTGATCTACTATTTCATGATTTTGACTTTAAGAGGTGAGCAGTATTAAGCTAAAAATAAGCTAATGCCACGCATTTCTCATTCGAATGAGATCCAGAAGGTGGAGAAAAAAAAAAAAGGTTTGGGAGCGTCTGAATCCTGAGTTTTTGTCTGGCTCACTGAAAGATTAGAAAGCACTGGCAAACTTTTTCTCCAGCCTGTGAATGGATCTGTGCGGACAGACCTCAGTATAGGATGCAGCATCTCTGCAGCAAGGTAATAAAATCTTGGGACTTTGAGACTTGAAAGCATCTCTATTTCTTATTTGCAAGTTGTTGCGTGCTTTTGGCAAAATAAGTATCTGACGCCGGCTAACTTTTGCTGTTTCTTCTGCTGCTCGCCATTGCAGATCCCTATCCTGGTGCTTACAGCATATTATGTTACAGCCAACCAACTAACTTCCTCTTAAATGTGTTACTTCTACACTGTTGCTTGTGATATTGATGGCTATTTTGACCTTTGCAGTTCTCTAATTACTGAAGCCTTAAAATAGTACACGTCAGGTAAAATATTCTCTTTCTGAAGTTCCTTTTTCCTCGCATGCCTGAGCTGAAAGACCATATAAACCAAGATTATTCAAACACTTAGACCGCTCCACAGAACGTCAAGGGAAATTTTGCCAGTGAGAACAAGTGACTGTTTTGTTCCGTTTTTACTTTTGAGGTATTTTTTACTCAGCAGAAGATGATAGTATGTCGATGCATTTACCATGGTGTTACAGAAACTGTTCAAAGCCTTCCCCTTACTAAGCTCCAGAAACGAACGTTTGTGGAACTATTTTTTCCTGTATTCCTTTATTTCAAGCTTTGGTGAAACATCACTGCCTAATGCGTCGTTTTAGAGCCGGCAAGCAGTTTCCCCAGTCGTATCGAGCGGCGCACCCGCTGTCTCATCAGAGGTCATTTTTAGCTATTGTACCTCTTTGTCTGGTCCAGTTAGAAAAGCACACAAGCACTCCAGTACTATCAGTTATGCTTGGAGGAACATAAGAAGGGCGAGGGGGAGGGGAGGCGAAACAAACTCAGAAATAGCCCATTTCTTTGCTTGGAGAGAGCGCAGCCCCGCTCACAGCCAGGTCCAGCCTGCCAGAAAATCCACGTACTGCGGCATTACCATGGGTAGACAGCATGAAAAAACCCAGGCCACAGAAATATGCCCTCCCAAAGATCTCTTGGGGAAAAAAAAAAAAATCTCTTAAAAGTGCCATCCTCATTGAATCTGTCTTCCTTGAAATTAATTCTACGTTGTGGCCTAGTTCTTCTTTATTTCTGAACCTATTATGGGCCACATCTGTGGAAGTCTGTATCAGCTATTCTGAAACCAGCTGCTGCTGAGATTCTTTCAGTCAGGCTGAAATTAAGAACAGGTTTGTGGGCTCCCTACCTGCTGTGAGGCCGTGATGTAGTTTATAAAATTACATATGGGTGAGAAAATCTGACTGCCAGGGCTGGAAAAGTTGGTACCATATACAGCGCTTAGCATGAAGCTAAAATAACCACGTACGCTGAGGCTGTACTTACTTCTCAAGATTAACAGCTTTTTCTGCTCTCTTCCTCAGTGGCATTGTAAAAGCGATGTTGAAAAACGCCATGTAAAAAAAATGTGGGTTTGAGAGGATCAAAGCACAAAAATCAAAATCAGGCTATATCCTAGCAACTGTGTTGACAGTAGGGGCAAATATGAAAGACATTAGAGTTAAAAATGTTGATTTTTCAAGAAAAGTCTCCGAATTATTTCTGCTGTACGGAAAAGTTCATTACATGCCATAAACGAGATGACGGAGACAAACACCGACCACCTTTTATCATTAAAGCAATTCCATTAACAGCAAGGGGACAACTTTTATGAGTGGAAGGTAGAGAGGATACGACCACATCCTGACACCCCATACAATTTGTCATCAGATATGCCCAAGTCGCTTATTGTGGTTACATGTTAATAGATTCTTCAGATCCCCAAATCCGTGCAGCTCTCCGAATGGAAAACTCTTTTCAAATCCGTTCAAAGCCAGATTTATGCCTGGATATCAGCCTCCATCCACACAGGCGCAGGGTACCCCCGGTGTCCAAAACTCTGCTGGGTCACGGCGTGTTCCCATGATACAAAGTTTGGAAGCAGCCTGAGGCCGCACAGCCACCGAGGCACGATTAAAGAAGAGAGAAGGATTTTCGTGGTGCACATGAGAAGTCGATGTGTTTTATCAAAGAGTATAGGCTCGGTATTGATTGAAACCATTTTGTTTCGGAGCGAAATTTGTGCCACCCACATAAACTCTGAAAGCGCACCAGCAGTAGAATGGCCCATTTTAATTGGAGTCAGAAATGCTAGTTTTCTTGTTAAAAAGCATCACTGGGAATGTTTCTGTGCAGGGATCTGCAGATGTACATGGGTATTACAGCCGCCCGCGCCTTCCAGTTCCTAACTTCTGCGCATGCTCTTTGTCTCTCCAAACACACCAAGAAAAAGCCTGGTTTAGAATGTAAAGACCAAGTACAAGATTATTTGTCGTCAGGCTTTTGCGTGCTCTTTTTTTTTTTCTGACCCAAGCGCACTTTGAAAGCAAAATCTCTGGTTTAGATTAGAACAGATACATATTGGTTCATTGGCAGAACTGTAGAACTCACTATAAAGCTGAGGGCTGCGTTTAGAAAGGGTCGTTGAGAGACAGATACGACGGGAGACCCCAAGGAAAACGCTAGTCCGAGTCCCGAGATGGAGAAACAGATTCCTTAAAAAAATCAAGGGCCTAAATAAATCCTGGATTAGCATTATTTAGATACGTTCTCTAAATTTCAGATAGATGCGTAACAACGAAAAACGCCCATCGGCACAAAACCGATGTTTTAACTCTGAGCCAGCACACAGAGAAAGCTGAAGCAACTGACTCCTCTAGATTACATGTCACCGAATGGATCTGTGTATGTGACACGTATAGGCACACACGCATGCACACACATATACATAAAATGTAGTCCCAACTTGGCTTGGTTTGCCTGCCTTGAAGTATTTATATGTGCTTTCAGCTCTGCTGTTAGAGAGACGGCCTCTTTTCCTCGCTCTTCGACGATGGTGTTTCTCGGGAACCTTTCCTTATCTAAACTTCCACCAATCATTCCTAAGGCTAAGTTATGCAGACAAGTCATTGCACAGATTTTCATCAAAATGCCATTTTCCGTAACTTGAGAAAGCCTGGTCCCAAACGCTGAACAAATAATTTATTAGACCGCAGCAAAAGTAAATAAATGTTTTCCTGCTCCGAGTATTTCATTAGCCAGAATTATTATACATGCGAGTCTATAAATAGCAAAACATGTATTGAGCCATTAATATCGCTGACATTCTCATACAAAATACTGTAATTTAAAGAATTTGAAACGGGAGGACATCTCCTGGAAGATTTCTGGCAAAGATAAAATGGGTAAACAGTGTCTGCAAACAGATTGATCACCCATGGTAATGGTAGTTTACTAATGATTTGAAAATTAAGAATATCTTCTCTACCTGAAATTTCTAACGACACCGACGATATTATGCAAATACATTTTGCCTATCTTTTAAGTCTACAAATTCGTATACTGTTCAAGTTTTGCTTTTAAAACCCAGAAGTGCTGGACTCAGCAGAAGAAATGTGAGAAAATCTCCTATTTAAAATTACATGGAGAGAGGAACTCTGCTAGTGACTTTCCGTGAAATTAATATACCGCTTGATTGTTTTTAAAGTCTCTGCATCTTCTGAATTTTTAATTGCCTTTCCATTAAAGTGGAATACCCCTCGCTTACTAAGCTTGAGATGGGTTCTCCAGTCCTTTCACCCCCGTAGCCTGAGTATCCTGTTTTTTTTATGGGAACAACGAGTGCCAGACTGGGCCCTATGGAAGCAAATATGGAAAATATTAAGCATTTTAAGCATTACCCTATCAAGTAATAGGGCAAGCGCTATGTTATGTATTCTCATGTTTTACTGTCTAAGGAAGAGAATCTACACAGACTCTGAGAGAAAAGGAGTAGGTCGTAACAATCACATTTTTTACGTAGAGGAGTTGGGAAGTCTCATGCACCTTTCATTGCTCTGACTTGTCAATTTTCACCATATGGAAATTATTAGCTTAATACTGTAGTTCTAAATACCGCCCAGGAATGCTGATTTATAATGGGTTTCTTACTCTTTGTGTAAAGAAATGCTAACCTACTATATAAACTGTGATTAGAGAATCTACACTCTCGTGTTGTGGGTGTGTGCTGGGGGTGAATTCCTCAAGCTTAGAGAGGTGACGTCTGCTCGGGTCCACTCGCAGGTAAATCCGGCATCGGTGGACTCGGAATCCCCACAAAACACTGAGAGTCTGGAGTAACCGGGAACACAATTTGGCCTGCGATTGAAAAAGCGTGCAGGAAAGATGCTGATGCATAAGGAACAAAATCCAGACATTCCAGATACATTATTTACTATCAAAGCATTTAAAAACACTACCTTAATGTAATGAAGCTGCCTTTGAAGGACAGGCAAAACGCATTTTTTTAAAGCGCGTCGTCTCTGTATTTTGACCAGCTGCTACACGCGTCTGATAATTTTTTTTTCTTCCGTGAATTAGAATTAAATTTGATTGTCCCAAATACATCCCACTCAGCCATTCATGCTGAAAGCAGCAACAATTGTCAATGACCTTTAACACGCCTGCTATTCAAATTAGTGCAGATCATTAATCACACATAGCTTACATTTTATGATTCGTGTATCCTTCATTACCAACTTTCC